>OX381717.1:63872589-63893862 GCA_947462335.1 Harmothoe impar | reverse complement strand
AAAGAGACAGCATGATGCACCAATGCAGCGCCAGCAAGTCACTTTCCAATGGTGTGCTGCTACATCATGATGGGAAATGAAAGTCAATCCGTTAAAGTGGCATAGTCCGATGATTAGGGCTCAAAAATAAATTTTGCTAAAATTGAACCAGAATGTTCAATATGGCCATACTTCAGGTCCTTCCCTACTTTATCAAACATTTCCCCCCAGAATTTAGCTAAGATTTATTATCAGTTTTATGCTCAATTTAAGAGTTTTGGAGTGCATGCTATAATTGCACCCATTGAAAATACACTGTAAAAGGCTATACCTGTGTTCCTTGGACCCTCTTAATTGCCTCTTATTGTCCATCGATGCTATTTTATTGTGCCCCACCCTCCAAATATTATATTGTGATGTCATTTTGAACACATTCAAGTATAATTTAAGATATGGAAAAAATCGGACCATGCCACTTTAAGCGTCATGCTGTGTTGAAAGGGTTACATTGTGATTGTGGAACCAGTACGACTGGTTCAGCAACATTTCTTGCAGCTTTACAGTTTTATCTTTTTGCAGAAATCTGACATTCATAGATTCAAAAAAAGTCTTGGTGATCTTGTCTTACTGGATGGAACTTGGTTCTCAAGCTGGCCCCAACTCCTCCTCAGACACGTCTGAGCGACATCACCGGTATCTGAGGGGCCATAACCGCGTCATCTCTCCCATATATTGTGGAGGGGGGGGGAATCCTTCCGCTGCACCTATCTACATTAATAATATTACAACACCCAGAGCACTGGAACTATTTTTACCAAGAAACTTTGGTGGCAGGGATGACGCTTGGGAACAGAGGTCGAGTTGGGGCCAGCTTGCCTGGTTCTGTCTGTGTGTCGCACAGTGTGGGAGTGGAGTCGTCAGCCATCTTGGATTACCGTCCTCCGGTAACCAGACTTTGTCTGCCTTACACAAGATGTGAGGTCACTGGGCGTGCACAGAGGACGTGATAGGGACTTAGGGAGTGGTCATTTTTTAACAACATGGGGGGGTCGGTGGATTTTCGTGCCAGCGGGTCTAAAAATATTTTTGGTCCCCCCCACGGGAGGGGTCGAAATTTTTTTGGTCCCCCCTCGGGCAAGTTGAAATTGAGCGTGGCCGACCCCTTTGAGCTATAGTAACGCGCGGGCTTTTCCACTAAAAAGGGGTGCAATTTTTTTGGTCCCCCCCTTCAAGGGGTCCAGATTTTTTTGGTCCCCCCCCAAATCCACCAAACCCCCCCCCCCCCTGTTGTTAAAAAATGACCACTCCCTTATGTCTGTCACATCAGTCTCACACTGACACCATTCACTATGAAATGGTCATGCCGCATGTCTATGTTGCTTGATAATGGTCATGTCCCATGTCCATTTTAGTAAATGTCCATGTCCCCTGTCACTATCTTTTTGAAGACCACATCCGGAGGTTTTTAGATGACAATTTCGCTATTATTAACAGGTACTAAGGTATATTAACTGACTTCTTATTTAAAAATGAACTCCTGGAAAGCTATATTTAGTTATTTATTAGTTAGTTATTTAGTTTGGGCCACTCCAAGTGACTCTCAGGTCCGAAATATCAGTGATTGTGCTGTCCCCAGTGAGAAGCACATGAACTACAGTCCAAATACCCAATGTGACTGCACATTGGGTGACAACCAACCCAATGGGGGGGTCACCCCCTATATATTCTATAGACCCCACATGTATATGTGAACATCACTTCAAATTTGGCACCCTTATTACAAGAGGTTAATCTACAAACTAGCACTAATTTCATGGGAAACACCTCTCAAACCCTTACCTATAGGACCCCAGAATGTACCCTTTCCCTCGAAACTGTGGTCGCGCATGCTAGCCAAAGCTGAGGGAGTGCCCCCCCCCCCAGGATCCTGCAGTGGTCAGCCTGCCTCAAGGGCTCACCTCCCATTGAACGACCCACTGTATGGGAGGGCGGGGGGGGGGGGGTTGATGGGAAGAGGTAGCTGTAATCAAATTGAAGTGCCCCAGGCCAGGTTTATAGTTCCTCGCTTTGTTTGGTACTCACGACTTGGAGGGTATGCCTATAGTAGGGCGCGATTACAGTGGGGAGAAGGGCCTGCATGGTCGCGTTTTGCCCTACCCTGTGCCTATATTATAACCATGGCCCTATTGCCACATACTGGCCTACTATACCTCTCCTTAGCAACGGGGTAATGGATCAGTGTACATTACCATTCACTGTAAGGCCCCCTTGTGAGAAATGAGGAAAGCACACGTTTTTCAATTCAATATTTTAGGAGGTTTACTAGTTTTGTTGAAAATACCACTTTATTTGTATATCCATGCAATGTCAATTAAAGGGTGATTCAAAACACAATCATTGCAATCACGTTTTCTAGCTTTACCATTTTTTTCAAAACCTCCGGATGTGGTCTTCAAGTCCCATGTCCAATGGACACTACCAAGTCGCATCTGGTGTCGCATGTCACTTTTAAGAACACGCCATGTTGCCATTTCGAATTTAGGAGTCTACCCCCATCCATTTCTCATTAATGTATCAGAGTTTTCACCAGAATTTCCGACTTTTGCCCGAAATCCATCAGCCATCGAAGTATATTTTTCAGTACGTTTCATTGTCCATGTTGAGGGAATATTACAAGGACTTATTTATATCTCCTCAGTTCAGACACCATTCCTTGAGGGTCCTCTCTAGACAAACTCAGAAAAAATATATTGACAAGGGACATGGCCTTTTCTTGAAATCGACAGGTGACATGAAGCCTGATGACAAATGACAAGAGAAAGACAAACATACTGATAAATGACACAAGCATTTCTTAAAATCGACAAGCGACATGCGGACCCCCCATCTAGACCCCCAAACTCTGACCGTCTTCGTCTATTTCCCAATTATATTCTAGGGACTGAAACTATTGTTAAAAATAAAAGATAAAAACACTATTTATACCCAAGTTAAAACGGGGGTGTCGTCCTAGGGGGCTGGCCTCTGAGTAGCCCCTCAAAGTTGGTTCACACTATACAGATACTTGAGTTAGGAGGAGTGTAGCTCCAGATGGGTCAAAAGCGACCTGGCGACTTGGGCTGTTTTTCAGGCAACCTGGCGACTTTTGGAAAGATTTGGTCATGGTATAACTTTTCTAAAAAAGCGACTTTGTGACCTGTGCGCCTTAATTTCGGCGACTTTCCGACCTGAGCGGGGCACCTCTGCACCATCAGGAGTAACCCTGGTTCAAACCACATTTAGGGAGTGGTCATTTTTTAACAACAGGGGGGGGTTGGTGGATTTGGGGGGGGACCAAAAAAATTTGGACCCCTCTTGAGGGGGGGACCAAAAAAATTACACCCCTTTTTAGCGAAAAAGCCCGTGCGTGACTATAGCTCAGAGGGGTCGGCCGCGCTCATTTTCAACCTGCCTAGGGGGGGGACCGAAAAATTTGTGACCCCTTCCGCGGGGGGGGACCAAAAATCCTTTTAGACCCGCTCGCGCGAAAATCCACCGACCCCCCTGTTGTTAAAAAATGACCACTCCCTTAGAGCTCTTTCTGGCCGTGCGTAACAATACAGACACAATGTTGACACATACAGCCGCTTGTTTCTGCTGCACAGTTTGTTGACTCTTTAAGGACGGCATGTTACTAAAATTGACATTTGTCGTCATAATGCATCAATGCAGCTCCGGCGACTAACGCGCAGTGCTGGAGTGGTGCCTCATGCCGACCCTTCAGGAGTGTCTAAATCTCGCAGGGTCTGCATAATGCTTGAATGCAGCACCGGCGAGTTACTCACCAGGGCTGCATTCATGCAGCATGACGACCAAGCGCAAGATGCATTAAAACATTGTGCCATCCTTAACAGGTTAATAGAGGTGCATGGACAGGCCTCACCAACATCAGCTATTTAGTTTGTCTGTGAACCATGTCAGCATGTAAAGACAACATAACGTTACAACATGGTGCAGTAGTGGTAACAAATACACAAACCAACAATGGCGCAGCTGGCAGAAAGCATCATACTTTGCACATTTGCACAATTTTTCAAATGGCTATTTCTCAACTAGATTAAGGATCAGTCTCACGACTTTGTAACAATTGGATCTTCTTTGACCGGGTGACATCTTTGACCGGGAGGCTAGAAAAGGTCTTTTTTTTAATTTTTAAATTTTTTTCCCCATATCTCTACTATTTGTAAAAATATGTGGATGGTTATTGCATAACACTTTGGACGGTGTAGCTCTTCAAATTCCACATAACATAGAAAGTGAAGTCTTTGACCAGGAAGAGGAAAAGATATAACATTATGCTATAATGCATGTAAAAGGGGCTACATATAAATATAAAAAACTTTAAATCAATTTCATTTCATATAGTGTGAAAATATCCTGTGACTTTTTCCACCCATTTCTTACTAAATAGGTCTAATTTATGCTATAATAACGTTTCCTAGTCAAAGATGTCACCCGGTCAAAGATGTCACCCGGTCAAAGACGTCACCCGGTCAAAGACGTCACCCGGTCAAAGATGTCACCCGGTCAAAGACGTCACCCTGTCAAAGACGTCACCCGGTCAAAGATGATGCAATTGTTACAAAGTCGTGAGACTGAGCCTTAAGTCCTCGGAATCCAAATCTGCACTCAGCTGGCACAAGGGACATACACCTGCGTTAACACTCCTTTACTTTCCTGACTGTTGTAGTTCTGTTCTAGGACCCCTGTTCTAAGACTCCTGTTTGAAGGACTGTTGATACATGATAATCATTTCACTATGATTTCATGAATACATGTATCTATCGATCTTCACTTTGATTTTACGTTGCTGTTTTTGAAGATTTTCAGGCCCCAGTTTAAGGCCCCTGTTCCAAGGCCCCTATCCTAAGGCCCCCTTATCAGGCCTCTATTTTGAGCACCCTGTCCTAGGGGCTCAGCTGTCCCAAGGCCCCTGTTCTAAGGTGCCTGTCTTTAGGTGCTTGTCCTAAGGCCCCTATTGCAAGGCACCTATTCTAAGGCCCTTGTTCTAAGGCCCCTTTTCTAAGGCACTTGTTCTAAGGCCCTTGTTCTAAGGCCCTTGTTCTAAGACCCTTGTTCTAAGGTACTTGTTCTGAGGCCCTTGTTCTAAGGCCCCTATTCTAAGGCCCTTGTTCTAAGGCCCTTGTTCTAAGGCCCTTGTTCTAAGGTACTTGTTCTAAGGCCCTTGTTTAAAGGCCCTTGTTTAAAGGCCCTTGTTTAAAGGCCCTTGTTTAAAGGCCCTTGTTCTAATGACCGTGGTAAAAGGCTCATGCTCTAACCCAGTGGGCAAAATACTCAGTTGAATGTTGAATCAATGTTGCATCAACATTGAATCAACATTGTCAACCAGTTTTCAATGTTGATTCAATGTTCTGTGCCCATTGGGAAGGCCCCTATACTATACTAAGGCCCCTGTTTCAGAGTTCCCCAATTCAGAGGCCTCTTAAAATAAAACCAGAATCGACGAATAAGCTACATCCCAAACTTTGACAAATTCTATAAGCATCACGGGGGATCTGATTATGGCGACTTTAGTACTGTACAATACTTCTAAAAACCTCTTGTATGAGCCACACCCATTATTGGCATGTTTGGTATCTGAAAGCTAAGGTTGACCCGCGTAGAAACCACAACAGAATTTACGGTACTCAAATTCAAATTAATCCTTTTAGGATGTCACTAAAAGATGATATTTGTCGTCATGATGCACCAACACAGCCCCGGCAAGTAACTCGCTGGGGCTGTGTTGCTGCATCATGCTGACCCTTCGGGAGTGATGCTTGAATGCAGCACTGGTGAGTTACTCGCCAGCACTGTTAAAGGTTGGTTGACATATTTGTAGATGTACAATAGATTCTATTGTAGGTGTACAGTCTATTGAAGGTGAATAGTAGAACCTACTGTGTACGTACACTAACTATTTACAGTGAGGGCTGCATTCATGCATCATGACGACCAAGGGCATGATGCATCAAGGTACCATGCTTAAAGGGTTAGATGTAATATAACACATAATGTGACTGACCTGCGTGTAGACTGATAACCAGGAGGAGGACCCTCAGCACGCGGGGGCAGCACTTGTCCATACTGAGGTAGAGTCCCGACTGACTGACACCTCACCTCACCTCACACAACACAATACACACTAGGGCTCCAAACTGGGGAGGGGGGGGGGGGGGGGGGGTCCCATGTCCCTTGCCGATTCTAAGGGCCGACTCATTTATTGCCAGTTGGGGGGAGGGGGGGGCTTGGTGGATATAGGGGGGGTCATAATAAAAAACAGGCCCTCAATGGGGGGGGGGGGGATTAAAATCAAATATGTGCCTCTACATGGGTAAAAATCGACACGTGCGACACAGCGACACGGCCCTTTTAAAAATCGACACGGGCGACACGGGCCTTTTAAAAATCGACAGACACAGTCATCTTTTTAAAGCCTTAGTACATTCTAATATATATAAAAATCGACCCAGCGACACGGCCGTCCTGCTAAAAATCGACACGGCGACATTGGCAAAAGTGTGGGACCCCATGTAGAGGCACAAATATGGCCTTTTTAGATACTTGCAACCACGTGTGATTCCACAGGCGCCTGTCATTTCTTTTTTTTAAAGATTTTTTTTTTTCAATTTAATTTTTTTCTTTGAGGGGGGTATTTCTCAAAATTTGAACGTAGTGGGGGGAGGGGGTCGAAAAAAGTTGCAGTTTTGGGAAAATCCACCAAGCCCCCCCCCCCCCCCCAGCCAGTTATAAATGACCCTGCCATAAGGAATGGAACGATGCAGGAAAAAGAAAATATCAAGATCAAATACTGTATTCTGGTGCGTTTTCGGGTTTAGTTCATAACTTTGGGTTCAGTTTGAATATTTAGAAATTATCCTAGATCTGGAAAGCCTATTTCTTGTCACTAAGCTGTTCCCAAGGCAAAAAAAAAGTAATTTTCTCATCACCAAGGTCTTAGAAATCTGACGAGCGAGGCTTTTATTTAATTTAATTATTTTTTACTCACAGGCCAAAATGTATAGGATAATTTGTTTTTTTTTTGTGGATGAAATTCACATATTATTGTTTAAGAATTAATTGAACTTTAAATGTGGAGAAAATGTAAGTCTATACCACTGCATTGCTGGCATTATTACCTTTAATTTGATACCAAATATGTGCATTTTTATCAAGTTTTTCAGCAAAATCTGGCAAAAAAAAGAAAATGCTTTTCCTCAAAATCTGATTTTTATGATGTGCGTGGTGATGAGAAACCATTTGGTCTAAGGAACGTTATATTTCCTTTGTCACTCCTATATCCCTAGTCGATTATAAGAAGTGCCCTTGTCCCCCTGTCGATTTTACCTGTCTGGGGCCCTCACACTGCTGCATGATCATCACAGCTATGTGTTATCACTGACAATGTTCTCATTGCATTATGGGAAGAATGCTATAAGTAGAACACTGAATTTTGATACTGTGAACATTGGTATTGTACATATTTTTCCAAATTTCATAGAAATAAAATCTGCTGAAATGTGTATAGCGTTCTACATTATTGAACTAAAGTGCCAAGTTTTGGAAATCTGCAAATTTGAATACACGTGAAATTGATTTTTGGCAAAGTCACGAAACTTCATAGACATGAAAATATTAACATTTGAAATAGTTTATAGTTAAGTGGGATTAAGGCAGATTTGGACAGTAAGCAAATAGGGCTGCCATAGCAAGTACATTTAGTTTCAGAGTAGTACTCTGCAGTGATACAGCCCAGTGAATAGGCAAAAAGTCACAAACTCAAAAAGCGAACCTTGACTAAAAACATATCCCAGAATGCTACCCAGAATGCACTGAGTGAATTGTAAGTGTTTAGAATCCACAATTTCAAACACTGTGAGTATGTATACACAGCAGGCAGAGGTACACGGAGGTGGTGGTAGTGGTGCTGTGTGAGGGGGGGGGGAGAAGGGGGGCTTAGAGACACCAGACAATCTCCCAGCAGATTCTCTCATACGTTTCTATTGGCACGACTTCTTTCTCTGCCAAAAGGCGGCGGATCACCGTGAAAACTTACCTATGCCATGCTTTTAAATATGTATTTATACAAATATGATTCGATTCAAATATGTCACGGGGTAAGTGGAGAGCAAGTGTTTAAAATTTCAGAAGCATTGCTCATGTTTTGATGGTCTAATATTGACACATTCTAGAGAACTATTTTTGGTGTATTGAAATGGTGGTGTGGGATGGCTATAGGAGAGCAAAGAAGTGGTACCCCTTTCCTCCCTTGTTCCACAGGAGAGTTCCTGAAGTCCGGGCCTTTTGGCAGAGTCTCATTTGAGACCGTGCTGGGAGAGTGAGACACCAGACTGACTCCTCCCGGACACTACTACGCAAAAAGCAAGTTCAAGGTCGTGGTGGTGGTCACCAGAGCCTTCCTTCAGAAGGATTTGGGAACGAGAGTAGAGAGAGGGGGCTTAGGGACACCTGACTGGCTCCTACACACAAAGACTTGCACTCTCCCAGCACAGTCTCAAATAGGACTCTGCCCAAAGCCTCAAACTTCAGGAGATCTTTTGTGGAAGGAGGGAGGAAAATGGAGCTACTGGTCTGACTACTGTAAACGTATTAATTTTCGCTCAGTACATATTTTCGCGCATTTCACGCACATACCTATGTGCGCGAAAATATGATGTGCGCGAAGATATTGCACAAAAAAATAGCTTTCCAATGATATCTGGCATTCTATATTGCACTGTACAGAAGAGACTCAATTATCAAATCTAACATGCTGGAGAAAACACATCCTAAAACTTCTAGGCCTATATATATATATGATGCCTGTATGATATGTGGCCCCCGATGTGACCATATAATAGACTATAATTTATAAACTGATAAAGTCTCTGTTGGAAGGGGCTTGGGGGGCAATCTATTTGAACTATTATTTTGGGCTGTATATGCCTTAATAATTGTCCGATTCAAAAACCGTAAAAACTGGCATGTAGCTAAAGGTCCCCTGATTGCAGCTGCGCGAAAATATGATTGCGCGAAAATACCTTTATGTGCTAGGTGCGCGAAAATTTAGCTGCCCGAAAATATCTACGTTTACAGTAATCCTTCTGTAATTTCTTATATTTGCTCTTCTTTTGAATGTTTGAATCAATTCATAATTCATAAGTTTTCAGGGAAATCTGCCCGATTTTGGCAGAGAAGAAGTAGTAGTGGGGTTTGCCAGAATACAACAAAAGGTCAAGTCAGGTCACGGTGGCGCTTCCAAGAGACTTGAGTCTACTCCTTATGGCTGTGTCTCAGCAAATTGATACAATTTGAAACTCTATAACCAGCACCCCTCAATGACTGGAACACCTCTATGACTGGTGCACCTCTATGACTGGTGCACCTCTATGACTGGCACACCTCTATGACTGGAACACCTCTATGACTGGTGCACCTCTATGACCAGCATACCTCTATGACAGGTGCACCTCTATGACCGTCGAACCTCTATGACCAACACACCTCTATGACCGTCCAACCTCTATGACCAGCATGCCTCTATGACCAGCATACATCTATGACCAGTGAACCTCTATGACTGGTGCACCTCTATGACCGGTGTACCTCTATGACCAGCACACCTCTATGACCAGCACACCTCTATGACGGACACACCTCTATGACCAACACACCTCTATGACTGACACACCTCTATGACCAGTACACCTCTATGACCAACACACCTCTATGACTGGTGCACCTCTATGACTGCTGCACCTCTAAGACCAGCACACCTCTATGACTGGTGCACCTCTATGACTGGTGCACCTCTATGACTGGTGCACCTCTATGACCAGCATACCTCTATGACTGGTGCACCTCTATGACTGGTGCACCTCTATGACTGGCACACCTCTATGACTGGAACACCTCTATGACTGGTGCACCTCTATGACTGGCACACCTCTATGACTGGTGCACCTCTATGACTGGTGCACCTCTATGACCAACACACCTCTATGACCAACACACCTCTATGACTGACACACCTCTATGACCAGTACACCTCTATGACCAACACACCTCTATGACTGGTGCACCTCTATGACTGGTGCACCTCTATGACCAGCATACCTCTATGACTGGTGCACCTCTATGACTGGTGCACCTCTATGACCAGCATACCTCTATGACTGGTGCACCTCTATGACTGGTGCACCTCTATGACAGGTGCACCTCTATGACCGTCGAACCTCTATGACCAGAACACCTCTATGACCAGCATACCTCTATGACCAGTGAACCTCTATGACCAGCACACCTCTATGACCAGTGAACCTCTATGACTGCTGCACCTCTATGACTGGCACACCTCTATGACTGGTGCACCTCTATGACTGGTGCACCTCTATGACTGGTGCAACTCTATGACTGGTGCACCTCTATGACTGCTGCACCTCTAAGACCGGCACACCTCTATGACTGGCACACCTCTAAGACCAGCACACCTCTATGACTGCTGCAGCAGTGCGTCCAATGTGCAGCTGTCTGTGCACCTGAGATACACTTGTAGTCTTTGACCAGCAAGATTAAAGCAGCTGAAAAGAGGCCTATTTAGAAGGAAATGCGGCGGGGAAGAGTTAATATATATTATAACAGTATATATTACAAATTTCCCGGGATTTCTGTGTACATAGCCCCCCATTTCAGCTGTTTTAATCTTGCCAGTCAAAGATGTCACCCAGTCAAAGACGTCGCCCGGTCAAAGATGCCACCCGGTCAAAGACACACGCCCGTGATAACTCTCCTGGGTGCGCGGACAACACAGTCTTAATTATCTTAACTTATCTTAATCCTATCTCAAATTATCTTAGACTCTCTTAAAAAAGTTTCTAAGCTAATGAAGACGGTGCCACTAGTAGTGGTATTCCTGCACAGTCCATGGTAGTGTAGGGGCTTAATAGTCCCCACACCTGAGTGGTTGGCCCGCACGGGTGGCCCGCTCAGGTAGTCACTGCGCCCCTCCCATACCGATCCAGTAACGTGAGACACAGTCTATCTGATAGGACAAGGGGATGTAGCTCAGTGGTAGAGCAGTCGCTTGGCAAGCGGAAGGCCCAGGGTTCGAGTCCCGGTGTCTCCGAAAACGTCATTTTCGGAGAAACCGTGTCCCTCACACTGGCGGAGACACAGAGCGCACTCGGTGAAAATGTTGAGAAGTCAGCAGGAAGCGTTCTAACTTGCTGGGGATTGGCCACCTGCTGGCGGTTGGTAGTTAGAGGAGCAGGTAGTGAAGAGTTGGTCTCCAGTACGAGTAGTTGGTTACGCAGTTAGAGACTTGGTTCCAACAATGATTGGCTGAATCGGTATAGTGAAGGATTACGCTGAAGCTGAGAGGGTGTAGTGTAGGGGCTTAGTAGTCCCCGCACCTGAGTGGTTGGCCCGCAGGGGTGGCCCGCTCAGGTAGTCACTGCGCCCCTCCCATACCGATCCAGTAACGTGAGACACGGTCTATCTGATAGGACATGGGGATGTAAGTAGTATAGTATGTATCGGAACGGGACTATAGTTAAGTACTGTTTATTACTCAATCGACATGCAGCCAATCAGAGGCCTCCATTTGGTCACGTGACCGGAAGTGACCTACTTAGGGGATTAGTGGTGCATTCTGGGTAACCCTGCAGCCAATCAGAGGCCACCATTTGGTCACGTGACCGGAAGTGACCTACTTAGGGGATTAGTGGTGCATTCTGGGTAACCTACTGACCTACTTAGGGGACCGGAAGTGACGTCATATGACCTAATTTAGGATCACGTGACCGGAAGTGACCTGATGAGTCACGTGAGCGGAAGTGACGTCACATGACCTAATGGCCGACCGGAAGTGAGTGACCTCATTGAGGATCACGTGACCGGAAGTGACTTGATTGATCACGTGAGCGGAAGAAGAAGTTTTTTGTTTAGGAAGTGAGGGTCTTTAGGATCACGTGACTGGAAGCGACGTCGTCACATGAGTGACGCTTTAAGAGACTGCGCGACTTACTAGTAAAAGAAGACGTATGAAAATAAAAACACAACAATATTTTATTTTATTTTTTTTATTTATTTTTTTTTCAATCTTGATAAACACTCTATTTTTGAAAAGATGCACACGCTTATTTTTTTTTTTTTCATATCTCTAAAGGACTCGTTGTCACACCGTCAGAATGCACGCGACGCTTATAATACAAGTAGCGCACGCCGTCTTTCTCTATGGTGTAGGTGACCATTTTGTTTCGCACCACTTTGAAGTTTCTATTTACAGCAATGAGAGTTTTTCGTTGGCGAAGAACATCCAAGAAGTCGTCTGGTTCCTGAGGGTTTTGTTTCTTCTGTACGCCTTTTGCACTCCATTTTTTGGATTTTCTTTCACCGGTGTCGCTGACTCGATCGTAGCAAATGTAAGTCTTAGGGTTGAGACTTAGGATCCCGTCACCTTCCCACTCCGCTTTCATAAGCCCCGAAGTTCTCAGATCGTGAAGGTACCGTCTCTCACAACATCCGCCGGGCGGCGGACACCATTCTCGCACTCTTTCCGTTTTTGTCTTCACGAAAAGCTCTAAGTGATCGTCGCACACCGCTGTCGGAAGCCACTTTCGTTTCTCTCTGAAGTACGTCTCTCTCAGGCGAGGTTTGACTAGGTCATGCAACGTGTCACCGCTGAGAGCCATGTAAAGACTGTCGGTGTCCATTTGACAAAGGGCATAATCGCGCCGATCGACGAATCTATCCAAGAAGTCGTATGTGAACTCTAACATTTTCAACTTCGCGTACTGGTATACCATGAACCCTATTTGAATAGGGAGGTTGTTGTTGACTGTTTTCGGTTGTAGTTCGACTTCAAACAGATCGGAACTCAACTCGGACGCCTTTTTGAAGCGCCACGAATTGGCCAATAGTTCGAACTTCCGACTGTCAGTGTATCTCACCGCCGTGTGTTTTTCTTTGTTGCAGATTGTTTTACCGTACGTAGCGTTTCCCATTAACTTGTAACAGTCTGACAGAATTTTCTCGTTCTCGTTCACGTCGCCACGTCTTCGCGCCGCCGTTACTTCGTCCGCGAAACCGGCAAAGGAGCGTTTAGGTAGGTATTCTACCACCAGCTGCACTTTGGTGACTATCAAACCGTGCTCTAAATACCACTTGAGAAGCGGCGTTCCCAAGAGAATATTTTTTCCGTGGTAACTCCCTATCAGACATCTCTGAGGCGTGTTCAACAGCTTTTCTTCCTGCGCAAAGTCTGACATGTGAGGTCCTATGTCCGATTTTGAAACGGTCGCGTTCTTGAAAACGGGGGTCATTTCTTCGAAGTAGTCTCGTAGGTGAGGCGGCGTAGTGATGTCCACTTGAACTAAACCGAACATTTTCTCCTCTTTCACAGCGGAAAGGATGTCGCTCTCGCTCATCGCGTTTCGAGACACTTTCAAAGCGTCAACCTTCCAGCGTTGTTGGGAGGCCTTGACCCGCTCATCTCGACGCTTCATCTCTCGCCATTCGCACTCCCACACGACGACCAGCTTGTGACCTAGCGCTTTCAAGTAAGCGCTTACTCTGGTCGTTCTGTCGCGTCTCTCCTCTCTCAGTGAAGCGCACTGATATCGGTGCGACGGTATGCACTCGTGAGCGTGGAACCAACACCCGTGAAACTGGAAAACCGTATTAGAGGCCGCGTGAAACCCGTCCACGCGAATTCTCCGACAGCCTACAACCATCTCGCCGCCGTTCAAAGCGTGGCGCAGTTTCACGTCGCGGTCGTGCTCTACGAAGCGTAACCACTCCAAAGCGCTGTGAGAGTTTCTTTGCCTAATTTCGGGCTTGAACTCGGTCTCGGGCCGTCTCACCGCGTAATAGCCCGTGCAGTGCGCTTCGCTCATGCAGCGCAAGTACAGAGAGTTAGCGTCTAGTCCTAGGATGTGTTGGCACGGTCTCGCTTCTTCGCCGTACTTGTGCTCCCTTATCCGCGTGGTGCCCTTCTCGTGAAATCTATGGAAGATGATGGAAGGACCGCCGTCTAGATTTTCTTTGATCAGAGCGTGGAGGACGGCGTCGAACTGGGGGAACGTTGTGAACGCGTCTTCTAGGTTTTGGAAGAGGAACCGTAAAGTCAAACCGGCGAGAGAAACTCCGTCTTTCAACATGTCAATGCCGCGATCTTGGAAAATTTAGCGTGATTTTTCAGAGCTTCTATGAAAGGTTTGACGTCTTTGTTGTTGTAGTGGATCAAGTAGTCTTCCATAGTTTGCATCTTCTCGTCGGACCAAACTTTCTGACATGCGGCGTAGTCGGATTCGGACATTTTGACGCCCGTCAGCTCGCTGTCGAAAGCCGATCTCGGTGGCAGCGTTCTGTTTGCCAGTTTCCTGGTAGACGTCATCCATTCGTAAGGAAAGTGCCCTTTCTCTTCGTTCCTGGTGAAAGCTCGCAAATAGGTCGCGTAGTTGTAACCGGGTGCCAAATAGTTGACTACGTCCAAGAAAACCGTGTGCTGTGTGTAAACCGCCAAGTATTGATTGCTTCTCTTTATGACGCTGAATTCTTGGTTTCTTCGGTCTCCGGAGGCGAAGAACGAGTGAAGGCGTATTTTGATCAGGTTCAAGTCGTAACGCCCCGAGTTGAAGCCCACGACTGGAGCTTGACGGATGTATCTCAGAAGACGCTTCTTCAGTTGAACTAACGGGTGTCTGGTCTGAGCCGCAGCGAAGCCGCCTGGAGAAGGGGTGAACGTCGCCTCCTCCAGCAGGAGAGCTTCATCGCCGCATCTAACTTCGCTAAGGTCGGTCGGTAAAGTTCTAGCACAGCTTCCCCGATGACTTTGGCGTTCTCGTTTATGTGATTTAAAACTCGGTCCAACAAGGGGTCGGAATCTGCGTCGGATTCTCTGACGAAGCAGACGGGCCCCTCCCACCCCGGAAAGTTGGATGCAACGCTAGCCGACAAAGGGACGTGATCCCACAGCAGGGACACGTGTTCCGTCGACGGTTCTTTGCACGGTCTGAAGAAAGCCTCGAAATCGAAGGCGATCTTGTAAGGGTAGATTCCGGAATGTCCGTCGGGGGGAAAAATGGAGAAGTCTGCTAGCGCTTCGAAAATCGTTCTCGAATTTTGGTAGATGCCACCTACGTAGCGCAACTTGACTTGTCGGCAAGAGGAAAGCTGGTTCCTGTGTCTCTTCAGCAAGAACTCGGTGGTGAACGCCGCCTTACACTTGCAACATTCGTATATGCCCGCGTACGCGTTGAAGTCCGTGACGAGAGAGACGTGCAAACCGCCTTTCGCCGTCAGGTGTAGGTTGACTTTACCTCGGGCGGCCAGAGTTCTGGAAGGCGGTCTGATCAGAGTAACGCGTCTTCTCAACTTCCGCCCCGGCACTTGACGCGACGCGGTGTAAACCGCTATCTGTACGTCAAACAAGTTCTCTAACGCGGGTAAGTCGCGGATGTTCAGACCCGGAAAGGATTCAGGTGTGGCAGCGGGACAGAACTGACGTAACAAATCTGAAGCGCGCTTGCTGGTGTTGTATAAGTGAAAGGAAATGCAGCGGAAGATGCAGAGGTTGTCCTTGTTGGGAAAATCTAACACGCCGCTTCTCTTTCCAACTCGACCGGCCTGAGTGATCCTACCGCCTATGGGGAATTCCCCCGGTCCCATGTAAACGCAAATGTTCAAATTGGTAGGAAAAAGAACGTGCCACTTGGTGTCAGCGTCGCAAAGTTTCCGTACTTCCTCGCAAGCGACGGTGTTTTCCATCTTTGAGAGGAGCTCTTCCAAAGTTTCTGAATTAGTTATAGTAGGGAGCGGTTGTATGAGAGTTGCGTTGTTCTGGGAGGCGTGAAAGTAGCGCAGTTTGCTCTTGTCTTCTCTGTGTTGTAAGAGTAAGCCTACCGAGAAACCCACTTTGTATCTGAATCTTTGTGTCAAGTGAATGCGACGCATAGTATCTACAGCGTCACTCAACTCGCCGGTTGGTAGCCTGAAGTTTGTTACACTCACGCGAGTCCCGTGCATCCTGACGCCCGTTTGTATCGCAGGCCAATTCGCCGTGAACGTTTCCTCCCCGTTCGGTACAGCACATATGCGCGGAGGGACGGTCACCCCGTCCAGAGATTCGCGTCGACAGGCGATCTTTCGGTAATCGCCTTCGCCGCATAGAGGGCAAAACTTAGGTACTACTCTACAATTTTCTACGTGTCTCTCGTGGTTGTACGGTCTTTTAAACATTTTGAAACACTTTTCGCATACGTACTGTGTCATGTTTTTTTTCACTCAGTTACCAACTACTTAGCCGTCTAACTATCTATCTATCTATCAATCTATCTGTCTATCTATCTATCTATTTATCTTTCTGTCTGCTGTCTGTGTATCCGTCTGTCTGTCTCATACAGCGTACGTCAAACGCTGTGTGTGTGTGTGTGTGTGTGCGCGCGTGAGCGTTGAGCGTCTCTCATTCCTAATCTATGCCGAGATATTTCAGAATGATCTCTGTTTTGTCATCCAACTCTTTGAGCGCTCTGGCGGACAGCGTCACTCCCTGCTGTGTGGGTTTTTTGTCAGGACCTTCGTACTTGCGCACGTGGACGAGGTTCTTACCGCTGTAGTAGCTCACAGCTGCGTACACTTCGCCCTCCTCATCCAGCACTGCGAACCAGGGGGTGTGATTAGGTTTTCCTTGCGCGGCCGCTGTGTCGCGTATGTGCACCACTGCGCGGATATCGGCGATGCGTGCTATTAGCTCGCGCAGCGCGTCGGCCGTGAAGTGCACTCGCTTGCTTCTGGTCAGAGACGCCTCTTTCACCTGGCCGTCTTTTGTGTAGCGCGGCCTCCTAGACAGTCTAGCCACGTCCTCCCAGATCTCCAGCGTCAAAGCTCCGTCTAAGCAGAACTCTAACCCGAGAAGACAGGAGAAGGTTTTCTCTGCTTCTTCTCGTCCATCTCGTTCTTTTTCTTGTATTTTTCTCTTCTTACTAGGCCTTGTTGTTCTGGAACTCACCTTAGAACGTTTCACACCCGCAGGATGAGTAACACCATCAGCGTGAGCTGAATCAGCAGCAGAACCGATAGCAGGAGCAGCGTCAGCGCTGGTGGTATCCGAGGCCTCGTTGTTGGAACAGCGCAGCCACACGCCGTCGGTGCTGAGTGTAGCGGTAGAAGATGAAGCGCCGCCGCCCTCGTAAGGTGGCGGTGAGGGCAGTCGCCACGGACCGGACGGGACGCTACTAGTGGAGGAAGTGAGGTCGAAAGGTCGAAGAGGGAAGCCGAAAAACGTACCACCCACCCCTTTCCCTTCGGGTTGTTCGTACGCCTCGTCGTCAGCGTCGTTCTCTGTCTCACCCTGTTGCTGCTGCTCCTCCTCCTCCTCCTCCTCTTCTTCTCGGTTTAGGGGCTGAGTGTCTGAATAGCTGTCACTCTCAGCGCGAGCGGCGTCGAGGGCGTCGGTCGATGTAGTGGTGGAGGAGAGGGGCTGTGCAACGTGCGGCAGGTCATCAAAGTCATCAACAGTAGTGGGGAGGTAAAAACCCGGTTGCCAGTACTGCGCTGTGCCAGGAGCGTTGTCGTCAGTAGTAGTAGCGGTAGCAGCAGGTGCAGCAGAAGCAGCAGCAGCAGCAGCAGCAGCAGCAGCAGCAGCAGCAGACGCAACAGTAGCAGGCGCAGCAGCCTCAGCAGGCGCAGCAGTAGCAGGCGCAGCGGTAGCAGGTGCAGCAGCAGCAGCAGCAGCCGCAGCAGGCGGGGCGGCAGTAGCAGCGGCAGCGCGCTTAGCAGCAACGTGTACCGTCGCGAGTGTAACAACGTCGCTAGCACGACGACTACTACCAGTAGTACTACTACTACTACTACTACTACTACTACTAGTACTACTACTGCTACTACTACTGCTACTACTACTACTACTGCCGCGAGCGCTCGCTACAGCGGGAGGGTGATAAGACCAAGCGGCTGCGGCGGTAGTCTCATTTTCAGTAGCAAGAGGAGGCACTGACGCTAAACGAGCGCTGTTCCGCGTAGTCTTTTTGTTCTTGGACGGCGCTAGGTGTTGTCTTTTGCTCATGGTGGTGACTGTAGAGAGCAGCAAAAGAATGAGTGAGTGAATGGAGGTTTCCAGACCCCTTATATACGCCTTCTCGCTTCTAGAGCTAAGCTACTTACTGACCCTGTTCAGCTGCCGCCGGCTGGCCGGCGGCCATTCACAAAGAGAAACAAAAGACATAAGGCATGACGTTTTCAGCTGGATCCCTTTCCCCCCTTTTGAGAGATCGACTGTCATGAGCTAAGCCGCTTACCACCCTGTTCAGCAATTCAACGCGCATTAGCTGTATAAAGGATTAACCGGTTGCTGCCGTCGACTGACCGGCGGCCATTCACAAAGACATAAGGTATGACGTTTTCAGCTGGATCCCTTTCCCCTCTTTTTTTTTGAGGGATCCACTGTCATGAGCTAAGCCACTTACCACCCTGTTCAGCCATTCAGCGCGCGTTAGCTGTATAAAGGATTAACGGTGATGAGCTTAGAGTGTGTATACAAAAAAAAACTACAGGAGGCGTGTGGCGTGAAGCAGGACCCCCCTAAGACGAACGTGTCTGTCTGTGAGTAGAGGCGTGTGCATGTGGTGAGCGACTTAAGTGTAAGACAAAAAAAAAATCACCACCGCCTGCCGTGGTGAGTAGACCGGGCCGGCCAGGCGGCGGCCGGCTAGTTCAATAGGGAGGGGTGACAGCTGACTAAGGCTGTGCATGAAAAAAATCCGATTTTCACCTGACCTCTGACGTTTGTTACAATGAATGTCAGAGGGAGGGAGACGTCCTCAGGTAGGGGGTAGGAGGTAAGGCTATGGATGAGGAAGAAACACCGTTTTCAGCTGGTCTCCACGGATAGCGATGACACACCCCTCGTCATCTAAGCTCTTAAGGAGCGGAGCGGTTGAAAAAGCGTCATGCGGACAGGTCGCTACACAGCTGGAGTGCTGTTGGAAATGGGATTAAACTCCCTCTGTATAAAAAGCTCTGATTTCTGTTGGAAAAAAACCATATCGCCTCTGACCACAGTAACGTCTACTACCACCACCGCCGCCACCACCGCCGCCGCCGCCGCCGCCGCCGCCGCCGCCACCGCCGCCGCCGCCGCCGCCGCCGCCGCCACCGCCAAGACGAGACAAGATGGCTCAAGCTATTCCACTTTCAAGCTCGCCTTCACCGCCTTGTCCACCTGAAAAAAAGTTAATGCAGCTTGACGACGTGAGACGCGCGAGGCAGACCGATGGGGAGAACAGAGAGGTAGGACAGCGGCGGTTAGCCTATAGCGACGCCTTGCTTCGTCAACTAGGTAAAGAGTTGAGCGGCTGTTGGAGAGAGTTGGGCAGTAGCTTAAAAGTTACCGCCGCCCGTATGGATGCTCTAGTAGAGCGCAGTGTCAAGACACCGGAGGAGCTGTGTACGGCGATGTTCCGAGTCTGGTGGGGTGAAACCCCGCATCGTCATAGATGGGGAGAGCTCGGTCGCGTCTTCACCCGCATTAGACGCGTGGAACTGTTGGCTCAGTGGATGTCCCTTCTCCACAGACAGGGGTTGGATTTCGAAAACCCCGACTCGCGCGCGATGCATAAGCACTTGGGCACCCTCGGCAGACTTCTAGGTAGCAGGAGGAAAGAGGTGGGGGACCATTTAAAATTGTCGCCTGAGAGGTTAGATAAGATCGCTGAAGAATGCGAATACGGAGGAAGTCCCGCTGAGTGGGCCTTCCGAGTGTTGAAAATGTGGCAAGATGAAGCTGACGGTGCCGGCGGTACACCTTTTGAACTCCTTTGAGTGTTGACTGAGGACATGGGAAAGTTTGACCTCGGCATCGCGATATTACTTGACTTTATCAAGCAAGAAACAACGAGAACGACGGACATGTGAATTGTTGTGTTTTATTTTCATACGTCTTCTTTATTAGTAAGTAAAAAAAAAAATATCATAACAATTAAGACGCGCGCCCTCTTAAAGTGTCACTTCCTCCAGTCGCAGCTGATCGCCTCATCGAAGCACGTGATAAACAAAAAAAAACGAAGAGACACGCTTCTTCCTCTCGAGAGGAAGAAGCGTGTCTCTCGATTGAAATCTTTTTCTTTTCTTTTTTTCTTAAAAGAGACAAACGCCCCTTAGAGTGCCCCCCCACCCCCCTAGAGTGCCCCCCTCCGCCCTCCCCCCCTCCCCCCCCACCACTCGCCCCATGCATCCTAAAAGCGCCCCCCTCCCCATGCATCTTAAAGGGGCCCCCCTCCCCTTCCCTCCCCTCCCCTCCCCTCCCCCCCCCCCCCTTTATACACTCTAAAGAACGCTTCTACCTAGTTCAATAAGTCACTTCCAGTCGCTCGTAAAACAATAAAAAATGAAAAAAAAACAAAAACTTATATCGTAGTGTTTTTTATTAGTTTACCGAAAAAAATAAGAGACTCGCCTCCTTCTCCTCCTCCTCCTCCTCCTCCTCCTCCTCCTCCTCCTCCTCCAAAAAAAAAGATATCACATTTTAAAGCGCGTGACCCCTTAAAGACGCTCATCTCTTCATTAAGTCGCGTGACGTCACTTCTTCTTCTTCTTCTTCCGGTCACGTGATCAATCAGGTCACTTCCGGTCACGTGATCCTCAATCAGGTCACTCACTTCCGGTTGGCCATTAGGTCATGTGACGTCACTTCCGGTCACGTGACTCATCAGGTCACTTCCGGTCACGTGATCCTAAAGTAGGTCACTTCCGGTCCCCTAAGTAGGTCATATGACGTCACTTCCGGTCCATAAGTAGGTCATATGACCCCACTTCCGGTCACGTGACCAAATGGCGGCCTCTGATTGGCTAACTAGGTCACGTGACCTCACCACTAATCCCCTAAGTAGGTCACTTCCGGTCACGTGACCAAATGGAGGCCTCTGATTGGCTGCAGGTCGATTGAGTAATAAACAGTACTTAACTATAGTCCCGTTCCGATACATACAATACTACTGATGTAGCTCAGTGGTAGAGCAGTCGCTTGGCAAGGGGAAGGCCCCGGGTTCGAGTCTATGTAATGGGGGGCTCTGCCCCCCAACTCTTGTTTTTCTTCTTCTTTTTCATCTTTTTTTAGATGTTTATATTGTCTCAGCTGGGTGCAGGGTGCATACTATAAAGGCAAACCTCAGGTAGCATAGTGTAGGTATGTGAGACTAGGGGGCAGATACAATGCGAGGGCTGCCTTAGATTAAGACATTTTAAGATGTAAGATTATAT
>OX381717.1:63392829-63872389 GCA_947462335.1 Harmothoe impar | reverse complement strand
GATGTTTGCTGGCTCTTTGATTATAAAAAGTGTTCCTCCTACTTTCCTGTTTGCCCATGACATAAAACTTCACACAAGATATGAAGAATATGGATAAAAATCCCTCATGGGAAATACAGGATTGGATATCTGTCGACCCTGGGGTCCCGTGAGGTCCACCCCTTGTATCAGAGCAGTCCCCTCCAGTGTCAGTCAGGCCATGAGCATCAGATACATCCGTGACATACACTATCTGTGGTCTCACTGGAGGTAACATCTTACTGACATGAAAGCTAACGCCTGTTAATGCATGTTCGTATGTGGGAAGCTGAGGAAACTTATGATGATGACATTTGTACTATCTGTCCTTGTGACATAAATTCTGAAATTCTGATATGGTTAGTCCCTTAGCAGATTTTTTTTTTCTGTGCACTGTTCTCTTGTAGTATGTAACGTCAATGACACAGACTATTCTCAGTAACTAAAAAGCCGTACTGACTGAAAGCTACCATCACAACACACATTGCTTCTACATGTGTACCTGCACCCACATCCCTCACTGCACCCATAGCCCACACATCCTGACACATCTTACATCTGGGTGATAGAAACCTTTCCTGATGTGTTATATCAATAGTTGATGCACATATTCCTAATGCTCATGGCATTACTCTGACCACTTTCAGATATCTCCCCTTACTGTGCTAATGCTGCTGATGTAAGTGTACTGTACAGCTTGATGCAACCTCACACACACAGCAGTTATCACTGCATGAATCTTGGCATTTAAGCAAAAATCTTAAATGTCATTATTACTTTATCGGGACATTTACATGGAATTTATCGAACTTGAAGCTGCTTAAATAGTGACTCTAAGAAATAAAAGGTTTACTTAAATGTCAATTTTCATGCAGTGTGTAGGTCTATCTACTCTGGTGGGAGTGAATTCTACATGAGTAGAGTTGAGAAGGTGGCATGACATGCTTTGCTAACATATCATGTAAACACACATTAAGTGACAGTTCCACTATAGAACAAGACAAAGGCCCTTGGTTGGGCTGGGGCTGCATCCCACTCAGCCTGCGTCTTCGTGGGATACGGCACCAGCCCCACCTCGGGGGGAACAATACCAAAATATCCTCTGGCTATGGGCCTTTGCCTTTATTTCATGGGTTTTACTCTTCAAAATATGTTTAATTGCATATTAATGGCCATAAAAATTAAAACAAATAATCATGTCACAGTCCATGGGATACAGGAACACTGTATCCCATGGGGGGCATTGGATACAGGATTTCTAGTACTTAAGCATAGGGGTCATCGTATCCACCATGAAATAAAGTGACTGATGATGAGGCAATAGCTCAGTGTCCAGTTAATGTGCCAGTCGTGGTGACTAATAGTAGACACACCAACCTAAACAGTTCATGTAGACAGGCCCCCTGTGCAGAAGAAAAGACTTTTTTGGTATAATTTCTTTGAAAGTCAATATTTTTTTATAATTATTTTTTTACTATAAAGGTAGAAGTTGGACTTTACTTACCTATTCGTTAAAATAATTCTAGGGCCATTTTTTACCTATATATAGGCACTTTAAAAATGGTACGTTTTTACCCAGATTCGATCCGGAGACCTTTGGTGTGTGAGGCGGACGTGCTAGCCGCCAAACATTTCTGGCCATGGTAAACGGGGAGGGAAACGCTGGGTATATCCCAGTCTATCAGGAAGGTGTTAGTTGCACCTTCACTGGCGCCCTGCTGCTTACTCCAAGCACTGTGAGCCTATAGCAGGGAAACCACAGACTCGAGAGATAGAGGTGTGGGGTGGGAGTGGGATGCCGAACATTTGGGAGTGTATCAACACCATAGGGTTGGCATGATGCAATAAGGAGTTAATGTAATCGTATAATAAACCTAATATTGTATGGCTAACAGGTCACTCGGGGGTGTATCACAGGGGTAGCCACTAACGCTGGCCCGGGAGCCAATGGCCCGTACTTTTAGGTCCGGGCCCGTAGTTTTCAGGATATTTAGATAGCTACGGGCCCGGGTGGCCCGTAGCTATCTCGACCTATGGTTTCAAATCATATATACATTTATAACCCATCTATGCTGCAAAGTAGGGCATGTTATATATCGTTGGAAAGGGAATCCCATGCAAAATTTCATACACAACGTGTATGTACTTCATTTGCAAGCATTATCTGTTCAGACTCTTTCTACAGATTCACATTTATAATCGTGGGCCTTAATATTGTACCTGAAGCCGTAGTGAAAAACTTGCCAGGGCTGCATTTTCCGACTTCTTGTCTAACTATGGTTAAAGGTATTTCCAAGTGCCCCTATGTGTATGTAGCCTACACATTCTAATGTTAAAATTCCCGGGCCCACAGCTTTATTTCCGGGCCCACAACTTTTTGAGGCTGCGGGCCCGGGTGGCCCATGGTCTAAAATGTTAGTGTCTACCCCTGTATCATATGGATATCGGGCACTCGGCGCTACGCGCCTTGTGCCGATATCTTACGATACACCCCCTCGTGACCCTGTTAGCCATACATTATTGGTGAACTATGTATACACTGTATCTGAACAGACAACTAACTAATGGATAACTTGGGATGTATCAGTGTACCATAGGATTGTATGAATAGTAGGGTAAATGACTAATAATACAAATACTGATAACCATGTACTACAGCTTCATATATCTTGGAACTAGTATTCATAAAACTGTCTGTAAGTAGCATCACCACATAGAAATTAAAAAAATATTATATTGTTATAATGCGCATTTTTATTGATGCACTATGTCATTTGCGTGTCAAAACTGTTTTCATTTTGTTTCTAGCATATCTAGAACCAACATAATTAAAGATTATTCATTGAAAAAAAGGGGAGTCTATTGGAGGAAATGTCCTATAGTTAAGCACTCCCCACATGGACCCCCTAGGTGCGAATGCAGCTCAGCCATGCACATCTTCACAGCTTTCTCCTACACAGGACGGGGTTGGTTGTTGTGGCAGTGGCCCCGGCCATACCTCTGAGGGACCTGGGTGGAAAAAATGCACTCTGGCCGGCCTTAGAAAGTTATGGCAACCCCCACTCCAAAATATTTAATATTTTAGATATTGACCTGAAGCTTTGGATATATATTCCTATATGCTTTATACATCTGCAGGAACAATTATACAACAGTCACCTGATCTTACAAGCTTCTATGTACAAGTTAGTGGCCTCCACCCCTATTTTTACGGGCCTGTTTAGTCAATGTGTATTGGGAATAAGTAAGGACAACCCCCCAACCAAAATATTTAATATTCTAGTTATCTTTTCCTAGGTATGGGTATATACTAGTATCCGTATATATGTGGTGTGTTTGTCACTTGAGTAGTATTGTATGTATCGGAACGGGACTATAGTTAAGTACTGTTTATTACTCAATCGACCTGCAGCCAATCAGAGGCCTCCCTTTTGGCGGGAAATTCAAAAGCAGCCAATGAGAGGCCTCCCTTTTGGCGGGAAATTCAAATAGGTCACGTGACCGGAAGTGACCTACTTCCGGTCACGTGACCTTTGGGCGGGAAATTCAAATAGGTCACGTGACCGGAAGTGACCTACTTAAGAGGGTCACGTGACCACCATGTTGGCGGGAAATTCAAATAGGTCACGTGACGGGAAGTGACCTACTTAAGGGGGTCACGTGACTACTAGGTTGGCTTTCAAAATAAGTCACTTGAGATTTTGATGGATAAATAAATTTAAAAAAAGAAAAAAAAAGCAAGCTGAAAAAAGCTTGCTAAAAAATAATTTAAAAATGTGGCTCTTTTTTTCTAGGGGGGGAGGGGCACTCTGGGGGGCACTCTTTAAGATGCATGGGGGGGGAGGGGGGGAGGGGGGGGAGGGGCAGGGTTTTTTAAGAGTGAGACTCGCTTCTCTGCCCTCTCTAAAAGAGAGGGCAGAGAGGCGAGTCTACTTACCATGAAAGGTATCATGATCGCGTTTATGATGATGTGCATCTCTTGCTGGCTAGACTTTCAAGCAAATTTGCCAAAGTCCAGCCCGTTATTGAATGTCCGGCCTAGCCTGACCCTCAGTAGAACAGTCCTTGACCCATCTATTATAGTCTAGCAGCGCCTGACCCTTGTATGAGAGTAGTATTGGCGACATTGGCTGACTCTGATATTTACCTGTGTGTACGGAGAGAGGAGAGGGTTCACAGCCACAGCTCTCTTAAGGCAAAGCTTGCGCTTATAGAGCGCTACTAGTGGAGGTCTGGATAAGGAAGCTATGGCGGTTGTCTTCAAAAAAAATAAAAAATAGCCATGGCGCATGTCGATGTCGCTTAATTATGCTCATATCTCATGTCGATTTTAAGAATTGCTCATGTCACCTGTCACTATGTTTTTCAAGCTTCATGTCAAATGTCACTAGACCTCATGTCGAATGTCGATTCTAAGAAACAGATATGTCACCATCTCGAATTTAGCGGTCCACATTGCCGCTGCTGCTGCTGTTGCTGCTGCTGATTTGCTGTTGCTGCTGCTGTCGGTGCTGCTGCTTGTGCTGCTCGTGCAGCTGCTGCAGCTGCTGACAGCTGCTGCTGCTTGTACTGCTCGTGCAGCTGCTGCAGTTGCTGACGATGTCACGGATGCTGTTGACAGATGCTGCTGCTTGTGCTACTCGTGCAGCTGCTGCTGCTGCTGCTGCTGCCGCTGCTGACGATGTCACGGATGCTGCTGACAGATGCTGCTGCTTGTGCTGCTTGTGCAGCTGCTGCAGCAGCTGCTGCTTGTGCTGATCGTGCTGCTGCTGCAGCAGCTGCTGCTGACAGATGCTGCTGCTTGTGCTGCACGAGACCGAGTAGCCGCTATTACTAATGCTACTAATACTAGTATGAGAAAATACATTTAGTCAGTCGACTAAATCAAGGAGGTTTTCTGACTTCAGTGGATCGTTTAGCCATCGGCCACAGGCAAAACTTGAAACCATTTTATACATGGGACAATTGGCAGAGTCAAAACATGTTGGTACGACGGGGTCGATCATGTTCATCATCAGTTCAGGCAAAGGAAGTGTGTCGACAGCCCGCGAAAACTTCATGTCCGGATGTTTCAACACAACACTTTTTATCACACTCACACAGCTGCTTTGAAGAGTGAATCCTTGACCAAACTTGAGCTTTTCCAACACAGCTTTGGCCTCCTTCTGTGCAGTAAGGGATCTCTCTTTCGCGGTCATCGCAGTGCTGGCTAGCATGTCCTCAAAGTCTTTAACATAATGTTCCAACGGGCTACAAATGATGTACTCCAGATCATCGTCCGCATATGTCGTCTCCTCGCACCATACTTCTTTTGTTTCGAATTCCGTCATTTTCTGAACAAGAACAATCTCCTCGTGAGTGCGTTGCATATATCGAAGCTTCTTCAAAGACCAGATAACTTGTATGCCGAACGCTGAAAAACCTGAAGGAATTTCACCACTACAGTCACGCCAACTATACGGAGCTAAGAAAAATAGCTCCAACAAAATTTTCTCCCTCTGTCCAAATGAAACTACTTCCGTTCCGATGAAGTTGAAGCATGCTTCTATCCATTGCTCCTTGGTGACGTCCTTCCAATGTTTCTTTACCTCACATGCATCATAGGGCACTGTTTCTCTTCTTGCTTCTAGTGGGAGTTGCTTTTTCTTTCTTGGACTCATTTGGAGAGTTTCGATGCTCTGTAGCGTCGACACTTCGATAAGAAAAGAAGCTGTAAAGGTAGAAATAACCCTCATAACATGCTGAGCGAGCGTGGAGTGGACGATGCTACGATGAGTGAGAGCAGCGTTTCACTCCTTATGTACCCTGATAATCCTCTTAAACAGCTGAAAAGACTCTCTCAGTACAGAGTCTCTACTCAATTAAGTGATCTGTTAAGTAAGTTTTCACATGCTACTTGACTACTGCAGGGGGGTTTAGACTTAAGCAGCTTAGTGCACACACGTGTCTGTTAGAAAGCTACCTGCACACCTGTCTTCCTTTTTCACTAGTATTTACCCCTTGCCGACTAATAAGGCACCTATACACGTGTCAGCCTCCTTATATACGTCATTCTTCCTCTCGAGAGGAAGAAGTGTGTCTCTTCGTTTTTTTTGTTTAAGAAGTGAGGGTCTTTAAGATCACGTGCCTGGAAGCGACTTGATGAAGCAAGTGACTAGAAGCGACGACGTCACATGCTTTTAATGAGGTGATCAGCTGTGACTGGCGGCGGCGGCGGCGGTGGCAGCGACGGTGGTGCTGGTGGTGGTGGTAGTAGACGTTACTGTGGTCAAAGGTGCTATGGTTTTTTTCCAACAGAAATCAGAGCTTTTATACAGAGGGAGTTTAATCCTATTTCCAACAGCACCCCAGCTGTCCAGCAGCCGCTCTGCTCCGTAAGAGCTTCTTAAGAGCTTAGATGACGAGGAGCGTGTCATCATCATCTTTGGTGGCCAGCTGAAAATGGTGTTTTTTCTTTATCCATTAGCCTAACCTCCTACCCCCTACCTGAGGACGACTCTCTCCCCCTTTAGCATTCATTGTAACAAACGTCAGAGGTCAGGTGAAAATCTGATTTTCATGCACAGCCTTAGTCAGCTGTCACTCCTATTGAACTAGCTAGCCGCCGCCGGCCAGTCTACTCACCCCAGCTGTCCAGCAGCCGCTCCGCTCCGTAAGAGCTTCTTAAGAGCTTAGATGCCGAGGGGTATGTCATCGCCATCTGTGGTGGCCAGCTGAAAATGGTGTTTTTTTTTCCTTATCCATTAGCCTTACCTCCTACCCCCTACCTGAGGACAACTCTCTCCCCCTTTGGCATTCATTGTAACAAACGTCAGAGGTCAGGTGAAAATCGGATTTTCATGCACAGCCTTAGTCAGCTGTCACCCCTATTGAACTAGCCGGCCGCCGCCGGCCAGTCTACTCACCACGGCAGGAGGCGGTGATTTTTTTTTGTTTTACACTTAAGTCGCTCACCACATGCACACGACTCTACTCACAGACAGACACTCCCGTCTTAGGGGGTCCTGCTTCACACTACACGCCTCCTGTAGTTTTTTTGTATACACACTCTAAGCTCATGACTGCTTAATCCTTTATACAGCTAATGCGCGTTGAATTAGTACAGTCGGTACACCGCCCGCTCATGGCAGTCCATCTCTCAAAAAAAAAAGAGGGAGGGGGGAAAGAGATCCAGCTGAAAACGTCATGACTTATGTCTTTTGTTTCTCTTTGGGAATGTCCGCCGGTCAGCTGGCGGCAGCAACTGCTTAATCCTTTATACAGCTAACGCACGTTGAATTGCTGAACAAGGCAGTAAGTAGCTTAGCTCGTGTCAGTCGATCTCTCAAAGGGGAGGGGGAAAGGGATCCAGCTGAAAACATCATGCCTTATGACTTTTTGTTTCTCTTTGTGAATGGTCACCGGTCAGCCGGCGGGCAGCTGAAGAGAGCTGTAAGTAGCTTAGCTCTAGAAGCGAGAAGGCGTATATAAGAGGCCTGGAAACATCCGTTCACTCACTCAGTCTTTTGCTGCTCTCTACAGGCACCACCATGAGCAAAACACAACAACTACTGTCGTCCAAGGATCTAATCGAGTTCAAGAACAAGAAGAATACGCAGAACGGTGATCGTTTACTGTCAGCGTCTCCTCTTGCTACTGAAATTGAGACTACCGCCGCAACCGCTTGGTCTTATCACCCTCCCGCTGTAGCGAGCGCACACAGCAGTAGTAGCGACGTTGTTACACTCGCGACGGTTGTTGCTGCTGAGCACACTGCTGCCGCTACTGCTGCGCCTGCTGCGGCTGCTAGTGATCCTCGTGCTGCTAGTGCTGCTGCTACTGCTGCTGCTGCTGCTGTTGCTGCTGCCGCGCCTGTTACTGCTGTGCCTGCTGCTGCTGCTGCTGCTGCTGCTGCCACGCCTGTTACTGCTGCGCTTGCTGAGGCGGCTGTGCCTGCTGCTGCTGTGCCTGCTACTGCTGCGCCTGCTACTGCTGCACTTGCTAGCGCTGCGCTTGCTCCTGCTGCTGCTGCTGCTGCTGCTGCTACTGCTGCTGCGCCTGCTACTGCTGCTGCTGCTACACCTCTTGCTGCGACTACCGCTACTAGTACTGACACGCAGTACGTTGCACAGAACTTCTCCACCGCTTCATCAACCGACGCCATCAACGCTGCTCGCGCTGAGACTTACAGCTATTCGGACACTCAGCCCCAGCAGCGCGTAGTAGACATACATGTCCTAAAGCAACAGGGTGAAACAGAGAACGACGCTGACGACGAGGCGTACGAGGAACCCGAAGGGTCACGGGCGCACAGTCCGTTTTTCGACCTCATTTCCACTGGTAGTGCGTCCGGTCCGTGGCGCCTGCCCTCACCAATACCTTACGAAGTCATGTGGTTGCCCTGTTCCGACAACGAGGCGTCTGATACCAGCGCAGACGCTGCTCCTGTTATTGGTTCTGCTGCAGTAGTACCTGTATCATCATACTTCAAAGCAGAGCCGTTAGGATACTTGTCAGACGCTATGCTACTGAAAATAAGTGGTAAGTTGCCGACATCAGATTACATACGGTTAGGTTCATTCCTTGAAGTGAACTTGAAGGATATGGGATATCTCAGTTGTGAGACAAGTGTCATAACTCAAGCTAGAGAAATGTTCACTACTTGGTACCAGAAAAGTTGTACTAGTAGGTGGAAGGACCTAGCCACCGCCTTGGAAGAATCTTACCGTATGGACCTCATCAAATTCTCACGTGAGTACATGGACAAGCATGACATGTGGGATGGCTTAGAGAGTGGAGACATGGAGTGGAAAGTGCAGAAATATTTCTCTCTTTTAGCTGAGCTCTGCCCTAGAGACTGGAAGACCATAGGGATCTACTTAGGGTTGACTTCTCATGAAGTAACTTCCATCTCTCAACCTGTGCCTTCTGACAGGACTGTGAAGAACCCTGTGTATGAAGTGCTGAAAGCTTGGAAGTACAACGAGACGTCTGAGCCTATGGCTCTGATGAAAGTGTTGGAAGACTACATGGGACGCGGCGACGTCGCAATGTATGTTCAAGGGTTGTATGCAGCTGTACCCAAAGAAATAAAAGTGAGCTGTGACACTCCAGTGTTGACGACTCTCGTCTGATCCCTGCAGTAAGATGGACATCTGTTGAAATCGATCCTACACTACAGACGTCTTTCACTATGCTAATAGCATCGTGTGGTAAGAGGCGTCTAGTATTCGAAGTGATAAACAACGTTTATTTTTTTAATATTTGGTAAATAAGTGAAAAAACAAAAAAAAGAAAAACATGCCGCAGGACGTTTGCGAAAAGTGTTTCAAAATTTTTAAAAGACCGTACAATCACGAGTGACCCGTAGAAAAATGAAGAACGATACCTAAGTTTTGCCCTCTATGCAGCGATGTCGGCTAGCGTCGCATACGACTTTCCGGGGTAGGAAGGGCAGCGTACGTCAGAGAATCCGACGCAGATTCCGACCCCTTGTTAGACCGAGTTTAAAAATCACATAAACGAGAACGTCAAAGTCATCGAGAAAGCTGTGCTAGAAGTTTACCGACCAACCTTAGCGAAGTTACATGTAGCGATAGGTGAAGCTCTCCTGCTAGAGGAAGCGACATTCACCCCTTCTCCAGGCGGCTTCGCTGCAGCTCACACCAGACAACCGTTAGTTCAACTGAAGAAGCGGCTTCTGAGATACATCCGTCAAGCTCCAGTCGTACGCTTCAACTCGGAGAGTTACGACTTGAACCTGATCAAAAAATACGCCTTCACTCGTTATTTGCCTCCGGAGACCGAAGAAACCAACAATTCAGCGTCATAAAGAGAAGCAATCAATAGTTGACGTAGTAGTCAACTTTTTTAGCACTTGGTTACAGCTACGCGAATTATTTGCGAGCTTTCACTACAACCGAAGAGAAAGGTTGCTTTACTTACGAATGGATGACGTATACCAAGAAACTAGTAAACAAAAAACCCCTGCCACCGAGATCGACTTTTGACAGCGACCTGACGGGCGTCAAAATGGCCGAAATCCGACTACGCCACATGTCAGAAAGTTTAGTATGACAAGAAGAAGCAAACTATGACAGATTACTCGATCCACTACAACAACGAAGACGTCAAATCTTTCATAGAAGCTTTTTGAAAAAATCACGCTATTTTTTTCCAACATAGCAGCATTGTCATGTTGAAAGACGCCATCTCTCTCGCCAGTTTGACTTTACAAGACCTCTTCCAAAAAACCTATAAGCTGTGTTCACAACGTTCCCTCCGTTCGACGCCGTCCTCCACGCTCTGATCAAAGAAAATGTAGTCAGTGGTCCTTCCATCATCTTCCATAGATTTCACGAGAAAGAGTGTATAGGTGTCTTATAAGTCGGCAGAGGGTGAATACTAGTGAAAAAAAAGGAAGGCGCGTGTGCAAGTAGCTTTTTCTAACAGACATGTGTGTGAACTAAGCTGCTTAAGTCTAAACCCACCTGCGGTAGAAGCTCTGTACTTAGAGAGTCTTTTCAGCCGTTTAAGAGGCTTATCTAGGACAGGGTACATAAGGAGTGAAACGCCCCTGTCACCAGTCACACTTTCTCCACCCGCCCTTCATCTTCGTAGCATCGTCCACTCTACGCTCGCTCAGCACGTTACGATGGTTAGTTCTGCTATTTTCTTTGTTTATGAAAGTGTTGACGCTACAGAGCATCGAAACCCTCTCGAAATGAGTCCAAGAAAGAAAAAGCAACTCCCACTTGAAGCAAGAAGAGAAACGGTGCCCTATGATGCATGTGAGGTAAAGAAACATTGGAAGGACGTCACCAAGGAGCAATGGATAGAAGCATGCTTCAACTTCATCGGAACAGTAGTTTCATTTGGACAGAGGGAGAAGATTTTGTTAGAGCTATTTTTCTTAGCTCCGTATACTTGGCCTGACTGTGGTGAAATTCCTTCAAGTTTGTCAGTCTTCGCCATACAAGTTATCAACTCCTTGAAGGAGCTTCGATATATGCAAGGCACTCAGGAGGAGATTGTCAAGAAAATGACGGAATTCGAAACAGGCGAAGATACAATATGGTGCGAGGAGACAACATATGCGGACGATGATCTGGAGTCCATCATTTGTAGTCCGTTGGAACATTATGTTAAAGACTTTGAGGACATGCTAGACAGCACTGAGATGAACCCGAAAGAGAGATCCCTTACTGCACAGAAAGAGGCCGAAGCTGTGTTGGAAAAGCACAAGTTTGGTCAAGGATTCACTCTTCAAAGCAGCTGTGTGAGTGTGATAAAAAGTCTTGTGTTGAAACATTCAGACATGAAGTTTTCGCGTGCTGTCGACACACTTCCTTTGCCTGAACTGATGATGAACATGATCGACCCTATGGTACCAACACGTTTCGAGTCTGCCAATTGTCCCATGTATAAAATGGTTTCAAGTTTTGCCCGTGGCCGATGGCTAAACGATCCACTGAAGTCAGAAAACCTCCTTGATTTAATCAATTGACTAAATGTATTTTCTCATACTAGTATTAGTAGCATTAGTAATAGCGGCTACTCAGTCTCGTGCAGCACAAGCAGCAGTATCTGTCAGCGGCATCCGTGACATCGTCAGCAGCAGCAGCAGCAGCTGCACAAGCAAAAGACAAACACCGTAGTCTCCTCATCCAGACCTCCGCTAGTAGCGCTCTATAAGCGCAAGCAGTAGCTGTGAACCCCCTCCTCCCGCCGTACACACAGGTAAATATCAGAGTCGGCCAATGTCGCCAATACTACTCTCATACAAGGGTCAGGCGCTGCTGACCTATAATAGATGAGTCAAGGACTATTCTACTGAGGGTCGGGCTACGCCGGAAATTCAATAACAAGCTGGACTTTGGCAAATTTGCTTGAAAGTCTGGCCAGCAAGAGTCCGGCATACTCTCCCAAGAGTTCAGCATTGCCAGACTATGGCATGAGGATCCCGCATGGTCAGACTTTCAAAAGCAAGTTTGCCAAACTCCAGCTTTTTATTGAATGTCCGGCGTAGCCTGACCCTCACTAGAATAGCCCTTGACCCATCTATTATAGGCCAGCCGTGCCTGACCTTTGTCTGAAGGTAGAATTAGCGCTATTGGGTGCCTCTGATGTTTGCCTGTGTGTAGTCAAACCTCGCCTGAGAGAGACATACTTCAGAAAGAAAAGAAAGCGGCGTGAGAAGGTGACGGGATCCCAAGTGTCAACCCTAAGACTTACATTTGCTACGATCAAATCAGCGGCACCGGTGAAAGAAAATCTCAAAAAAAGTGTACAGAAGTAGTCGTCTTCTTAAAATGTTTTCGAAAACGAAAAACTCTCCTTGCGGTAAATATAAATTTCAAAAGTGGTACGAACCAAAAATGGCCACTTACACCATAGAGAAAGATGACGTGCGCTACTTGTATTATAAGCGTCGCGTGCATTCTAACGGTGTGACAACGAGTCCTTTAAAATATGAAAAAAGTGTGTTATTGATTGATTGAGCGCATCTTTTCAAAAATAGAGTGTTATTAGAATTGAAAAAAAGAAAATAAAAAAATAAAATAAAATTATTGTTGTGTTTATTTTCATACGTCTTCTTTTATTAGTAAGTAAAACAAATATAACAATTAACTAGCGTGTCCTCTTAAAGTGACACTTCCTCCGGTCGCTGCTGAATCGTCTAATTAAGGTATGTGTCGTCGTCACTTCTAGTCACGTGACTCATCAGGTCACTTCCGGTCGCGTGATCCTAAAATCGATCACTTCCTAAACAAAATTAAATTAAGAGACACATTTCTTCATGACCCAACCAATCAGAGGTCTCCATTTGACCAGAAGTAGGCCCCTCATTTGCATAAATGGGTCACTTCCGGTGTACCAGCCAATCAGAAGCCTCTAACTAAGTCAAGGTCGCTTGACGTCACTTCCGGTATGCCCTTATATGTACATGTGAAGGTCACATGACGTCACTTCCGGTATGCCCTTATATGGGCGTGTGACGTCACATGACGTCACTTCCGGTATGCCCTTATATGGGCGTGTGACGTCACTTCCGGTCAAATGGAAGCCTCTGATTGGCTGAGTCATGACCTTGACCTCTAACTAGGTCAAGGTCACGTGACGTCACTTCCGGTATGCCCTTATATGGGCATGTGACGTCACTTCCGGTCAAATGGAGGCCTCTGATTGGCTGCATGTCGATTGAGTAATAAACAGTACTTAACTATAGTCCCGTTCCGATACATACTATACTACTTAGGTCTTTGACAACCTTGCTTGAAAGTCTGGACAGCATTGACAGACTGGGGCATAAGGATCTCGCATGGTCAGACTTTCAAGCAAGTTTTGCTAAAGTCGCGTTATTGAATGTCCGACCTAGCCTGACCCACAGTAGAACGGTCCTTGACCCGTCTATTATAGTCCAGCAGTGCCCGACCCTTGGCTGAGAGCAGTTTAAGCGCCATTGGGTGTCTCTGATATTTGCCTCTGTGTAAGATGAGAAAAAAAGTCTGTTGAAAGACTATATTTCAAGCCAGAAAACTGTAATTAGCTTTCCAAGTTGTTTATTTAACAATATCTTAGCCTAGCAAGCAGCTGTCAGATGTCATCTAAGAAAAAAATGTGAGCTGTTAATAGATTCAAGAGAAATTAGTTTACAAATAGCCCGTGTAAGTACGCCCATGTCTTGCTTATTTCTCATAGGGTTGTAAGATAGTCACATCATGATGCACATCATCATAAACGCAATCATGATACCTTTCATTGTAAGTAGACTCGCCTCTCTGCCCTCTCTTTTAGAGAGGGCAGAGAAGCGAGTCTCACTCTTAAAAAACCCTGCCCCTCCCCCCCTCCCCCCCTCCCCCCCCCATGCATCTTAAAGAGTGCCCCCCAGAGTGCCCCTCTCCCCCCCCCCCTCCTAGAAAAAAAGAGCCGCATTTTTAAATTATTTTTTAGCAAGCTTTTTCAGCTTGCTTTTTTTTTCTTTTTTTAAATTTATTTATCCATCAAAATCTCAAGTGACTTATTTTGAAAGCCAACCTAGTAGTCACGTGACCCCCTTAAGTAGGTCACTTCCCGTCACGTGACCTATTTGAATTTCCCGCCAACATGGTGGTCACGTGACCCTCTTAAGTAGGTCACTTCCGGTCACGTGACCTATTTGAATTTCCCGCCCAAAGGTCACGTGACCGGAAGTAGGTCACTTCCGGTCACGTGACCTATTTGAATTTCCCGCCAAAAGGGAGGCCTCTCATTGGCTGCTTTTGAATTTCCCGCCAAAAGGGAGGCCTCTGATTGGCTGCAGGTCGATTGAGTAATAAACAGTACTTAACTATAGTCCCGTTCCGATACATACAATACTACTCATGTATCTTACTCACGTCTGCCTAGTCATACTGTACCAGAATGAGTCATTGCAAATAAAAAAAATAAAAAAAATTGCTTTAACTGCTAATACCCTGCTTAAACTGTTTCAGTCTCAACCTTACACCGAATCGTGATCTTTGATCTTGAATTTGACCTTGTTGCGACAAACATATCACTTTACACATGTCAGATTCTGAATCAGCACCTTTAGAATATCCTTCTACGAGTTTTAGACAAAGTATATAATATATTTAATAGACATATATAATATATACAGATATGATATAATATGTATGCCTTGTGAAACACACAAGATTTCATTTGACAACCACTAATAAAGTACAGCTTTGCCAGCCACTAGTGGACTCAATACCCAAATTCACAATTAGGATGAAAATCCAATTATGACCATTGACGAATGCATTGTAAAAGACCCTGCTAGAGGCTCATTCAGAACAACTGACCTGGTCGTAGGGAACTGGTGACATGACGAAACCTATGTGACAACCACTAGTAAAATTTCTTTCACAAGTTTTCCTGTACAAATCTATAGAAAATTAATGTAAATACCACATTTTGCCAGCTACAAATACCCTCGTCAATTGCAAATATTGCAATATTGACGAAAATCGCAACATGACGACTGACGAGTCTGTTCTGAATTAGCCTCCAGGTACTGTAAATACTCGTGTAGAAGCCGTGGCTACTAAATAGTAGAGTTCCCAGTGATCACACACACGAGATTCCCCAGTTGTACAAACTGCTTAAATGAAAACAGGATGTACATATGTGCAAATGTGTTTTCTTCTTTCTCCTGCTTTCCTTCTAATCTAGGCTATATCTGTCTTTCCATTGTAGCTAGATAGGACCACTATGGATAAATACAGTGAGAATAGATACCATCCCCAGTCAGTGTTTGTATACAGACAGGTGAGGAGGGTGGCTTCTCTTCTTTTTGACATTAACCAAGGCTTGGTTCATGCTCAGTTAAGTATGTGCTAAGGTTGTGGAAACATTTAACCCTGCATGACCTGCGTCTATTACCTCTCACTGACAGCTGGAAGTGGCTAGGTACAGGCTGGAGCATCACATGGACCTGTCAGTGAAGGTTGCTACTGATCAGGACTAGAGCCGCAAACACTGGCATCAGCTGGATTCCTATAATACCTAAACCATATCACCAGCATACTAGGGCAATACCCAACACCGAGGTGAGGAAATAGATGTGTTCTCAGTGTTTACATCCCTACCCCCTGTGAACACCAACTAAAGTGAGCATACCTGGTTCTGAGATTAGGCACTGTATACATACCTGGGTCAGTTTGCAACATGTGTGTAACAGTACCACAGACAATAGTTCTAGCCACTTTCAACATGAGATATAGTGTGGTTGTGCAGCCCCACCCAGATAACACTCGATACACACTTCCGGTCTGTAAGCCTGCGCGAAAAAATAGTCCCCCCTCCTTCGATCACCTACATAGTCTTTATTTGTATAAATTAGGCCTTGTTTTCAATTTTACTAGGTTAATTTCTTTAATTTCTTTAAAAAAGAAGACGATAAAAGTATAAATCGTCCTTTATTGCCGAAAAATATATCGTCTCCCGAAAAATCTAGGTCAAGTTTAAGTTCAAGACCAGCGCCTGAACCGCTAGCAAGTTGATCGTGGAAATTTTTATGATAGATTTTTTGGCCGATGTGTCAAGTTTATAACCCTCAACCAAATTTTCTGGGGGGTTAAGGCCTATTTTACCTCTTGTACGTCCAAATATAGGATCTTTTCTCTGGCTTGCGCTATGTTTCTTTCAATATAACTCCATTTTAAAGCTAAATACTACCATATTACTTTCCGAGGAATGTGAAGAAACCACTTGCGGCCTGCCACTGTCAAGCGCAAGCCGGGCGGCCACATTTTTATTGTCTCAATTTTTTGCCGATCTATCAACTTAAAGAGGCTCAACCAAATTTTCTGGGCGGCTAAGGCTCATTCAGCTATTGTACGTGTAAATATAGTATTTTTGTGCGGTTTAGGCTTGGTTTCAAGCAAAAATATGGTATATTAACCCCCAAATGAACCCAATGACAAAAAAGTGTCATTGTATCAATTTAAATGTGGGTCAACGATCAGCTGATCGCAAGCTGAGCGGCCACATTTCTATCATCTCAATTTTGCCACGATCCATGATGTTAGAAAGCCTCAACCAAATTTTCTGGGGGGTATGGGCCTAATTCAGCTATCGTAAGTGTAAATATAGGATGTTTTGTAATGCTTAGGCTTTGTTTCAAGCTAAAATAAAGTATTTTAACCCCCAAACGAAGCCAATGAAAAAGTTTGATGACGACGAATTCGTAACCAAAACGTCACGCCTAGTCTGGGAATCGAACCGGGTCTACCGCGTGGAATGCGAGAGCGCTAACCACTAGACCATCTCGCCCACACATGCTGTGGAAGCCTCAACGTATATATTTGACCCGCTGACCTTTGGTATCCTTGCGCCAGAGCGGAAGTGAAGTTTTGAGGAAATACGGAGGTTTGAGAAAATACGGGGCCTAGTTATTCAGCTTTTGCGAAATACGAGGCACAGTGTCTAGGCCTACCCGACTTGGTATTTGGTCAAACCATTTAAAAATAAGACACTGTACCTGGGTGTGGTGTCCTACATGTGGGGCAGGTTGTAACACGTGTGTAACAGTTAGGCCAAATAAAAAGAAAGGTTTTGTTACAGGTAACATGGGAAGAAACTCTAGGGTCGGTAGGTCGGATTTTTTTTTTTTTTTTCCTTTTTCCTTTTTTTACTCCCCCTCTAAAAATGACCCAAAAAGGTGTAAAAATGGAGAGTTTTTTTTCCAAATTTTTGTAAACCTAAAATTGACCCCAAAAAAGTATAAATATTTCTTCAAAATTGCATAAAAAAACGTAGGGTCGGCCCTGTTAAGATAGTGTAGAAGGCAGTGAAAACGTCGAGCCCCACGGGGAATCGAACCCCGGTCCCTCCGCTCCGGAGTTGAGAATGCTACCGCTGCACCACAGGGCCAGCTGCTTTCTTACTGCTCTGCTACGGTACCTGAGCTACCATAGGCGGGCAATGCGCTCTCCACGCACGCTCGGGCTGCCCCGAACGATACGTGCCCGCTACATTACTCCCCTTCAGACTTTTGCTAGGTTGCAATGTCAGGCCACGAGGACCTACCTAGCAGAAGCTGAAACCGCAGGGTGGCGACCCTGTGAAAGGCGGAATCTCGATGGCCTTTTGACGGGCTGCATCTGGATGTTTGGTCTCCCCAAAGTTGAAAGGAGCATACCGTTCATCCAGTTCATCGATGTCCCGCGGGACGATATCTGTCCCCAGCTTCTCAATCGCCGGGTTCCTGTCGTACTTAGCCCGCTGGACAGGAGTTAAGCCCTGTCTAGCTCTGGGCTTCGGTACTGGAACCGAGACCATGGTCTGCTGCTGGTTCAACATCGTTGAACCAGTAGATGGGTACTTAACTACAGTACTTAACTATAGTCCCGTTCCGATACATACAATACTACTCATGTATCTTACTCACGTCTGCCTAGTCATACTGTACCAGAATGAGTCATTGCAAATAAAAAAAATAAAAAAAATTGCTTTAACTGCTAATACCCTGCTTAAACTGTTTCAGTCTCAACCTTACACCGAATCGTGATCTTTGATCTTGAATTTGACCTTGTTGCGACAAACATATCACTTTACACATGTCAGATTCTGAATCAGCACCTTTAGAATATCCTTCTACGAGTTTTAGACAAAGTATTTAATATATTTAATAGACATATATAATATATACAGATATGATATAATATGTATGCCTTGTGAAACACACAAGATTTCATTTGACAACCACTAATAAAGTACAGCTTTGCCAGCCACTAGTGGACTCAATACCCAAATTCACAATTAGGATGAAAATCCAATTATGACCATTGACGAATGCATTGTAAAAGACCCTGCTAGAGGCTCATTCAGAACAACTGACCTGGTCGTAGGGAACTGGTGACATGACGAAACCTATGTGACAACCACTAGTAAAATTTCTTTCACAAGTTTTCCTGTACAAATCTATAGAAAATTAATGTAAATACCACATTTTGCCAGCTACAAATACCCTCGTCAATTGCAAATATTGCAATATTGACGAAAATCGCAACATGACGACTGACGAGTCTGTTCTGAATTAGCCTCCAGGTACTGTAAATACTCGTGTAGAAGCCGTGGCTACTAAATAGTAGAGTTCCCAGTGATCACACACACGAGATTCCCCAGTTGTACAAACTGCTTAAATGAAAACAGGATGTACATATGTGCAAATGTGTTTTCTTCTTTCTCCTGCTTTCCTTCTAATCTAGGCTATATCTGTCTTTCCATTGTAGCTAGATAGGACCACTATGGATAAATACAGTGAGAATAGATACCATCCCCAGTCAGTGTTTGTATACAGACAGGTGAGGAGGGTGGCTTCTCTTCTTTTTGACATTAACCAAGGCTTGGTTCATGCTCAGTTAAGTATGTGCTAAGGTTGTGGAAACATTTAACCCTGCATGACCTGCGTCTATTGCCTGTTACTGACAGCTAGACGTGGCTAGGTACAGGCTGAAGCATCACATGGACCTGTCAGTGAAGGTTGCTACTGATCAGGCCTAGGTAGTATACACTAACATCAGCTGGATTCCTATAATACCTAAACCATATCACCAGCATACTAGGGCAATACCAACCACCGAGGTGAGGAAATAGATGTGATGCAGCTCAGTGTTTACATCCCTACCCCCTGTGAACACCAACTAAAGTGAGCATACCTGGTTCTGAGATTAGGCACTGTATACATACCTGGGTCAGTTTGCAACATAAGTGTAACAGTACCACAGCCAACAGTTCTAGCCACTTTCAACATGGATATAGTGTGGGTGTTCAGCCCCACCTATATAACACTAGTGTAATTCTGGTGTGATGTTCTACTCTTACTGCTTGTAAGGCTTACATAAAGAACATTATAGGGGACATTCAGCCCATCTACCATCCCATAATAGTATCACAGAGGTCATGTGACCACACCCTGATCATGTGACTGTCCCTACAAGGGGTTACCTCTGTGTGTACAGAGGCCTCTCTCATCTACTTGACCTGCACCTGCATCTGGCAGTCTGACAGGAATGACTTGATATGATATTTACTACCATAATGAACAAAATGAACGCTTATGGGCAACCCATGATCTCACTATCCATGCCATAATGGCAAAGCAGTAGTCATGTTGATCGCATTCAAGTATCTCTATTTTCCCAGAATGCAATAAGTATTGGATCAGGACATGAATAGATTTTATTTACAAATAACTTCATGTATTTGTAACTTATGTTTGATTGTGAGCCCACAGATTGAAATAAATTTGCTGAATGAGAGTTCTGAATCCGACTCAGTGTGTGAATTGTCATCAGGAATGATGCATGTCTTTGATAAACAAACCAATTAAGGTATGAGTAGAACTATTTCTAGACATGAATTGCTTTTTGGGTGGATTCCCTGACATATCATCAGATTTCTCCTTGATTTTTATTTAACAGTTGATTCCACTGAAGTCACCTTCCATGTCTTTAGCGGGGGTGACTTGAACCAACAAACAACAAACAAGAAAGCATATATCCAGAAATCATAAATGATAGTAAAGGCTCTGTCTCACGACCTTGGGACAATATTTTTGTCTCTGATCGGGTGCCGTCTCTGACCAGGTGCCGTCTCTGACCGGGTGCCGTCTCTGACCAGCTTGGCTGGATAAGGTCAAAATACTAACAGCAGGAGGCTAATTATAATTATAACTATGATAACATAACAACCGCCATAACGTTTTTCCAAATCCTTTTATATATGAGTATAATTCTTTTTAAAACACCTTTTTCTGACACCTGGTCAGAGACGGCACCCGGTCAGAGACGGCATCCGGTCAGAGACGGCACCCGGTCAGAGACAAAAACATTGTCCCAGAACCCAAAGCAGTTGGCTGGCAGTATCGTGAGAATTGCAGTCAGAGAAGGTATAGGACAAAAAAGTTAGTCCAAGGGGGTTGTTCTCAGCAAACACACAGGATATTAACATGCAAACTGATAATACAGTCAGAAGACCAACTAGGATCTCAAAGGGACAAAAGAGGCATATAACTGAATAAAAACAGAACACATTGCTAGCTGTTTATAGCATCATGTCATTTGTCTGGTTGGAATGCTATCTGCAGCAGTCCCACACTGTGGGCCTTGCGTGTTCTGTGAGATGTAGCTGTGTCTTCAGTTTCTACATAAAACAGTTTCTGTGTATGTTTTTCTCTCCTGCCCTGTTCAATCTTCTAACTATACTAGTTTCTGTTTTCCTGCCCCCCTCCCCGCCATTGTGAGAGCTTTTTCCGTGTTTGTTGATAGACCTGCCTACACCTACAGCTCACACACTGTACTAAATGCAATCCAGAACCCACCTACAATAAATCCACCTGTAGCACCCTACGTGTACCCTACCAGTCTCCATACCACTGCAGTCTGGTGTATCCTCCTGGTTAACATAGCCCAGAGGGGCGTTCTACAAACTACAACTTTAAAGCAGCAGGTTGCCGAGTATCCACTGCATTAAACTTTGCATTTGATCATATTATAGATGTCTAAAGTGAACACTTTATATGGCTTTCAGTTAAGTAATGCCATGTCAATGTCAGGGAAAGGTTATAACAGCATTTCGGGGCTATTCCTTGTTTATGTCAGTTTATGCCAGTTACATACTATTGCTTGTAAAACACATTATATCAACCACTGTTAGATATTCTGCACTGATGGAAGAATAATCATTGACACCTAGATTTGTGCAAATATTTGACTTTTCTTTCGTAGCCCTAGACCCTTAAATTTGACACGGCGACATGGACCTTTTTTGGGCCCTAGTGACATGGGACATGAGGAAAAATAGATAGTGACATGGGACAGGAAGAAAAAATAGGTAGTGACATGGGACATGGGGAAATTCTTAAGATCGATATGGCGACATGAGCATTTCTTAAGATCGACATGGGACATGGGGACCCCCCCATCAAGGGCCCCCTCTTTTGGATTGTTCTTCTCCAATCTAGGCTACATTTTTTGTTCCTTCATAGGTAAAAAAGTCAAAGAGAGCTATAAACGAGAGTGTAGACGTTGTTAGATCACTAGAATACACATTTTCCTATAACTCCCGAGCCTAAAGTAAAGTGGTAGTGGAGGAAGGTGGTTGGTTTGCTCCAGGTTGAAAAGCAGGCATCTCTTCCTTGTGATGTGTTTAATGTGTGCTGAAGGTGTGGGAATGTTTAACCCTGCACACTCAATGTATTTTACTCTGCCCTGACAACTAGAACTGGGCAGTACATCAACAGATCTGTCAGTGCAGGCAGGCAGTGAAATGTACAGCAGACTATTTAATTCATATTTAATGTGTCCTGAAGTTGTGGGAACATTTAACCCTGTATGACCCATATTTATCACTCCCACACCCTGCACCCAGTGACCTCCTCCTGCCCTTCCTGTCCGCCTGTGCCTTCCTGTCCTGATGTAGTCCTGATGCAGAAATGCAGCCCGGCAACTCACCAGGAGTGATTTATTGCATGATGTGCATCAATCCTGTAGGGTCGGCATGATGCCTGAATGCAAGAAGAAAATGGGCATACAGTCCCCATATCCCCAAATTCAAAAAAAGCAAGGAAAGATCTCGCCTGAGGAAGAAAATTATCCAATGATAGAAAATATAAGGACAGTTGCACCAAAGGTAGTAAATGTTGGAGGCAGTGAGGGCTAACCCCTATACACCTGCATCACCGGGGTTCTAGATCCAGGCACCTGTCAGCACTATCAGCCACATACCAGGGCAATACCTGCAACTACCGTACACCAAAGGAAGTAGGTAGATATAGTGTAGTGCAGTGTTTACCCCCTGTGAACGCTAACTGATATTAGAGTACTTACCAAACAATACCTACAATACCTACAATACCTACAATACAGTGAATAGGTAGATAGATGTTGTAATTTTTTAACAACAGGGGGGGGGCGAGTCGATGGATTTTTGCGCGAGCGGGGCGAAATTCTTTTGGTCCCCCCTCAGGCAAGATGAGCTATAGCAATGCGAGGGGTTCCCCCGCCTTCAAGGGGTCCACATTTTTTTGGTCCCCCCCCAAGTCCACCGACCCCCCCCCTCCCCTAAAAAAAATAATGAACGCTCCCTTAGAGCACTTGGTCTGAGACCTGTACCTGCGGTGTGGTGTCCTACATCTAGAACAGGTTGTAACACCAGTATAAGAGTTACATAAATCACACTGGGAGCCACTTTTAGACGTGGGTTATAGTGTAGATATCCTCCCCTACCTAGCTATCTACTATACTTACCTGAAAGTGCTGAGTTTACTAATACAGTTGTGGTGTAAGCCTCAAGTAACTAGGGACATTCAGTGAATCTAGCTGTTTTAGCCCTACCCATGACGTACAGTCTGTGCCATATGGTTGCCGGGAGCAAAGATATGATTGGTGTTGGTCTCACTGAGGGTAATCCTGCAGAAAACTGAGAGTCATATATGATTCTGGTCAGAAGTGAATACTGCAGGAGCACTGAATGGTGCATAATTAATTTGGAAATGATGCCAATATTATGAAAATATGTACATATGCTGCTGAATGTCTACCAATTGGAAATAAATGATAAGAAAGGGATTCTCGGCGAGTTTACATTTTTTTCAAAGGCTAGATTCGGGATAAGTTAAAATGCAAATTATTCAGTGCAAATTCAGGTGGAATTTAGGTGGTCTTACACTACAGACCAGTGCTCAAAATTTTCGTGGTCAATAGCTAATTTTGGTTGGAAATGTTTTGTAGGAAAGATGTATCTTTTAGGTCAAGGGTGATTTTCAGAAGTTGTAAATGTCCTGGTGGCTGTTATTGCGCTTTCCGCTATTTTAAAGTAAATGGTAAAAGAATTTCCTTCACTGAGATGTGTTCCCTGTGGTGGTTCATCATGTCAGGGTTGTGATGTGTGTACTATAGGAGAAACATAGATAGCAGTATGAGTGATTTACACACATCAAGGCCATGCTGAATGATATGACATATATTGATGTACATACTGTCTTTCAGTTAATGACTTGATCCTAATGAAAATGTTATCTTGTGAAACAATGTTATCATGTTGTTCTGAATAATAATTTATAATCTAAGAGAGAAAAGATACTTTAGAAAAGCTGAACACATGCTGCACAGGTAATTTACTACTTTACAGTTTTGAACAAAACATATTGCAATTGTTTCCATTTAAGGAACCTTGTTGAAATATAAAGATTTATTTTGTGAAAGAATGTGAACAACTGATTTAATGATGTTAATAAAGTATTATATTTATTCTCTTTTACACTTGTATAGAAACAATCTGAACCAGAATTGAACAATGATGAGATCCGCTGACTTTTTGAGACCAATATGCTATGCTATACGATGTAATGAAAGACTATCATGGTATGATCTCATTGCCCCATTAATCCTTATACCATTGACAGCAACATTTTATTCAGCTATTTCAAAGAATGAGTGATACCTCTCTACATGCATTGTTTTATACATGCTGCAATATATGCTATAGCTTAATATGTAATGTGTCCTATCTAATATTAACTGGAATAAAACTAGAACCAAGAGTAGTCACTGTATAAAATGTTGATGCTGGGCAATGTCTGTACTCAAGGCATGCTCACACATGAGGCATATTTGAAGACGGCCATTTTGTAGGTTCATTTTGTAGAGCAGCCTAACTACATCCATGAGCTCTATGGATTTAATGTGATTATTTTCCTTTTGACCATAACACACACATCACATACACATACATCCAACACAAACATATAACTTTTCTGGATAACCAGCAACTATAGCTACCCATACATGTCATCTATATATGGTATACTGTTATCTAGCCTCAGTTTCTCCGGCGTTAGAGACCGTGTCTTTAGAGACCTCCGTATGTTCTGACTGAGAGGCTGCAGATAGTGTGACCTGATGTCACCGTTGATCCTGACATCAGATTTGTGACAGGTGAGCAGTTTGTCTGCACCCACAGACACGCTGCGCTGGGTGGCGGGGGGCAGGAGACAGTTGTGTAAGCGCTCAGCACTGACTGCTTTACCATTAACTACTGCCACTTTACGCTGACAGAGGACGTCCACACTGGAGGAGCGTCCTTTAAAGCTGCGCAGCACCTGGAAGTGCTGCAGGCGCTCAGTACTCAGGGACCTGCTCCGGGTGAAGTCAGACACCGACGTCTTCCTCCGCAACCGGCATCTCAGAAACCGCACAAATTGGTTTCTGAAAGCCGATCCGGACAGGCAGAATAGAAGGAAATTGAACGCATAATTATTGACTGCTAGGAATTTGCAAATTTTGTAAGCAATGTAGACTGAAAATCCCAGGTGACTCTCGGCTATATCCTGGATGACGAATATGACCATGTATGGTAGGCGGATCACGATGAACATTATAGCAATGGCCAGTAGCGCTATAGTGGGCTGCACCTCCCGTGACCTATGATTATTCACCCTGTTTAGCCGCGTTGCCAATGCACGCTGTTTTTGGGCTCTTGTCAAGCTCCTTATGATAAGCAGTGTAAAAATAAACACAATTATACTTGGCACCAAAAGCTCCCCAATTGTGCCGACTATGACTATATTCATAACGTGGTACATAATGGTGTCACTGACCATACAGAGGGGAATTCCCTTATGCATCCCTGCCTTAAGCACAAAAAAGGCAAATGTTGACATGCCAAAACTCACAAAGAACAGAGCAGTACACACAATAGTTGATTTCCGAGGGTCAGAATAGGCGGCCATCTTGAGTGGGTAAGTGACGGTGAGGAAGCGCTCTATAGTAATAGCCACAGTGATATAAGAGGACCAGATGCGGGCCCCATAGCGCAGCCAGTTGACGCCCTGACACCCCCAGTCCTGCCGGTGCATGAGGCTGAGCCCCAGCCGGGACCCCTTAGAGTTGACACTGTGCAGCCAGGTCAGCAGCTCCCCACTCAGCACCAGGTTGTCGGCTACAGCCAGCGCGATGAAGTAGCGCCCGGGCACCGTGTTACGCATCCAGCAGGTGGCAAACACCAACAAGGCTAAGGTGTTGAACACAAAGCCTATTGGTATGACGGCCCCCACAGCCAGGAAGTAGAGCTCCCGCCAGGTGTCGTAGCAGGCCGGGGTGGGGGCCGTGTAGCAGGAGCCCAGCGCCACCTGGGAGGAATCAGCTCCCGTCTCATTGACTCCCAGAGGTGGGAGTCTGAGAGTTAGGTTGGACATGGTTGGTGTTTGTATCATTCAACACTAAGAATATTGATTTAATGACCACAAAGAGCTCCGCGGTGAAATTCAGTTATGTCTTTGTCTCATTTCTGTGTTACATGACATGTACTCCTGCCAGACATTGCTGTCTGAATGGTCTCTGGATTGTCATCTGTAACTGTGAACCTCATGGAATTTTGTCATGGCCCATATGGCTGATTGACATAACAAAAATAAGATTGATTGCGAGGTTGAAATGCTGACTGCTCAGCAATTTCAGTATACACGCCGGTGCAGTTGGTGGGTTAACTACATCCTCAGCATGAGTTGAGTTGGTCATCAGACATAATCTTCCTGATTTGCTGACTCATCTCCTTCAGGACACACGAAGTTATCTCCTCTGGTAGCTCCTGAAAGAACAAATTGATGAACAATGTAGAGAAGTAAAATATTCACAACAATGTTTGATTGCTATCAACTAGAGTCAAAAATACACGTAATCATACTCTATGCTGATCTGCAAATAGTTTATTCATAACAGGTTTCATCTGAAAGGTAACAAAACATAAAAATAGGTCATTGCTATTATACAAAAAAAAGGTATTGAAAAGTCAGTGGAGCTTTTATAGCAGCTTTAAGGTTCCATGTTCCTCCTTCATTACAACCTCATATCTGTACAACACATACCACCTCAACATTACTGTCAGTGTGCTATCCAGATAAGGTCTCACAATCATAATTAATACCCCTGACTGCAAACACACACACAGGGAGGCCACAGGAGCCTGATGAAGTGAGGCCCATTTATTACAGCAAGGTAAACAGTGTGGTGAGGCCTGAAGGGACCGCCCCTAGTGGGGAATGGACACACCACAGAATAGTAATGTTACTAGGCATAAAACATTTGCAAAGCCTTTAAGAACACCATGAGGCCTCAAACTAGATCTTTCTCCTGAGCCTTCAACTTAAGACAGAAGTAAAATCAACCTTATTCAGTAAAACAGAAGTATTTTAATCTTTGTAGGAAATTTGCTTGAAAACAAAGGCCTACAGTACAATGCAAAATGTGTCTCTTTCTTAGATTACGGTGACAGAAATAATGGCAAATATCTATGTTTAACCTGAACCAAATCCCTTTTCCTTCGCCTCAGACACTAAACAGCTCCTGAATATCTTAGTAACATGACTAGGTTCCATCCTAATTCATGCTCCCCCTCCCTCTCTTTACCCTCGTCTTCCTAACTGTATGTGAAACCCGGCATACCAGAAGTTGTTTGCTGTGCATGCACGCGCTTATAACTTGGTGAGCTTCCCCCTGAGCAAACAGCATTAATGTATTATAGGCTGGCTCCACTTCCCGCCTTTTGTCCTACTCAGGGTTCTCTACAGATTGACTCCTGTCACAACTAGGTGAGGGACCTGGTGGTACCTAGTTCTGCCCAGACTCTTGCTAACATGATATGGGTTTTGGTGGTACCTAGTCCTGCCCAGACTACTGCCACAACTCTAATCCTACACAGACTCCTGCCACAAAATTCTATGTAATGGTCCTGGTGGTACCTTGTCCTACCCAGAGTCCTGCCACAACCAGATAAGCTTCCTGGTGGTACCTAATCCTTCCCAGCCTCTGGCAACAACTAGGTAATGGTTCTGATGATACCAAATCCCAACCAGACTCTTGCGATAACTAGATGAAGGTCCTGATGGTACCAAGTACTAACCAGATCTTTGCCACAACTAGTTCAGGGTCCTGGTAGTACCTTATCCCACCCATAGTCAGGCACCAAATGCATCCACATCCTTGTCGTAATTGGTGGGAAACAGAAACCCCCTTATTACCATTTATATCAACAATGAATCAGTCTCAAATTATAGTAATATAATGTTTGAAGGTCAATACAGATTAGAAGGTATTCTGCTAAATAAAGATTTGACTAGGGTCAATGAAGGTTGTCAGTCCAGCAATTATAAAAATGCTTTTGTATCTTCATCAGACAAATGACCTAGTGCCCCTTCGCTGTATGCACAAATCATCTTCCTTTCGTTTCAGCTGTCTTTCACCCCTACCCCTTCTTTTTATCTCTCTAGCCTCAGAGCAGATTAATCCATTGTATGCCCATCACCATTCGTGGCAGGCCTGTTAGGGGGTAGCATGATATGTCATGTACACCGTAACGTGGTGAGAGGTGTCAACGGCTATACGTGCTGTCTCTCATGCCGACATTTGCAGCTAGGTGAGACTTGATGATCGACGATAATGTCACAATTACAACTTAGCTTCATGTATAATGATTAAACCCCCTGCATTTATCCTATACACTTGTTGCATGTTTGATTATTTATGGGCACTGGTTTTGGAGCCTTGGTTTCTGGGGCGCTGTTTTTTTGGAGCCTGGATTCAGGGAATAGGAATAAAGGGGCTTGGTTGTGGAGGGTCTGGTTCGACGCTCCTAGTGAAAGGCCCTGGTTTTAAGAGTCTTCGTTTTGAGTAGCCTGGTAACGGTTCTGAGAGCATTATTTTTGATCTTTCCAATAACCAGGAACTTTAATGTGTTGCTTTCAGATGGAGGGTGGGGTTGTTGTACACAGCACAGCTTACACTCTCTCTTTCTTTCTTTCTTTCTTTATCTCTCATTGAGCCAGCTCACGATCCTCACATAGTGCCTAATGGGAGTTTGCCAGCTGGTGGTTTGGGTTTACTGTATCTCACTAAGCTCCCCTCCCCTCCCTGATCACCCTTAGCTGTGTACACATGATCCATCTACGATTGGTGGGAGCTGGAGGTGTGTGGCTGACTGAGAGAGTGAAGGAGATAGGAGAGAGGGGAAAGAGGGGAGAGAGGGGAGAGAGGAGAGAGGAGAGAGAGAGAGAAAGAGAGAGAGAGAGAGAGAGAGAGAGAATGGAAGGGGAAACAGAGAAAGACACAGAGAAGAGACACAGAGAGACTGACAGGAGAATTGAGGAGAGATAAAGGGAAGAGTGAAATAAACACATATCATTAATAGTAAAAAGGCATCCAAAGTAGAAAGTCCAAGTTTATGCCTGCAGCTCTATCATTCTAATGGTACTATAGCCAATGGTCAAATCTATGTTTGCCAATTTACTGTGCTGTATCAAATGTGTATGCCATCCTTCAAGCAGTCAATATGGCTATCCTTCAAAACCCCAATTTCACTCAACCTCACTTATCTATGATGTATGGCCTGTTTATACCACCCCCAACATAGAACATGGATCTGCAGCCATGACCACTGTCCCACCATGTCAGCAATCTCTTCTGCAAAACATATTTAAAATGCTGCTGTTAGAGGCCAAAACTCTGGGTGCAGGAAAACATCCAATTCTGCACACAAACTATTTCACTTGAGCCTTCACCTATCAGTTCTGCCACCCACGTAAATCATCCCACCATACTTTGCCAAACGACACCCCATTCCACCCCTCCAATGAAAAATAAATTATTAAAATAAAAAGATTTTGCAGCCGCCTGGGTGAGTAATTTTTAGCCCACCCGCTCCACTGGAAACAAACTGTTTTTTAAGTGTGGCCTCAGAGACCCAAGCCTAGGTCATTATGTAGTGTACTTGAGGGATACAAGGAACTTACCATTCAGGAGCAGGCCTTACTATATGTGCTACATCTGCTGCTTTAATGATGGCTGCTCTTTCTCCAATAGTCAATACTACAACGCTGTAGTCATTGTTAAAAGCTTGTAGTTGCTACTACAACACTTTAGTCATTACTAAAAGCTTGTAGTCACCACTACAACCCTGTAGTCGCGACTACAACCCTGTAGCCACTATTACAACCCATGACTGACAATACTGCACCCCACAGTGCCCCAACAGGAAGTAGGCTGCTGCTGATGGCTGCTGTGCATGCTTGGAAGCACTCAGGAGTAAGTAGCCATCTTGTCAAGAATGAATCAGCAGATTTAGAAAATCACTTTTTGAGATAAGGATTTACTGTGGTTTTAAATGTGAAGCAGACAGTTCTGTAAACAAACTGAACACTAAGCAGATGGTCATATTTTAGTGAGTGTGAAAGGCTTTTGTGAACAATGAGGGAAGTTAATGATGATGGCAATGGGCTATAAATTTTGAAATTAGAGCAGAGAAGCATCTATCAAATCAGCATCACCATGATTTGTTCATATTACATAAAATGCAGAAAAAATGAACCTGATCCCTTTTTAAATTTAGCAAGTTTATTTGAGTTCATCCATTTATTCATAAACCAATCCTAACACTGTGAATTCAGTGATCTATGTTTCCACAGAGCTTTGTCATGAACGATGCAATGGAAAGATGCAATGGAAAATATATATTTTCATCAGGCGCATATGATATAAAATATGACGTGAAAGCCGGATACAGAAACCACCCACCCATAGTCAGGCACCAAATGCATCCACATCCTTGTCGTAATTGGTGGGAAACAGAAACCCCCTTATTACCATTTATATCAACAATGAATCAGTCTCAAATTATAGTAATATAATGTTTGAAGGTCAATACAGATTAGAAGGTATTCTGCTAAATAAAGATTTGACTAGGGTCAATAAAGGTTGTCAGTCCAGCAATTATAAAAATGCTTTTGTATCTTCATCAGACAAATGACCTAGTGCCCCTTCGCTGTATGCACAAATCATCTTCCTTTCGTTTCAGCTGTCTTTCACCCCTACCCCTTCTTTTTATCTCTCTAGCCTCAGAGCAGATTAATCCATTGTATGCCCATCACCATTCGTGGTAGGCCTGTTAGGGGGTAGCATGATATGTCATGTACACCGTAACGTGGTGAGAGGTGTCAACGGCTATACGTGCTGTCTCTCATGCCGACATTTGCAGCTAGGTGAGACTTGATGATCGACGATAATGTCACAATTACAACTTAGCTTCATGTATAATGATTAAACCCCCTGCATTTATCCTATACACTTGTTGCATGTTTGATTATTTATGGGCACTGGTTTTGGAGCCTTGGTTTTTGGGGCGCTGTTTTTTTGGAGCCTGGATTCAGGGAATAGGAATAAAGGGGCTTGGTTGTGGAGGGTCTGGTTCGACGCTCCTAGTGAAAGGCCCTGGTTTTAAGAGTCTTCGTTTTGAGTAGCCTGGTAACGGTTCTGAGAGCATTATTTTTGATCTTTCCAATAACCAGGAACTTTAATGTGTTGCTTTCAGATGGAGGGTGGGGTTGTTGTACACAGCACAGCTTACACTCTCTCTTTCTTTCTTTCTTTCTTTATCTCTCATTGAGCCAGCTCACGATCCTCACATAGTGCCTAATGGGAGTTTGCCAGCTGGTGGTTTGGGTTTACTGTATCTCACTAAGCTCCCCTCCCCTCCCTGATCACCCTTAGCTGTGTACACATGATCCATCTACGATTGGTGGGAGCTGGAGGTGTGTGGCTGACTGAGAGAGTGAAGGAGATAGGAGAGAGGGGAAAGAGGGGAGAGAGGGGAGAGAGGAGAGAGGAGAGAGAGAGAGAAAGAGAGAGAGAGAGAGAGAGAGAGAGAATGGAAGGGGAAACAGAGAAAGACACAGAGAAGAGACACAGAGAGACTGACAGGAGAATTGAGGAGAGATAAAGGGAAGAGTGAAATAAACACATATCATTAATAGTAAAAAGGCATCCAAAGTAGAAAGTCCAAATTTATGCCTGCAGCTCTATCATTCTAATGGTACTATAGCCAATGGTCAAATCTATATTTGCTAATTTACTGTGCTGTATCAAATGTGTATGCCATCCTTCAAGCAGTCAATATGGCTATCCTTCAAAACCCCAATTTCCCTCAACCTCACTTATCTATATGTTGTATGGCCGGTATATACCACCCCCAACATAGAACATGGATCTGCAGCCATGACCACTGTCCCACCATGTCAGCAATCTCTTCTACAAAACAAATTTAAAATGCAGCTGTTAGCGGCCAAAACTCTGGGTGCAGTAGTCCAGGCGTTATGCACCAGATATGGGGTGAATCGTGCAAATTGTTGTGAAAGCATAAAATTGGGTACGCTTGAAGGACATGTTCATGGGATGAATTTCAGGGTTGGAGCCAGCAAAAATATGGAATATTACAGGCAGGGTGGCCATTTTGTTTAAGGAACACAAAATTACACATTTGCTGCAATAACCCCAATTTTAGGTGTATTACTGGGTGAAATAGGTCAGTCAGTCATGTCCTGCCTAATGTCCATTTCCATATGATGAATCTCTGACTTGGAGCCACTGGAAAACCCCATTATTTGAGCCATGGCAGCCATTTTATTTTGATATCAGCTAAACAGAGGATTAAATTTATGTCCTTTAACCTACCTACAAAATGGTGTATAATTGCCCAAATCAGGTCAGTCAGTCATGTCATGCTCAAAGTCCATGTCCATATGATGAATCTCAGAAATGGAGCCAGTCGGAAATCTCAATATTTGAGCCATGGCAGCCATTTTGTTCTGCTTTTACCAAAATTATCTTGATTGACAGCAACTTCTAGGACTATCATTGGGACAAATAGGTTGGTTTGACATATCATACTTGAGGTCCATAGCAGCAGGATGAATCTTAGGCATGTTGTGACCCAACAGATTCATTATTACAGTAATGGCAGCCATTTTGTTTCAGCATTCCATAATCACACATTTCTTGGAATAACCCAAAATTAGGTGTATTACTGTGGCAAAAAGTTCAAGTAGTCATGTGACGCTGTCCTTATGACAAATTTCTGAATTGGAACCAGTCAGAAAACCCACTGTTTCTCATCCATGGCAGCCATTTTCTTCTCCCTTCACCAAAAAACACTCCAATATACACATAACCTTAAATTGACCTACAAAAGGGTATATAATTATGGCAAATGGGTCAGTCTCACACGTCATGCTTGAAGATAATGTCCATATGACATATCTCAGATGGTCAGAAAAAGTAATATTGTAGCCATGGCAGCCATTTTGTCCTTTCATTAACAAATGCAATCCAATATGCATGTTACCATCAATTAACTTACAAAATAGTGTATAATTGGAGAAATAGGTCAGTCAGTCATGTCATGCTTAAAGTCAATGTCTATGTGACCAATCTCATGACATATTTGTTGTAATTATATATGTTTTTTAACTTCAATTGAAGGGAAAGTGACCAAAAATATGTTTTTGTTGATGACAAGACAAAACGGCTGACATGACTGAAATATGGCTTTTTTCAAGTGGCTCCATTTCTGAGATTGAGCATATGGACATGTACTTTGAGCATGACATGACTGGTTGACATATTTGTTGTAATTATATACCATGTTGGAGGTCAATTGTAGTGATGTGTATATTGGCATTTTATTGGTTATGGCATGATAAAATGGTTGCTATGGCTGTAATATTGAGTTTTCTGAATGGCTCCATTTTTTGAGATTTGTCATATGGACATGGACTTTAAGCATGACATGACTGATTGACATATTTGTTGTAGTTATATACCTTTTTGGACGTCAATTGAAGGAAAAGCGACTAAAAACATGTTTTTGTTGATGGCAAGACAAAATGGCTGACATGACTGAATTATAGCTTTTTCCAAGTAGCTCCAAGTCTGATATTGATCATACGGACATGTACTTTGAGCATGAGATGACAGATTGACATATTTGTCACAATTATATATACCATTTTGGAGGTCAATTGATTGTATTGGTGTTTTATTGGTGATGGCATGATAAAATGGCTGCCATGCCTGAAATATTGAGTTTTCCGACTGGCTCCATATCTGAGATTCGTCATATGGACATTGACTTTAAACTTGACATGACAGACTGACCTATTTCTGGCAGCTATACACCTTTTTTTTCAGGCCAGTTGAAGGTGATGATTATACAATTCTCTTTTGTTGATGGTAGATTAAAATGGCTGCCATGGCTCTAATAATTTGTTTACCGGGTGGCTCCAAGTCTGGGTTTTGTTCTATACACATGGAGTTTAAGCATGACATGTCCTTTTAAACTATTACATGAGGTAATGAACATAAATTGTGGATTATTGTAGGAAATGTGTTATTTAATGATGCCAAAACAAAATGGCCGCCCTGCCTATGATAATGCATGTTTCTGCTGGCTCTAACTTTGAAGTTCATCATATTGACATGGACTGCAACCGTGTCCGATTTCATGCTTCTACGACCCTTTGCACGATTTTTTCACATATCGCCTGGGCTACAGGAAAACATCCAATTCTGCACAAAACTATTTCACTTGAGCCTTCACCTATCAGTTCTGACACCCACGTAAATCATCCCACCATACTTTGCCAAAGGACACCCCATTCCACCGCTCCAATAAAAAATTAATTATTAAAATAAATAGATTTTGCAGCTGCCCGGGTGAGTAATTTTTAGCCCACCGCTCCACCGGAAACAAACTGTTTTTTAAGTGTGGCCTCAGAGACCCAAGGCTAGGAACTTACCATTCAGGGGCAGGCCTTACTATATTAGCTACATCTGCTGCTTTAATGATGGCTGCTCTTTCTCCAATAGTCAATACTATGACGCTTTAGTCATTGTTAAAAGCTTGTAGTTGCTACTACAACACTTTAGTCATTACTAAAAGCTTGTAGTCACTACTACAACCCTTTAGTCACGACTACAACCCTGTGGCCACTATTACAACCCATGACTGACAATACTGCACCCCACAGTGCCCCAACAGGAAGTAGGCTGCTGCTAATGGCTGCTGTGCATGCTGGGAAGCACTCAGGAGACAGTAGCCATCTTGTCAAGAATGAATCAGCAGATTTAGAAACTCGCTTTTTGAGATAAGGATTTACTGTGGTTTTAAATGTGAAGCAGACAGTTCTGTAAACAAACTGAACACTAAGCAGATGGTCATATTTTAGTGAGTGTGAAAGGGAAGTTAATGGCGATGGCAATGGGCTATAAATGTTGAAATTAGAGCAGAGAAGCATCTATCAAATCAGCAGCACTATGAATTGTCAATATTACATAAAAGGCAGAAAAATGAACCTGATCCCTTTCTACATTTAGAAAGTTTATTTTAGTTCATCCATTTATTCATAAACCAATCCTAACACTGTGAATTCATTGATCTATGTTTCCGCAGAGCTTTGTCATGAACAATGCAATGGAAAGATGCAATGGAAAATATACATTTTCATCAGGCCCATATAATATAAAATATGACTCGAAAGCCGGATACAGAAACCACCCACGCCAGTTCCTGCTGCATGCAATATGCATGTTCAGGGCCATTAGCCTTTAGATCCATGCCTGGTGATCTGTATATATGTGATCTGATGACACATGTAGGTAGTGTAGAGCTACATTAGTACTTCCACCCATAGCTAAGGACATTTACATCATAAATTGTGTGATTTAAGTCTTATGGGCACCCAGTCCATAAAGTTACTCATAACCTCCCAGACCCCTACGATGGATGGAACAACAGAATATGGGAGTAAACCTATCATGAGAGAAAAAGTAAATCTGAAAACAACCTTCAGTAATCCCATGAACAAGCCTTTGACCGACAGCCTTACTAAAACCAACTTTTGTATTAAATCAACTTATATTTCAATTTGCAGGATAATTTCCCCTAGGAAGCTACAGTAGCACTGGCCATAATCCATCATTATAGCCTGCTGTGGGGGTTAACTATTTTAAAACATGGACCAAAGATGGCAGCACCTCTCAAGGGCTGAGTTGAGTTGAGTTGAGTTGAGTTGAGTTGAAAAGTTTTTATTGACCATAAATCATTACACAGATGCTCTTCATAATACGGTCAAGAACAATAGATGAGTTAGAGTACAATCTTTTATGATGCATGAGAAATTTAATAGTAAGGCCTCTCACTAGGAGTACAGAGTATAAAGCCCAAATGGTTTCCACCATCATGCAGAGGCACAACACCACCAAAGACTGTAGCCTCCCATTTTTGTTAGAGAATAGTTTCTATAAAAATGTTTGTTCAAGTATGCAGCTTTGAGTCACACCAGATCCTATTGGACAAAGAATGTAATTAGATGTATTGTCATTTCAAAGATGATGGCCGTTTAAAAAACAATATACATTTTGACATCTAAATATCTTCAGAAGTTTGCAGCAACATTCTATCAAACAATGGTGTTACATACATACCTTTGCATATCTGGGTTCTCTTATATTCAGAACCAGGAAATGCAGGTGAAAAGTGAAACTAAATGGTTGTTATGGATACTACCTGGTATCAATTATGTATCGGATTTTTGGAGAAACCAACCGGATGTGAAATAAAGCTGTGAGATACGAACATGTCAGCTAGTTGTACATTATGATTGATTTGTTATACAGTACATATAAAACTGAACAACTTTTATGTTTTATCAAATTTACTCAGCAAATAAAAATAGAACTCCAATGTATCTGTCAACACATGGGAAACAGATGCAATTCCAGTGAGAATGGAAAAAAGTCCCGATGCAAACTGAACCACACAGGTACCTAGGTCACACAGTGCAGTACCATACTGTCATTGATGTGATAATGTCAACCTATTATAACAATGCAAAACTGTCTGCAATACTGCTCTATTCTCCTGCTGTGTGCTGCCTTTGAACCAAAACACATTCCACTTTCCATTTTCCTGTTTTTTGTTGCACCTTGCAGCGCCTTATCCATGTTTGTTGATAGGTCTGCCTACACGGGACTCAATGAAATCCAGGACCCGACCCCTATAAGTCCCCCTACTCCCTTTCTCACCCCAGGTAGGTCGAATTGAGCCACAGAAGAAGCAGCTAGAAGGGGCTTTCTGCCAGCCACACACCATATATTTTGTCAGTGACAAGGAAACAATAACTGGAAAGGAACAAAAAATCTGAAAAAAATATACAGGTCTGTTCCCTCTGTCTGTGCTCTCTTTCTCTGTGGGTCTTTCTGTCCCCTCCTGTTCTGCCCCCTAACTGTTTGCCAACTTCTGTTTTCCTGCCCATCTCCCCTCTGGATACTTTATCCATGTTTGTTGATAGATCTGCCTACACCTACACCCTGCACACAGCACTGAATGTAACCCAGAAGCCTCACACCATAAATCCACCTGCTCCAGCTACCCCCCCCCCCCCCCATACTGCACTGTGATATACCTCTGATGATAAACATTGCACAACCATACTCATGGAAGTTTGCCACTGAAACTACTAGAGTTGTATTTACACTAGCATTACCTGTATTCCTACAGTACCTACACAGTATCAGCAGCATACTGGGGCAATGCCTACACCATACCGTGCACCAGAGGGAGTCGTCATATTATCTGGTGCTTCATACAAGGATTATATAGGGTAGGATGTCCGACTCAGTAGATTCCCATGTTATAGCCCCCCCCCTCTACCCCCCCATGAAAGTGGGCGACTTTGTGTACTCACTATTGAAAACTATGGAGAATAGGGAGTTTTATGTGGTTCTTTTGAGTCTTTATTAGAGTGATATCAATTGAAAAGAAGGGGTTTTCTAGCCCAAAAATCCTGCTGAATCCAAATTTTGTGGTCTTGATTCCCAAAAACTGACCAAATCCACTCAAAAATGATGTTTGATGATGTAAAGTATTTAGAAAATGTACAAAATAATGTTGATAATGTTTGGGACATTACCTATATATAAACCCGTCAATCAAAATCAGTACCTCAATCTACCTATTCAAAATTGGCCTATCCCTCAATCTGACAGGCATTCTTCCTATGTATCACTCTACCTATCATGCACACTGCCTATCCCTCAGCCTACCTATCCCTCAAGTTACCTATCCTTTGAATTAGAACCTTCTCTTGGATTAGCTCATCCCTGCAAAAGCTTAAAGGCTAAAGCCTATCCCTCTCCTTGCTACTCCTGCCCACTTTCTGTGCCTACCTATCACTGAGTCTACCTATCCCCAATCTGCCTATCACCTAGCCTACCTATCCCTCATTGTGACTATCCCTCACTCTGCCTATTTGTCATGTTTTATCAGCTTTATCCATATTTTAACAATGCCCATCTGCTAAACATAACATTCCTCACTATGTCCACTATGATTTGTACCTATCCTCGATTTTCCTATCACCCAGCCTACCTATCCCTCAATGTGACTATCCCTCACCTTGCCTATCCCTCATGTTTCATCTACATTCAATTTATCTAATCCCACATGGAGCTCAACATAACATGTCTAATATTTCTATGTATAAGTTAATTTTCCTATCATCTAGTCAACCTATCCTTCATTGAGCCTATCCTGGCATATCCCTCATGCTTAACCTACACATCCCTCAGACTCCCTAGCCCCCATGGCATTTACATATCTTCACCTTGCAAGATACCCTCCATATCTATCTCTCACACTGCTTATTACCCACACTACCTATCCCTCTCAGACTTCATTTTGCCCAATACCTATCCCTCATGTTATGACTAGCCCTTATTCTGCCTGTCCCTCATACTCCCTATAACCTTTTACCTATCTAAGGTCTCCCAGCCTTCCCTTTTCCCAATGTACCTACACTATTCCTTAATAAACATACACCTAAGGTACCTATCCCACAGTGTACATACACATGTACCTTCATCTACCTATCACTCATGCTTCATATAATTGAGTCTACCTATATCCTCAGAGTGCCTATCCTTCATCCCCTTCATGTTTTTATGTGAAGCCCTTAATGTATCCATCTATACTACATGTCGCATATCCCTGCCCCCGACTTTTCCCCTGTCCTCCTATCACCCATGGCCAATATCTGCTGATGGGTAAATAGAGAAATGGGTTAAATGAAGAATATACAGAATGTGTGATATGCAGCATGGGGGATAGGAAGATAGAGTGAGCTAGAGTGAGCAAGTAGGATAGATAAAGAGAAAGCTAGGCATCTTCAGGGCAGGCAATGTCAGGCATAGATCTGGACAAGCACGGGATATACCGCAACAGCATGAAGGATAGGCATCATGAGGGATAGGTAGGCTGAATGATATGAAACTTGAACGATAGCTAGATGGAGGTATATGTGCAAGTAAACTGTAGGATAGATACCTTAGGGGTATGTTGACTAAGGAATGGTCACCATAGGTAACAGTAAAAAGTTATAGGGAGCATGAGGGAGAGGAAAAATGAGGGTAAGTTATAGAGGGCATGAGAGATAGGTATTCAGGAAGATCAAGTGTGAAAAGATTAGGTAGTATGTGTCTAATAAGTAGTTTGAGAGATAGGTATGGAGAGCATCTTTCAAGGTGGGGATATGTAAAAGCCATGGGGCTAGGGAGTCTGAGGGATGTGTAGTTTAGACATGAGGGATATGCCAGCATAGGCATAATGAAGGAGAGGTATACTGGGTGATAGGAAAATTAACTTATCCATAAAAATTGTAGGCCAGTTATCTTTAGTAGATAGGATCAAATAAACAGAAAAATAATGCAAGTTAAACATGAGGGATAGGCTAAGTGAGAGATCGTCACAATGAGGGATAGGTAGGCTGGGTGATAGGAAAATTGAGGATAGGTACAAATCATAGTGGACATAGTGAGGAATGTTATGTTTAGCAGATGGGCATAGTTAAAAATATAATATGGATAAGGCTGATAAAACATGGCAAATAGGCAGAGTGAGGGATAGTCACAAGAGGGATATGTAGGTTGGGTGATAGGCATATTGGGGATAGGTAGACTCAGTGATGGGTAGGCACAGAAAGTGGGCAGGAGTAGCAAGGAGAGGGATAGGCTTTAGGCTTTTGGAGGGATGAGCTAATCCAAGAGAAGGTTCTAATTCAAAGGATAGGTAACTTGAGGGATAGGTAGGCTGAGGGATAGGCAGTGTGCAGGATAGGTAGAGTGATACATAGGAAGAAAGCATGTCAGATTGAGGGATAGGCCAATTTTGAATAGGTAGATTGAGGTACTGATTTTGATTGACAGGTTTATATATAGGTAATGTCCCAAACATGTTCAACATTATTTTGTACATTTTCTTAATACTTTACATCATCAAACTTCATTTTTGAGTGGATTTGGTCAGTTTTTGGGAATCAAGACCACAAAATTTGGATTCAGCAGGATTTTTTGGTCTAGAAAACCCTTCTTTTCATTTGGTATCACTCTAATAAAGACTCAAAAGAACCACATAAAAACCACTCTTCTCCATAGTTTTCAATAGTGAGCACACAAGGTCACCGACTTTCATGGGGGGGTAGATGGGGCTAGAGGGGGGAGGCTTGTCACACTATGCCCATAGGCGAGGTGCTAAGTGAGACCTCCTACCCTATATGCTTCTTGCTTCATAGTGCACTCCCTTACCCCCTAGCCAATGTGTGAGTGCCTGGTTCTGAGATAAGCCTGGGCAGGTTGTAATACATGTGTAAGAGTTACATAAATATCACTGTGAGCCACTTTCACCAACAATGTAGTGTTGATACCCACCCTCCCCAGTTATTTACACTATTAGCTTACAGGATGCTTCTAAAGTTCTGAGATAACACTAATGCAGTTGTGGTATGGTTTACTGCTTCTTTCAGCCTAAATAACAGTGTAAGAGACATTCAGTCAGCCTCTAGATATATGTACCCCCTGCCTATAGTTAGTCATGTAATGGCTCTGGGAGCAGGGATGAGACTGGAGTCCCTGTGGTGGCAGGGTTGTAACTGCAACTGTAGTAGTATAGTAATGTGTGTTTAACAGTTGTCATTTCTGTCAAGGCTATGGTTTATGTCCCACCATGGAAGTTACCATGGAAAACATGTATCAAACATGCTAAGGGGTTATCTAACAGCACTAGCACACTGGCAAATGATGGTTTGTCCTAACCAGTCCTAAAGAAGATTGAGGCACAATATAACATAGAATGAAATAGACATTTCTGAATCAAACATATTGATGTACAAACTCCCTGAGAATTCTAGAGAGAAGTTATCTGTTTCCAAAATGATTAGAAGGTAATATATAAATATGAGTCACCAATTAATGTTTTTAGAACTATTACAGTTAGAGGATAGAGCTAAGGCTGACCAGTATACTGATTATGGTGAACATTTTGTTGACCATGGAGGTGTGTTTTGTATAACAGTAGAATTTGAATGGTCAACTTTCCTTAAAGATACTAGTGAGATAATCTTAAAATGCGTTTTTGTATTATTTTTTGAATCAACTGGAATCAACCATGCAATATATACATGACCCATACCTTGTTTGACTATCTGAAGGCTTGTTAGGAATGCCTTGGACATGATGAAATATTTACTACCATGATATCTCCAGAACAAAGATTGCGTTTGGCTAATTGACAACCCTTGTCCATCCCATAATAGCAGCACAGAGGTCAGGTGACCACACCCTGATCATGTGACTGTCCCTACAAGGGGTTAGCTCTGTTTGCCTACAGAGGCCTCTCTCATCTACTTGGCTTGTACTGACAGAGCTCACTTAGACTTGGGACTGATATGATATTTACTATTATGATATCCTTAGACCAAAGATAGTGTTTAGCTTATTGGCAACCCATGTCCATCCACAGTGTCTATGCCATAATGGCAAAGCAGTGGTCATGGATATCACATTCCAGTTTTACCATTTTACTACATTCACCCCCTATAGCCTGCATCTACTGTTGGTGTGGGACATGAATAAGTGTCATTAACAGAGGAGGACATCTCATGCATGTTTAATTGATGTTTGATTGTCAGCCCAGAGATTCAATCTCATATTGGAATAAATTCAAGTTGCTTAATGAGAGATCTGAATCTGACCTTGACTTAAGTTGTCTTTTAGGGTGGATTATGCCCCACCAATTTCAGGCATCATTTCATCAGCTTCTTACTTTGGTCTTATTTAAACAGTTAATTCCACTATCAACTTTCATGTTTTAGCAGGGGTGACTTAAACCAACAAACAACAAAGGATATATCAATAAATCATAAATCATACAGGAAGAGAGGATCGAGAGTATGGATTCATTGAAAGTATATGACAATAGAAAGCTTGCAAAAGCGGACCTGTATCAGCAAACACATTGGATAGAGGCCAAGGCATTGTCAAAAGTTTTGTTTCAGGTAACATGGGAAGAAAGTTCTTCTTTGCTTATACATACCAGTCTGTTTGTCTATGTCTGTATCCTACCCCATTCTTCCATTACCTCTAACTATACCCGCACTAGTTTCTGTTTTCCTGTCTTTCTCTGAACTTTCTAAGTGCTTTATCTGTGTTTGTTGACTGCCTACACCTACAGCTCATACACGGCACTAAATGGAATCTAGAACCCACCTACAATAAATACACCTGTAGCACCCTACGTGTACCCTACCCGTCTCCATACCACTGCAGTCTGGTGTATCCTCCTGGTGAACATTGCCCAGAGGGGCGTTCTACAAACTACAACTTTAAAGAGGCAGATAGCCTGGCCTCAGTGTCCAGCACTTGTGATGTGATTTACCATATCATCATGGCCTAGGTTTCAAATAAGTGGTATGTCTTCAACAAGCATCAGGGGTAGAGGTTTCTAGAAAATATCTGGTGTTGGTCTTATATGACATGAATATCCCAATAGGATTGACCAGTCAGTGCTACTTATGGGTGATTGGGGATCAAACAAACGTAGTGCCCTGTGCTTGGTACAGTCAATAGGGTCAGTCCAAGTAAAACCACACAGTGGGGATTTCTTCTAAACCATGGCTGGTTTTATGAAAGTATGTGTCTGTGCTTGTATGTTTGCTTTTTTTGCTCTGTCTCTTTTTATAAAGAAATATGGTTGGTGTCCCATTATAAATTCACTTTAATACCAGGGGCACCCAAGCAAGACTGTGGGTTTATTGTGATCCCCAATGGACCCTCAACATGCACCAACCATCCATAAATAGCACTGACTGATCCCCACTGGCTGGTTTTACCTGAACTGACCCTACTGACTGCACCCTGCAGGATACAGCACCCAATCACCCATAAATAGCACAGACTGGTAACTCCTATTGCCTGTATCTCCCAGTTGCTTGAAAATCACCCTGCACTCTTAGGACAGTGTGTTGTGGGAACATGCATAAGGAATTACACACACATAGTTGCAACACACCTTTGAGATCAACACACTTTTGTCAAAGGGTGTGTAGTGTGTAGTGTGTTACCTCAAAATGTGTGTTAAAAGTGGCTACAGAAAAGCGTGTTGATAAGTGTGTAAACATAACACACTGTTCTTAGAGTGTGGAGCATGCTTGATAGCTGTAAACTACAACAGATTAGCCCTGAGTGGATACAGCTTCTAGGGTGCCCCACCCTTTGTACCAACCACTGCCGGAGATTCTGCACCAATAAAGCAATAAACATCCAGACCCAGATCTGTACAAAAATTTGCTTTTCTTTTTTTTCCTTCCTCCAACCTAGGCTACATGTTTTGTTCTTGCATTGGTAAAACAAGGGAAAGAGAACTGGAAATAAAGAGGGTAATCAAGGAGGGTGGTTGGTCTGCTCCAGGTTGCTGCAGGTGTTTTCTAGCTGTGCGGTGCTTAAAGTGTGCTACAGTTGGTTTAACCCTGTCTGACCGATGTATATTAAGGATGATTCTGACAAAATAGTGGCGGGACCCTGTGGAGGTGCTCAGAACCTTTAGAAACTCACTAACCCCACCTGGGGGATATTATCATAATCTTTAAAAATTCACTGACTCCCGTTGTGTGTGTTGGTTCAGGGCTAATTTTTGAAAACAATTTAGTAAGTTTCCCCAAGAGATCCTTGAACCCTTGACCCTAGGATTAAGAGGGGGCACCCTACTGACTGAGCTAGCCAAGCAAGTGTCAGCATTACATGGTCTATTGAAGAGATTCATGACTATAGTCTAGAATGTTCAATGAGATCTTGATATCTTTTTTTTTGTAATGTAAAGATTCACATTCACTAACTAACTATCGCTACAATACTATCTTTAAAAATGGTGAGTTCACAATCGTAGTTGTGGTGTTCTACATATACTGGTTGTTATGCTTCAGTCTAAGACTTACATAAATAAGGCAGTTCAGCTAGTCTGTATTAGCCCTACCTACAGACAGTATTATAAAGGTGGTGGCCGCAGAGAATATCAGGTTGCATTGTATCACTGTGCAAATGCTGGTTATTGGCGGATGTGTGAGCTTGAGAAAATGAAATCCAACACAAGACTAACGCATCAAGCCTTTCCTGTAGGCCTAGGCTACATGTGGCTAGACGTAAATGTGTAATGCATAATGATGTGTAATATGAGACTTGATATTTAACCAATAATATATGAATATGAACGCACGAGGGTTGTGTATTGATGAATAACGACCGAGGTGCGTAGCACCGAGGTTGTTATTCATCTATACACAGGCCGAGTGCGGTCATATTCATATATTATTGGGTTTATTATACGATATTTCGATTCATATGTCCTTATTTACCTTATATGTGTCATAATTTCGCCATTTTGAAGGATATATACGATGAATATCACGAACACAAGGAGGGCCATGTTGTTTTGACAATCCCACCAACCCTGCTCGCTGATTGCTGGAGCCTGGCCACGTCATGCTTTCAATCTCCAACACTGAGTCCAACATAGAATTTGTAAGGGGGCCAGCTTGGGGCGCGGTCAGCCTAAGTTATAACCAGCGTTTCCCTCCGCATTTTCCATGGCCAGATAGGCATTGGCGCTAGCGTGATGGCCTCACACACCAGGGGTCCCTGGATCGAATCTGGGTGGAAAAAGAAATTAGAAAAAAATATTGATTTTCAAAGAAATTATACCAAAGAATGTCTTTTCTTCTGTAACTCGGTAAATAATGGTCCTACAGGGCTGGAAATCCGCCTGTAGACTCCTTGTTTCGCCATCTCCCTCTACCAGCGCCTCCATGGCGTAGTGCGTAGAGCATCGGACTCCAAGTCTTGGAGTTCCATGTTCGAATCACCATGAAAGCTCAGATTTTATGGCTGTCAAGAGTTCCGACAGAATCGTTCTGATATCCAGTTCCTCATTCCAAATCGTTCTGATATCCAGTTCCTCATTCCAAATCGTTCTGATATCCAAAATATCAGCACGATTTCACCTTCCCAAGTGTGCGGTATGCAGGAATATGAGAACGGGAATATCACCTAAAAAGCACGATCAGAGCCCAGATCGTATAATAATTTATCATAGTTGACTCCATTATGAAGTCTGAATATTAGATATATCTGTACTTTATATTCCTCAGTTATTGTGTTCTACTTGTTTTGTACCTTGTTCACTGTCGGACGGTCTGACCGAAATGTCTAAGGCTTGATGTAATATTTACTACCATGATATCCCCAGTACAAAGACCATGTTTGGCTAATGGGGAAGCCTTGTCCCTCTCTTGGCAGCAGAGTGGTCAGGTGACCATACCCTGATCATGTGATTGTCCCTACCAAGACGTATGCGTGGGGTGTGTATCTTGTTCTGTGGCATGCTGCATATAGCAGTAACCTAGCATGCACAATGCTCTCACTCAGGACAAAAACACACTGTGTCTCAAGTGTTCCACCTTTTAACCTGAAAATGAAGCCAGATTAACATGTTTCACAACATTTTGGTCAGTGAAAAGTCCCAAGAAATGAGGAAAGGTGAGATTTACAGGTATTTCACACCTAGTTATATCTTACAACCTGCAGTGTCTACATATCTTGTAGTTTAATCTCAGTGCCAGAATTTATCTACAGTTTGTCCGCAATGCTTATATCCAAAAACAATAAGCCATACAATCATCTTAAAAACCCTGCTAAAAAAGCATTGGACAGCCATCAGATTGCTCTTCCCTTCTCTTCCACCCACTACACTACCGATCTGTACAAGACATGCATACTAACCGTTGACGGAGGGGGACATCGCAGCATATCGGACTGTGAGCCCATGGATTCAATCTCAAATGGAAATCATTTTTGATTGCTTGATCAGAAATCTCAATCTGAATCTGAACTGTCTCCACGAATTATGCATGTCATTAATAAACAAAGCAATTGAAACTTTGAGGGTAAAATCTTCAAAAGCTAGTTGTCTTTTCATCAGATTCTTCCCTGTTTTATTTTTGTGCACATCTAGGAGATTGACATGCACACAAATAAAACAGCCAGAAGACAGAGGGGATGTCAAAGGGGTTAATGAGCACACACAGAGATAAATGTGAGACAAAAGTGTCGCCAAAGAAAACGCTGCCCGGCCTTCATAAGGTGCTCCTTTTGGTGACTCTCGCATGTATCTCTGTCTAGTCACTAGGTAGAACAAAGGCCACTGGTAGCTTGTTATAGGATAATTTGTCTGGTACCAATGCTATACTCAGCAGTCCCACAGGGTGGGCACTGTGTGTGCTGTGTCTATGTCAGCATTCAGCAGTTGTAATCCATCACGTCCTGTGGTACCTATTGTTACACACCGACAGCTTCATCACTATTTCATCAGGTCCCTGTCTGGTCATAAACAACCAGACATCAGACTTTAGCTTTAACTGTCTCACCTTTGCTCCTTTGTCCCTCCGTCTATACACACTTAAAAAATGTCAGCGTCATTGTCACTAAAACCACCCTCACCTGAAAGTCAGGCAGTGCCTTTAGCGACAATGATGCTGACTTTTCTCAGTGTGTATCTGCTTTCCATTCTCACCTACACTGTAAAAAATTGTTGTTTGTAAACAGCAAAATTTGCTGTAAATGTACAGTACTTCAGCTGTAAATAATAATACAGCAAATTATATTGTACATGTACAACTCTGTTACTGTAGATGCAGGTTACGATAGTGACTTGTAGATCTACAGTACTTTTCCCTGTTATATGTACACGAGAGGTCTTAGGATCGATCCTTGGTCTAGCCACCTCTCATGAGGGATCTTGAGCAACAAGGCTCTAACTCATTTAATACAGACATGGCAGAGGTGGCAATGGATCCGCGCCTGTCTCCAACACCACAGGTGGTGAGTTCAATCCTTGGTGGAGCCACTTCTCTTGTTTTACCTACATCCGCCTAAAATTCGTTTTTCCCTCACATGGATGATGAAAATATCACCAGCACTGGGAGGTGAACCCAGGACCTTCAGACTATGATTTACAATCAATTTTGCTGTACAGTAACTGAAGATTCTGCTGTCCCTGTGCAGTAGATAGTGCTGTAAATATACAAATGCTCACTTGCTGTAGGTCTACAGCACTATCTACTGGAACCAAAATTGCTCCATCTGTCTGTCTGTCGGTCTGTCTGTCAGTCCGTCTTTCTGTCAGGCTGTAGCCTGTGTCTTCAGTTTACATATGCATGACGTTACTTCCTACTCCGCCAAAACGCTGTGGACTTCCCTGACAACTTACCTACCCCATGCTTTTTAAATATCCATCAGTATTCAAGTATTGGGCATGTTTTCATGAACATGGGAACTCTTGGGAACTTTATTTTATGTAGGCACACTGGCATTGAATGTGTTAAGGACCGCTCAGACTAGTCTTACAAAGAGAAAAACTACGACTCAATTTTCCTTTGACTACAAAAATTTGGGAATGCCAAACTCCTGCGATTTTGAAAATTGTACGATTTTGGGCTATTTTATAGCTGTAGCAGTATGCCAGATTACCAAATTATTAGTCCTGATTTTGTCCCTGCAAAATCGGGTCGTTATTTTCCCATTTCTATGACTAGTCTGACCGGGCCTTATGCGGACACGATAACAGGCAGGTAGTGCCGTTTTTGCCCCTTCCTCTAGTCTGAGGCTTTGGGTAGAGTCTTATTTGAGACTGCTCTAGGAGTAGGTGTTCACTGCAGTCAGTCCTGCATGTCCCCAGCGCGGCCCCTCTGTTGATAGGTCCACTACGGCACTTACTATTCAGTATGGGAGCATTCTGTACCTCTCAGTTATTCTTCTTTCTGGGAGAATCTATACTTTTCTCATCAAATCTGTTTGAGTTTCAGTAGGGGGATTCTATACATGTTGGGGAAAATTCCTAGCTGATACCATTTTTGATTGGCTGACTGGTTTAGGAGATACTGTACTTGGTGCTAATGCCTCTGTACCAGGCCCAAGATTACATCTTAGCCCTGCCCTCGTGCCTCTGTCCCTGCCTCCCCTCAATTCAATTCAATTTAATTTTAAAGGTTTTTATTATTCACTTCAAGTACATGTTTTTCGGTGGATAATATGGGGTCGATCAGCCCTCGGATAATGCTTGTATATAATCCAGTATTTTTACTCTGAATACACCTCAATCGGTGTGTTGGTACGCTGTTAGCTTTGTATGCACACATAGGTAATAAAATTTGCTTGAGATAGCATTCAGACTTTGTCGTCATTGACATAGACAATAACACTTAATTGACATTTCTAGCATTCTTTCATCTAGCTTAGGTTCAGAATCCTTATGTCGCTTATCTAAACAAACCTTGTCTATAAATTTCCTACTACATGGGACATAATTTGGCTGATACAATTTGTTTGTTATAACGGAAAAACGTAATCATACCATACTGATGAACTATTGACCCAAGCTGCCTTCGGACTGTACTAACACTGCCTTGTGGTTCCCACCTGATATGGTAAGACTGTTCCAGTATCTTACGTCAGTTTATTCTAATTTAATCTGATTTATACCTTCTTTAGGTTGAAACTATAAATTTACCCCACTGTATTTAATCCTATGTTTATTTCCATGCTAAAGCAGGCATGGAGCCCGGCCCCACACTGTACAACTCCCTCTCCTCGATTTATATGAGATACTATCTGATGTACCCAGGCTGCGAGAAATGCAATAGCCTGCCTACCAATTGGTACAGTAGAAGGTGTGTGGTGGTGGTGAGACATGGCCTCAACAAGGGGATATTGGGATGGTGCAGTCCTCTCATAACATTCAAGTATGGCTCCTACGCTTGATCTAACAGGGGTCAAGGGCATGCATTTTGGCCATTTAAATATAAGAAGTATCATGGCAAATACAAACATGGACCTTTTCAGACAATACCTAATGAACTCTGGCTTCCATTATTTCTGTGTTGGTGAATCATGGCTGACTGATAAAATACCCAATAGCAAGGTGGATATCCCAGGTTATAATATTTCAAGATTGGACAGGCAGGTGGCAGGGCGTGGAGGTGGCCTTATTACCTACATAAAGCATGGTATCACATACTCTGATTCAGAGTTGGCCAGATATAATATTAGCAATGATGACATTGAGCTTCAATGGATTGTCATCTCCAGTCCCAATATGAGACGCCTAGTAATAGCTAACACATATAGACCACCCTCAAGCAACCTTGCCAATGCTATCACTGCTCTGTCTGATGCTTTTAATAATATTGACTCTGATAAATATCCTGAATCATATATAATGGGAGATTTCAATACTGATTTTATCAGGTTTAGCCCTAATAAGGTCAAGGTCAGAAACATGTGCGCTCACCTTGGTTTAAGGCAGCTAATAAAGCAGGTCACTCGCTTTAACATAAATGGGAATCACACTACTATTGATTTAATCATGACAAACTCCATTCATGTTGTAAACAGTGGTACCGCTACAATGAACCTGTCTGACCACGAAATGATTTTTTTCACTCGCAAGCATACTAAACTGCCCCAACTGTTTTATTGGTAGGTCCTATAAGGATTACTCACCCATTGCTTTTACTAATGAATTATCCAACCAGGACTGGAATAACTTTTATGCATGTGAAGATCCCAATGTAGCATGGGAGTTATATACCTCTTCAATTACCCGACTACTTGATCTGTATTGTCCGGTAAAGCAGTTCAATATAGGGCACGCTAAGGCCAAATGGCTAGACGCAGGCCTCCTCTCACTTATTAAGGACAAAAACCTTGCTATGAAAAAATATAAGAAGACATTAAATGAAGATGATTACAATATTGCTATTTACTTAAGAAATTACACAAAAAAACAGTGCAAAATTGCTAAAAATAGATACCATAAGAATTTAATCGACACTCACTTAAAAGACGCACGGAAATACTGGAAAGCAGTAAATGCAGTAATTAACCCAAAACCCTCATCAACCAGCTTTAGCCTTATAGATCAAACCACTACTAACCCTATTCCAACTGATGATATTGCTGATTACATCAACACTTATTTTGCCACAATAGGAGCCAACCTGGCTGCAAATCAAAATACTCCCTGGACTTTTGATGGTACAGAAATAGATGCCAATTTTAACCTTACGCCTGTTAGTGAGATGGATGTCATTAAGCTTGCCAAAAAATTAATACAACCAAATCCTCAGGAGTAACTCATATTTCTTCTCAGGTACTAAAAGATTGTATACTCTCCATGCCAGATAAATTTGTCCATATTTTGAACCTGGTAATAACCACCTCTATTTACCCCAGGGATTGGAAGAAGGCAATGGTCAAGCCCCTACCCAAGGGTGGCGATCCCTCAGATGTAAACAATCTAAGGCCAATCTCTATCCTGCCTCTTCCAACGAAGCTTATGGAAAAGGTAATGCACAGGCAATTGGTCTCTCACTTGAATGACAACCATGTACTTACCAACACACAGGATGGATTCAGAAGCCAGAGATCCACAATAGATAGCCTTACAAAATTTACAAATTTTATCAGAAATGCAGTCAATAGAGAACTTACAACCACTGCCATATTTTTAGATTTCAGGAAAGCTTTTGATACAATAAATCACAATATTTTAATACAAAAATTGAAAAAATTAGGATTACACTTAGACCTAGTCAAATTGATCCAAAACTACCTGTCTGAAAGGGTTCAGGCAACATGTGCTAATGGGATGACATCACCCCCACATCCAGTTGACTGTGGTGTTCCTCAGGGTTCTGTCTTGGGCCCTCTATTGTTTATCATATATATAAATGATCTCCATAATGTCCTTAAAGACCTCTCCTGTCAGCATTATGCAGATGACACGGTCTTATTCATAGAGCAAAATCTGGACACGCCTAACCTGCAAGCTACCATTAATGATGATTTACACAGGGTTTATACATGGTGTGAAAGTAATAAGCTCTCTCTTAATACTAAAAAGACTAAGGTCATGCACTTTTCCACAGATGCAATAGCAAGAAAATCACAGAAACCTATTTTAAAAATAGCAGGCACTAACCTAGCTACCACAAACTCATATAGATATTTAGGCATGACTTTAGATCACCTCCTTAATTTCAAAGAACATACCAAAATCCTACTTAAAAGTGTAAATTTCAAAACTTATCTATTTAGAAGGGAAAGGCCTTCTTTAACCGATGAGTCAGCACTCAGAGTGGTTAAGAGCATGATTCTTCCCGTCATTGACTATGGAGATATTATATATGGTACCACCAACAAAACCTTATTGGACCAGCTCCAAAGCGCCTTTGATAGGGGGCTCAAGACAGCCTATTATCTCGATGAGGACAAGAGGGATGTAGTTAAGCTCCAGTGCAAAGCCAAGGTGAATACATTATCAGATCGTAGACAGATGCATCTGAACACGGCAGCCTTCAAAGTGTCTCTGGTAGATGATAATATTGATAAAAGAAATATCAATACTAGGGCACATGATGGTAAACTTCTAAAGATTATATGGCCCAAAGACCCCTTCTATAGAAAGAGCCTAGAGTATAGATTACCCAACATCTGGAATGACCTAACAGTTGACACTAGAAATATAACTACTCTTGTCAATTTCCAGAATTGGAACAAACAATTTTACCTGGACAAATGCACTACCTAGTATCCCCCCCCCCCCCATACAACAACATCTATGGGGTTATGTCTCCCCCCCCTCCACACACAAAATGAAAAACTATTAGTTTGCATCTCATAATTTGCTCATTATATGACATGTGCTATACACATCTTAGCACATTATGTCATGCACACTATCATCGTGCTTATAGACACATAACACCGTGTCTGGACTAATAACACCAAGTCCTATTTACCAATGTTTATTGTATATAAGTTCAGTTGGGATTATATCCCAAGCACAAATATATTATGCTATTCACCACAAAGTCAACAGTGGTCTTGTCTCATCTTACGGGACAAAATATTAATCATTTCAAAAGTAATAACTTAGTATTAAGATTCTCATTGTGTATGCTTCTCCATCTGGGCAATCCCTATGGAGAAGCATTCACATTGTGTAGAACATATAATTCTCCCTTAGGGAAATTTATGTATACTCATAACATCGAGATCTACACACCACTGCATGTAGCAAACAGGCCCTGGGCCTACTTTATGCAGTTTAAATAAAAGAAGTTTCAATTCAATTCAATTCAATTCAATTCACTATATTGGGATATGACTCAATCATACAATAGAACGGTTGAATCACATTCAACATCTCTCGAAGGTCCCTAAACTGCTAGACTTGGTTATAACGAAATTTGGTTATAACAAATTTTTTAACTGGTCCCAAGGGATTCGTTATAAACAAGTTTTACTGTATAGTGGAAACTAAACTTCTCAGTAACACATGCCACCCACCTCACAGGTTCCATGTAGAGGAGCAGGGGTAATGACATTTATGGCAAGCCTAATGGGTAAACTTCTGTTAATCCTGGTATAAGGGACCAAAACCCGGGTTTTGGACCCAAAACCCGGGTTTAGAGACCTTATACCAGGATTAACTCCCTTAACCAGGGTTTAGAGACCTTAATCCAGGTATAAGGCCCTAAACCCAGGTTAAGGGACCAAAACCTGGGTTAAGGTACTCTTAACCCTGGTTAAGGGAGTTAATCCTGGCTTTTGTCCCTTATACCAGGATTAACTAGAGAATGTAGGGGTAGAGCAAAGGCTGGGTACATGTACTACTTAATCCTGGTATAACTGACAATGCATGGGTACTGTGCCAGTACCCATGCATTCTTCACAATGCATGGGTATGTGTACCCTTATACAAGGATTAACTCCCAAAACCAGGTTTTTGTAACAATGTCTGGGTACATGTCCCACTACCCATGCTTACTGCAGAAAGCAGGGGTTTCACTCTACCTATGCATTCTCTTACCCCTACATTGTTAACAATGCATGGGTAGTGTGCCTGTACCCATACATTCTATGCAAAGTACCCTTATACCAGGATTAACTCCCAAAAACCAGGTTTTAGTAACAATGTCTGGGTAGTCTCCCTCTACCCCTGCATTGTGACCAATGCATGAGTACTCGCTACCCATGCATTGGTCACAATGCATGGGTAAGGAACTTAGCCCTCCTATACCCTCCTCAGTACAGCTGCACAAGCAGATATAGACTACATTATCCCGGGTATAAGGTCCAAAACCCTGACTTTGTACACAATGCATGGGTATGATACTACCCCTGCATTGTATACAATGCATGTGTTTCCACTACCCATGCATTGTAACAATGCATGGGTACTGGTACCCATGCATTGTAGACAATGCATGGGTACCAGTACCCCTGCATTGTCTAAAATGCATGGGTTTCCACTACCCATGCATTGTATACAATACATGGGTACCAGTACCCACGCATTGTATACAATGTATGGGTACTGGTACCCATGCATTGTTACAATGTAGGGGTAGTATCATACCCATGCATTGTGAGAATGCAGGGGTATTAGTACTTAAACCAGGTATTTGGTATACTAATGTAGTGATCCGCCTTACTCCTCTCACCCTCACGCCGGTCTTGCCGGGCCTCCCGCCCGGTTACCCGAACTTTCCCGGGAAGGTCCCGCGGTCACTGGGTACATGCCCCCTCCCACCTGCTGGTGGTGGTGGTGGGTGCCTGGGACTCCCGGATTTCTGCCCACTGAACCTTGACCAGGGGCAGGTATATAAGGCCTGCCTGCCAGGACACCAGCAAGGTATTCCTTGAGGCTGGCTCATGCCAGTCCATAGAGTGCTACACAGCAGTGGGTCCTAGATCCCTGCTGTAGTCCCACTGTTGGAGCTGGGCTCCCTACAGGTTGGTTGCTGTCACATATATCTCCAAGTCTGGGAGATTGGTGTGACAGGTATACGCTCCACCCTTCCCAACTCCCATGATGGAGTGGGAACTGTTGGAGGAACCTTTCTGTATGAAGCCAGCATAGCCCCAACTATAGAACCCCTATCCCCCATTCCTGTAGAAGTGGGGTTCTGAGGCATACATGAGTATGGGAGTGGGGAGTGAACTGAAGTAATAAGACCTGAGAATATATCTCATTCTGTAACTGTGCTTGATCTATTGAAATAAAGAAATATAATTAATACAACCTATTCTTCGAATCTGTTGGCTCGGAATACAATCCCTGTATCCTGAACCAGTTACACTGGTGCCGTGACCATTTTAGGTAAGTATAAAATTTATATTTTTCTGGTTAGGGTATAGGTCAAGCTACTAACTTTAGAATTGTAAGGATAGTTCCTGTAGGTATAGACTGGTAGGGGATTGTTGGCAGTGCACCGTGAAGTTGGCAAGTAGGCCTATAGTGCAACTCACCCTACAGGGTCTGTGATTGTGTTCACTAGACTGTGACCGTATCAGGTGATACATTGATTGGTAGGGGCACGTAATCTGAAGTGTTTACGTGGACCCTGAACACTGTGTGGTCTATACATATACATAGGTATTATAGGAATTTTATTCTATAAGTTTGGTAAGGACAGAGTTTGATATATCTATTGCTTTTGTGTGTAACTATCTAGTAGGAGTAAGGTTCCATAGGTGAAAAGTGTGTGGTTATTTTGTTTTTTTCAGGATGGTAGTTGTTGGGATTGGTAGAGGTGAGCCTTCTGAAGGTGGGCCCGGTCTAGAGATAGACTTGGGGGCACTGGAACTCCCTCTGGCCATGAGGCCAAACTACAAGGTTGATGGGGTAACTCAGGGAGTGGTAGTGGATACTACACTGGGCGCCGGTGAGAAGCGGGAGTTAGCCGAGGCTGCTTCCCGGCTTTCTCCGGGTCGTGCCGGTTTCTCCCGAGTTTATCCGGGTAGCGCGCAGGAGGTAACTCAGGGAGTGGTAGTGGATACTACACTGGGCGCCGGTGAGAAGCCGGAGTTAGCCGAGGCTGCTTCCCGGCTTTCTCCGGGTCGTGCCGGTTTCTCCCGAGTTTATCCGGGTAGTGCGCAGGAGGTAACACACGGCGAGCTGGTCATGACACAGTCGGTTTTAGGGTCAGTAGAGTTACACGTGGAAGGTACATCTGAATTGATGCCGGTCAGTGGTGATACAGGGAGGGAGGCTCAAACTGATTCTCTTCCTACTCCCGGAGGGGAGGTAGGCAAGGAGATGGGGAATGAGACTCCGGCTGTGGATCCTAAGGACCGGGTTACTTTCAGGGTTATGCCAAGTGTAATTGAAAACCCGGAATCTGAGGCTCCAGGGGTTAAGGGACAACCAGATGGGAGCAAGGTTATAATAGATAGTGCCATGACACTCGGACTTAGAAGGGAACAGGATGAAGGGGAATCTCCTTGTAGGATAGTTGAATGGAAGGAAGGGTTAGAGGAAACCCTTTGTAGTTTAGCGGGTCATGATGGGACGCAGCACAGAATGGGTGTGACCCCACCAGAAGGGCAACATAGAAGGATGTCTATGTCTGAGGAACTGGTGTATCAATCTAACCCGGCTATCAGGGCAATGGGGATTGATGCTGTGCATAGTGAAGTTGGGAACAGTAGATCTGTGGAATGGTCCTTAGCAGTGGCAAGGAGACCTGTGAGTTCAGGTGTGACGCCGGTTAAGAGACGAGCAAATGAGCTGAAGCTATTTGATGGTACGATTCCATGGAGAAGGTGGTTTGTTCGCTTCGCTGCAGACATGCGTAATAATGGATGGGCCGGCGAGGAATGCCTGGCCTCCTTGGCATGGTGTCTGCGTGATGGTCCTGGTGACGCCGCTCTCACCGCCTTCGAACTCGACGGCGATGGCACATATGAAGGCCTAGTCGTATGTGCTGCTTGGGTTTTAGGTTCTGAATCGGGAACCGACCAAGAAGCTGAGTTGGAGGCCCGTGTGCAACGGAAGGGTGAAGGACACCGACAGTTTGGCATGGCGCTTTGGGTTTTGGCTAGGGAGGCATTTGAGTCTTTTCCTCCGAGCGATCCCTGGTTAGTGAGGAAACTAGGGGGGATATACATCGATGGGTTGGAAGACAATGTCTTACGGGCTGAAGTAAGATCCCAGTGGAAGACAAAGATGTCACTAGCAGACATCATTGATCTCACTGGGGACTGTGTGTTGAAGAGAAAGCTGTTGCGAACTGTCAATGTGACACCAGAGGGAGCATATAGACCCTGTGTATTAAGTGAGGGTCAAGTTGCTGCTGAGTCACAAGAGGTGGCAGCACATACACCCCATTCCAAGTCAGATGTAGAGGAGTCTACTAGTATGGTAGAAGAGTTACTACTTGACAAGAAAATGGAGTCCATGATCAAAAGGGTCATGAAGCGATTGGGTAGAGCTGAATGGGGTGAGAAGACAAATCCTAAAAAGGCGAAGTCTAGTAAGGATTCTGTATGCCATAGGTGTGGGAAGCGAGGGCATTTTGCTAAACAGTGTGGGACAGAGATTGTCTTGAGAGAGCAAAAAGATGGGCCTGCTTCCAATTCCGCCCCACCACCGCCGGAAAACTGAAAAGGGCTGTTGTTGATGACAAAACAACAGCCCCAACTTGTGTCGTTAAGGGTACTAGCCCCTGCTTAGTTGAGGAAGAATCATTACTGTTAACGCTGGGTAAGGCCGCATCCGGGTTGGGACGCCAACAGGATGAGACGGGGCCCCAGGAACCAAGCGAGATAGGCATTGGGGAGGTAGCACCCCCTGATGCTGCTTGTGAAAATGAGTTGGCAGGTATGGTGCACAAAGTTTGTGACATGCAACTCAACCCAGAGGATCCTGTAGTGGAATTTCTACAGAGACGTGGTTTTGATCTGGGCGGTAATGGGGATTTCCAACGCTTTGCAGACATGCCCTCCCCTTTAAAGGGAAGGCGCTGGTACTTGCCTGTAAAGATTCATGGGCGTTCGGCAGAATTTCTTATTGATACTGGGGCAAGCCACTCCATGATCGGTAGGGATTTCTTCCGCACGTTTGCAGACCTGCCTGATAAACCTTTCAGGGGCGATCGGGTTCGGACTGCGGATGGATCTCATATGCAGACATATGGCAAACAAGTGCTATCACTGGTGACGAATGGGACATCTTTCGTCATATCTCCGATTGTGGCTGAGATAACGGATCAGGGAATCCTTGGGATGGATTTTTGTGCTCTCTATGGAGTAGGATTGGACAGTGTCACTGGTGAAGTGGTGATAAAGTTTCCATCTGAATTGAGAGTTAGTTGTGTCCTTCGAAGGATTTCAGGCGTCTCTTCCGTTGCTCAGACAGTCAGAATTCCTCCTCGCCATGTATGCAATGTAGTTGTATATAGCCGAGATGTGGAATTCAATCGCATGGGTGTGGTTGAGCCAGACAATGAGCAGCTTCGGAAGCTTGGTCTGACTTCAACTTGTACCCTGGTACAGAGTTCAAGACGAACAGTAGTACCAGTCAGTAATATGACTTTTCAGGATGTGTACCTGGAAAAAGGGACGACCTTTGGGGACGTAACATATGCTGATGTGGTAGGAAGAGCTGACTCACCAGAGGTGGAGTTAGCAGCAAAGAGGGCAGTGGAATTAGGAGCTTTGGATCCATCCGCTATGCCAGTGGTGTTACAAGACACTGGAGGGCAGGATAGGAAGGAAGGCTATGGATTACCACTGCATCTTTTACCATTAGTGACAGATAGCCACCTGGAGAAGGAAGAGGACAAAGGGAGTCTGGCTCAGCTATTGTGCGAGAATGCAGACTTGTTCTCTGCTCCAGGGGAGCAATTGGGTAGAACTGACCGAGTAACTCATCGGATAGACACCGGTTCTAGCCAACCATTGCGCTTGCCATACCGGCGCCTCCCTTTGTCTAAGAAACAGGCATTGGAGGATGAGGTAGACAAGATGTTAGGGGAAGGGATAATAAGGCCCTCAGATAGTCCATGGGCTAGTCCGGTGGTAATGGTTACCAAAAAGGATGGCACCTGTCGATTCTGTATAGATTACAGGAGACTAAATGGGATTACGAGGAAGAATGCCTACCCCTTGCCACGCATTGACGAAAGTCTGGATTCCTTGGGAGGCAATCACTGGTTTAGTACCTTAGATCTCCAGTCAGGGTACTGGCAGATTGGGATGCACCCAGAGGATAAGGAAAAGACAGCGTTCACAACCCACAGGGGGTTGTTTGAGTTCAATGTAATGCCATTTGGCTTATGCAATGCTCCGACTACTTTCGAGAATATGATGGAGACAATGCTAAGGGGATTGTTGTGGAAAAACTGTCTAGTTTATCTAGACGACATCATAGTTTTCGGAAAAACTCGGGAGGAGTGTCTATCAAATTTGACCAAGGTGATGGATCGACTGAGATCCTACAACCTTAGACTGAAAGCTAAGAAATGCAAGTTCTTCAGGCAATCAGTGGAATATCTGGGCCGAATAGTCAGTGGCACAGGTATTTCGGCGGATCCAGGGAAATTAGAGGCAGTAGCTAGTTGGGCAACGCCAAAGGACCAGAAAGAAGTGAGGTCATTTTTGGGCTTTTGCTCATACTACCGCGATTTCATTCCCGGATTTGCTGAGGTGTCGGCTCCTTTACAGGCGCTAGTAGTAGGAAAAAGGAAAGGAATGTTGAAGCTACCACCGTTTATTTGGACGGAATCAGCTGGACAGGCTTTTCAGAAGCTGAAGGAGTTATTCACGGTAACTCCTGTGCTGAGCTATCCTACTGAGGGTGATCAGTTCATCCTAGACACCGACGCTAGCAACGATAGCATAGGCGCTGTCTTATCCCAAGTGCAAGAGGGTAAGGAGGTGCCCTTGGCATTTGCTAGCAACAGCTTGAGTAAAACTCAACGCAATTATTGCACCACCAAGAGAGAGTTGTTGGCCATAGTAGTATACACAAAGAAATTCCGCCATTATTTGTATGGTGGGAATTTTATTCTACGAACAGACCATTCATCCTTGAGATGGCTCCTTAATTTCAAGGAGGCAGATGGGATGATGGGTAGATGGATCTCTGCGTTGTCTGAATTAGGGATAGAGAATACCCAGATTCAGCATCGGAGCGGAGTGAAGCACGTAAATGCGGATTGTTTGTCTAGGAGACCAATCCGAAGATGTGCAAGAATAGACTGTGAAGACTGTGGCATACATAATGCGTTGGTGGCTCCAATAGTGAATTTTGATCCAGCCTGGGAAGAGAACTTGGTGTTCTGGTCGGCAGAGTCCATACTTGAAGCTCAGCAGGAGGACGAAGGTATCAACATGATACGGAATCTGATCCTGGAGAGAGCTGCTCGTCCCGTCAGACCTGCTCTGTCATTAGAGTGTGTGGAAGTGAGGAACTTAGTGGGCCAATGGTCGCAGTTGGTAGTGCGAGACGGCCTATTGTGTAGATGGAAAACTCTTGAAGGCAAAGCCAGGAGGAGGCTACAGATAGTCTTGCCAGCTTCTCTGAGATGGGAAGTATTCGAGTTTTTCCATGGTCATCAGACTTCCGCTCATTTTGGCAGGAAACGGACTTTGGACAAACTAGCGAGGAGATATTACTGGCCTGGGATGTCTTAGGATGTAATACGTTGGTTGATGGAATGCCCGACGTGTTGCCTGGTAAAGCCGGGCCCTGGGAAGGGTAAAACATCTCTCAGACAAGAACTGTTCGGAGTCAGATTTGCGAGGATAGCCATTGATATAATCACTGGCTTCCAGACAACTCCAAACTCCAACGTGTGCATGATGGTGGTACAAGACTACTATACCAAGTTTGTACGGGTAATTCCTATGAAAGATCATACTGCGCTTACTTGTGCACAAGCTCTGGTTAAGGAGTGGGTCCTAACATTTGGTGCACCCCTCATGCTGCATTCAGACCAAGGCAGGGAGTTTGAATCTCGTCTCTTCCAAGGGATGATGGATGAGTTGGCAATAGTGAAGACACGCACTAATCCCTATCGACCGCAGTCGGATGGGATGGTTGAGAGGTTCAATCGCACATTGATACAGGGGCTGACTTCGTTAGTTAATTCTAAGCAGGATGACTGGGATACCTTTTCTCAGTATGTAGCCCATGCTTACAATTGTACAGTGCATGCATCCACTGGTTGCACTCCTAATAGCCTAGTGTTCGGATCTGAGATCATCATGCCAGCTGATTTAGTTTTTGGCAGTGTTCTGCGGAGGAAGGATCTCCCATGTCGAGTGGCATTTACGGAGACCCTCCGGCGTGAACTGCGTGAAAGCTATGCATTGGTGAGAGGGCACTTGAAGAAAGCTGCTATTCATCAGAAGGTTGGGTATGATACAGGCTTGAGGGAACGGAAGTATGTGGTGGGACAGAAGGTGGTAAGATTGAAACCACCTGTCCATGGAAAGATCTCTACAGGATGGGATGGACCCTTTGAGGTAACAAAGGTGATATCTGACGTCACTGTGTTACTCAAAGATGTCCGAGGCAAAATTGTTGCTGGCCATGTGGACCGCCTGAAACCTTGGCTGGGTCGCCGACCAGGCGATGAGGATGGACCCTTGGTAGAAGTACCTTTGCTTAAATCCAGGTGGGTGCGGAAAGAGCCTGAAGTGGCACCCACGTCTACTAAAAAGACCCCAAAAGCAGCGCCTGCTAAGAAGGTTAAGAGTAGAAAGAAGAAGAAGGAGAAGAAGTTAGCTGCTAAGGAGAGGGTCGGGAAGACTCCTCCTAGTGCTAAAACGGATGTACCCGCGGATCCTGTGCGTAGAAGTGCACGCATAGCAGGCCGGGGTGCTGTTACTTAGTCAGATAAGGGGTCTGGATATGCCAGACGGGAGGTCCGAATTTGTTCGGATCTCCGAGGTTTATCCGAGGAACCCCGGGAAGTTAACAGCTGGTGCAGATTGTCGAGAAAACACAACGAGAAACCCGGATTCTTGGTATAAATTGATGTGGCAGGAACGGGTGCTGCTTACTCAGTAGAGGGCATTGGGATTCCCGGTATTTGGAATGAGAATAATTATTTAAGGTACTTACATGCCATGATCTGTGTAGTGGGCTAAACCTTAGTAATTGTCGGGTTATTTGTCCCTAGAATCCAACCTATTATATCATTGGAAGGAGTGGTGTTTAAGAATGGTTGAAGTGAGATGTTACTCCTAAATATGAAGAAACCAGAATGGTTGAAGTGAGATATTACTCCTAAATATGAGGAAACCAGAATGGTTGAGATGAGGAGATGTTACTCCTAAATATGAGGAAACCAGAATGGTTGAGATGAGATGTTAATCCTAAATATGAGGAAAACATAATGGTTGAGATGAGGTGTTAATCCTAAATGTGAGGAAATCAGAATGGTTGAGATGAGGAGATGCTATTCCTAAATGTGAGGAAACCAAAACTAAGAAACATTCCCCCGGAGTAAGTCCGGAACACCAAATTATTTTGTTTTTTTCAACATTTATTGTATTCAGAATATCATGAATACATCCAGTGCATTGTTCATTAATACTTGTTTTATGTCAGCATGAATGCTTAGGAGGTTAACTCAAACGCTCCTTGCACTCTTAAAAACATTGTAAAACTCAACGATGAGAGTGAGGATCTACCACCATTCATGGTTGCAAACATGGATGTGGTGTTTTCTCCCTCAGTGGAGATTGTTGGTGATGATTCAGTTTTGGGGAGGTGATAGGATGAGCTCTCCTGCCACTTTTTCATTCACTGATAATTTGTCTTTAATCTCAGGGAAATTGTATTTTCCTAGTAGGGTGTAATCAAAAGATCAAAATTGAACTAACATGAGTTGGAGGCAGTGAAAGCTGATCTCCACTCTCGTATGAAGAAGAAGGAATAAGAGACAGAAGTACTCAAAACTGATCTCGAATTGAGAAATGTTTTGTATACTTTAGAACTCTTGGTGGAGAAGATTAGGATAGAGAAGCATTTGGAATTGGTTGCTTATACTATCCTAACCACAAACCACATAATTCAATTAGACATAGTTAAAAGACATGACTACCATGTGGGAGCATAAATTCTACTCCTTGTAGTCTGATCTTATAGTTAAATTTTTTTTTGGTATGAGAAAGTATAAATATACTATTCCCGTTTATTTATACTGCATAGGAAAAGAACTTATACAGCTCGATGAGTATTCCTATACAGTCAACAAGTAACAATTAACAAAATTTCATATTTTATACAGGATAATAATGATATCAATCGACGCAACTTACATCAATCATGGCTGGGCAATGATCAATTGGTTATTGTATTGTATATCATATATATTATAATATAAGTATTCCATTCTCTGTATTTCTAACAAAGTTTACTAAACCTCATAAATCGACATTCTTATACTAAAGTATTGTTGGATGAAGGGGCGGGCACCCCATGTACCGGTAATCCAATTAGCTATTACAATTTACCTTTTATTGTTACCAGTTAAATGTCGTTACAGTTGTAGCAAAATAAATAAAATGATATTAATTTATCACAGGTTGTGTAGGTATCACAGGATTGGCTCTTAATGGCTTCTCATTAATACATTTGGCGATACCGTATTATGAATCGTGTATGAGAGGGGGTATATAAAAGGGAGACATGTAGAAGGGGGGAGGAGAGGGGGTTTATAAGTTACACATAGTTACGTGTCAAAAAGCATAGTTTGTGCTGCCCAACCATTTTTTCCTATTCAATTTGAATTCCTCATAGTCCTCTATGGATCTGACCTCTACACCTAAACTATTCCACACCATTGCACCTCTATAAAATACACTTTTCTTAGCGGTTTCGTTTTTTGGCTTTATCGTATTGAACAGTAGTGCATCATGAGCTCTTGTAAATACCGCACGGTTATTTACTAAATCCATATTTCCCTTCTGTTTAAACATGAAGTTACATAAGTGCATAATTCTACGTGGGTGCAGCTTTGAGAGTTTGGCTTCTTGATGTGTGGCTATAGTGGGATACCGGTAGTCTAGGTTTAGACATTTACGCAGGGCCTTATTTTGAATTACCTGCAGTTTGTCAAGGGTGCCTTTGCTGGCTACATCATAAAATATATCCCCATAGTCAGCATGAGGGAGGACCATTGTCTTATATATATACAACATGGTGGTGTTATGTGACATCTCGCGTAACCTTGCTGTCAGGTAGGACTTGTATATTAATTTCTTAAAAGCTAATTCAGCCTGCATGTTGAAATTTAATACCTGGTCCAGAATAACTCCTAAATATTTTACGCTTAAGCAGCGCTCAATGGGGGTACCAGCCAGTAGCAGCCTATGGTTAACAATTTCTTTCAGTTTTTTTCTTAGGCCAAAAATAATATAATTAGTCTTTTTTTTATTTAACGTTAACTTATTTTTCTGAAACCATCTGTTGAGTAGCGCTAGGTCCTCCTCCATTGACATTGTCATGTGTACAATATTATCGCCAGTAATGGTGATTACAGTGTCATCGGCATATAAATATGAGTTACATTTTTTAAGAACATTTTTCAGGTCGTTAATATATACCAAAAATAGGGTAGGGCCCAAAATACTACCCTGGGGTACTCCACATAGAACATTCCCCTCCCTAGAATTTATTCCGTTCGCAAAAGTTCTTTGTTTCCTGTTAGTCAAATAGTCTGAGATCCATTTAAGCAAATTTCCGCCCACCCCCATTTTTTCAAGTTTTTTTATTAGAATTAAGTGATTTACGGTATCAAAAGCCTTTTTCAGGTCGATTAGGGTAGATAGGGTGTAGTTTCTATTGTTTAAGCCATTATATATTGAATCAGTAAAGTACGCTACCGTTTCTATGGTGGAGTGCCCCGCCCTGAACCCACCCTGGTTTTTGTCTAGCAAATCGTTATTTTCCAAGTATAACATCAGCCTTTTATTTACAATTTTTTCTAACAGTTTGCCTATAACTGGTAATAAGGTGACAGGCCTGAGATTGGCAACGTCAGTCTTGTCGCCCTCTTTTTGTAACGGAATTACGGTACCTAGTTTCCACGGTACCGGTACTATGGCTTCATTCAGCGAACAATTAAAAAGACTCACAATTTTATCAGGAATAGCTAATAGACAATCTTTTAAAGCTCGAGCTGATACACCATCAATACTTGAGGATTTGCCTGTGTCAATGTCTTTGATCAATGCCAACACTTCAACTCTATCTGTTACAACAGTGTCAATCCCCAACGGCGTTACAATACCATCATACGACCATTCTTCATCATAATCTTGAGCCAAAGATGGACCTATATTTATGAAATAATCGTTAATAAAGTCTGGAGTGTCAATACAATCAATAGGTATGTCCTTGACCTTGTCCCTTAAATTAAAATTTGTATTTGATTTTTCGCCCTTTAATAAACCATTAATTATTTTCCAGAATTTTTTACTATCATTTTGATTTTCTTCTAAAGCGTCCCGTATAAATTTAGATTTTGCTTTTCTAATAGCTTTAATGGTGGAATTTCTAAGGCGTTTGGCTGTCTCCCAATCATCATGAGACTTAGTTCTGATTGCTTTTTTCAGAGCTGTGTCCTTGTCATGAATCATTTCTAACATGTGATCGGTGACCCAGGGAGATCTTGCTTTGTTTACTTTGAACGTCTTTTTGGGACACATTTTATCTAATTCTTTAGATAACAATTTAAGAATAAAGTCCCATCTTTGGCTGACATTCTCACAGTCATCATACGGCCCCCAGTCGTTACCTTGAATACATACTTTAAACATTTCAGCGTCATATTTCCTGTATGTGCGACCTTCAAACTGGACTCGCTCATGTACATAATATTGATCCAATAAGGAAATACCAACCAATAGATGGTCACTTATACTCCAGTTTCTAACAATGGCTTTGTGCTTTTTCAATGTATTGGTAATGACCCAATCAATACAAGTGGCTGACTCCTCAGTAGAGCGAGTAGGTACATCAATTATCTGCTTCATTCCTAGGAGATTCACACATATTTTCATTAATTTGGTGGAGACCTTCGTTTTATTCAGAAAGTCAAAATTAAAATCTCCCATTATAACTACATCTTTGCGTCTGAGTTTAGCAATTGACAGTTTGGCATTAAACATTTCAATAAATGAAGCTTTGTTACCATCGGGGGGTCTATACAGGTTAATTACAACAACGTTTTTTTTGCCTGTTCTCATAATCTCCGTCCACATCATCTCAATGTCATTTGAGCTTACATTTAAATGTTTATAATTATCACATGAGTAAGAAAAATCATTCCTAATATATATTCCGACCCCCCCCCCCTTGTCATCCCCATCCGGTAAATTGATCAAGTAAAGTCTCTTAAGGTAAAATTGGTTGATCTGCATGAGTAGTACTCCGTTCTTGACATAACAGTCATAAGAGGACGATGAGTGCTTCTCGGAGATTACTGATTTCTTTGAGGACTGCGATAATAATACCACTTACTATGTGGTATGGTGAGAGTACTATAGGGTAGACAGGAGTTCTGCTCCACTACATCTATGGTACAGTGATGCAGTCTCGTTGTATGGTGAGAGTACTATAGGGTAGAGAGGAGTTCTGCTCCACTACATCTATGGTACAGTGATGCAGTCTCGTGGTATGGTGAAAGTACTATAGGGTAGACAGGAGTTCTGCTCCACTACATCTATGGTACAGTGATGCAGTCTACAATGGTGTGTTAGGAGATGATCAATCTGATCCCCTCTCCTGCACCGGGAGTTGCAGCTACATAAGATGAATCAGGAGATGAAATTATAATCTCCTATAGATAATTCTAATGGGACTATATGGTCTCTGGGTACCTTCCTGGATCGGACGCTATGCCGGCCCGGGTACACAGAGTATGTTCCTCATTGGAATTCATTATTGCAAAGAAACTCAAACCCAGTAAGTTTGAGGAGAGTCCATGTCGGCTGACACTCGAATTGAGGAGTCAGAAACCTTTGGGTAAAAGTTCTAACCAAAACCTTTGGTTTTTAAGTGCATAAGACAAAGATTTTCTTGCGGAGCCATTAAGTCTAAAGCCTTGATCTCCGATGGAAGTTTTTACTTATGTTACATGATTTTGTAAGGTGTTATGCCATGTCACTGTGATTTATATTCACATAAGTATGCAAGTTGGTGGAAAAGTCAGGTACGCAATCATGTACACAGTAATGTACATAGACAGGTACGCAGTCAGATATGAAAAATCTGAGTCAGGTACGCAATCATGTACACAGTAATGTACATAGACAGGTACGCAATCAGATATAAAAATCTGAGTCAGGTACGCAACCATGTACACAGTCATGTACATAGACCGGTACGCACTTCGCCACACTCACAGTCAGTGTTCGTCGTGGACGGGATGCTGCCTCTACAGTATGCTGAAGGGTACGGTTCCGGAGATGGTCTGGACAATTACCGTACGGACCTGCCTGTCCCTCTGCCATCCATCAAGCCTTATGATGTACGACTGCTGGGCTTTGACAGTCTGTTGAAGCTGCAGCTGTGGTGGGAGATTTGGATTATGGTGGAATACTGCAGAACTCTACCTCCTCCAATCTCCTGTCATCCTGATGAACTGATTAGCGTTATGTGAGCTATGATACACATACACGCTTCTCCTACTACCAGCTATGAACTGTTCCGGTACAGCTTCAGTGTTCCAGCAACTCTGTTCTACATGAGAGTTGACTTATGGACTTCCAGTTGGATTATGTTACCTGTCTCAAGTGGTTAGTCATCGATGGAGCACAGTGCAACACGACTGTTGTACTTAAAATTTTATAGAGGCACTATCATAATGTTGTATGGTGTGAAGGGTACAAATATGAAAAGACACTCCTGAGAACTTTTATATCTTGTGCCTAGTACCCAATTTATATGCTAGTGTGTGTTTTCTGTGTTGGAGATACAACATTATATCTCTCCATGCTTGAGAAGCCTTCTCTCTGAGCAGGACATGCGTGAATCAAAACGGACAGTGAACACTCATTCTGCTGAGACCAAGCAGAGACTATGCTACAGGTGGCTACATATTATTTGGTTTATGAAACCAGGGACTGCACATATGTTGATATACTCGTGAAGGTTACCATAGATGCCTTGGACTATAACACAGTTTCCTCAGTTTGACTTTCCAGAAGGGTTAGCAAGCTTAGAGATGTGTGTTTAATACTCGTATGTTGATGCCATGTGCTTTATACTGTAACACTGTTTCCTCAGTTTGACTTTCCAGAAGGGTTAGCAAGCTTAGAGAGGGGTGTTCAATAAGTATGTGTAGCTATACTTTGGTTTGTGAAATCACTATGATATTCATCACTGCATTATCCGTTTCATATTCTTGAGCATTTCTAGAATTGAAAATGTATGAATATTGAGAGATGATATATGATTTTATTGAAGTATTTTCAGTAAGAGGAGTTTTCTAAACTCCTGGTATTGTTTTAATTGAGGTCTTGAGAAGTAAGTCGTCTCTACTATTATATAGTTTCGACAATATATATTGTTATACTCATGTTACTCATATAACAATACTCAATTCTTTCGGTTACTGAAGGTTACTATATTGTCTGGTGGGGGGTAGTGTAGTGATCCGCCTTACTCCTCTCACCCTCACGCCGGTCTTGCCGGGCCTCCCGCCCGGTTACCCGAACTTTCCCGGGAAGGTCCCGCGGTCACTGGGTACATGCCCCCTCCCACCTGCTGGTGGTGGTGGTGGGTGCCTGGGACTCCCGGATTTCTGCCCACTGAACCTTGACCAGGGGCAGGTATATAAGGCCTGCCTGCCAGGACACCAGCAAGGTATTCCTTGAAGCTGGCTCATGCCAGTCCATAGAGTGCTACACAGCAGTGGGTCCTAGATCCCTGCTGTAGTCCCACTGTTGGAGCTGGGCTCCCTACAGGTTGGTTGCTGTCACATATATCTCCAAGTCTGGGAGATTGGTGTGACAGGTATACGCTCCACCCTTCCCAACTCCCATGATGGAGTGGGAACTGTTGGAGGAACCTTTCTGTATGAAGCCAGCATAGCCCCAACTATAGAACCCCTATCCCCCATTCCTGTAGAAGTGGGGTTCTGAGGCATACATGAGTATGGGAGTGGGGAGTGAACTGAAGTAATAAGACCTGAGAATATATCTCATTCTGTAACTGTGCTTGATCTATTGAAATAAAGAAATATAATTAATACAACCTATTCTTCGAATCTGTTGGCTCGGAATACAATCCCTGTATCCTGAACCAGTTACACTAAGTATGGGATTAAGTACAAATACCCCTACATTGTGTACAAAGTCAGGGTTTAGGGACAATGCAGGGGTATTTGGGAGAAAAGCTGGGTATAGCTCAAACCCGGACATTGTAGACAAAAGCAGGGTTAAGGACTTAAACCAGGATTTTGGACCTTATACCAGGATTATGTATGTTAATCCCTGTTTAACTAGACAATGCATGGGTAAACTCTCTTAATCCTGGTGTAAGGGACCAAAACCCTGCTTTTGGGCTCTTAACCCTGCTCTTGGGCTGTAAACCCTGGTTAAGGCCACTTAACCAGGGTTTTGGGCTCTAAACCCTGGTTAAGGGGTGTTAATCCTGGTATAAGGGACCAAAACCCTGCTTTTGGGCCCAAAAGCAGGGTTTTGGTCCCTTATACCAGGATTAAGGGAAGTTTACCCATTAGGCTTGCCATAGTCATTAGAACCTTTTCAACTTCACTGCCCTCTCAAACTGTTACCACTAAAGATATCATTTTTCTGACTTTTGCATTGCATTAGTACATACTCGCTCTCCCGGCACCAAAAAGTATGTACATTCTTTTGGACAAATAATTAATTTTCGATGCAACTCCCTACTAGGAGAGAGTCTATGTACATATACCCCTTCCTTGCTTTCTGTGTGTCAATCTCTATGTCTCCCGTACTGTGCTGTAAGATAGCTATACCGTTTTCAGTCTTCCTGTTTTTCCTCCCCTTGAAGTGCCTTATCCATGTTTGTTGATGGACCTGCCTACATCTACACCCTCTACACCGAACCCAATAGAAGCCAGGAACTACCTCCCACAAATCCCCTTAAGATTGATCGCTACTCTTAACTTTTCATCCATAGAATTTCCTAATTTTTTGCCTAATGGTAGTTTAGATCATTAAGAAATGGAAAATATAAAAAAATTGGGGGGGTCCCGAGCTACTTTTTTTTATACAGATTTTTGAAAAAAAAAAGTATTTTCTATTTTTGGCAAAAAATACCAAAAATTGGGAAATCTTCACGATTTTTTTTCTTCTTAAACCACTGCCCACATCAATGTTATATTTTAAATGAATAATCCTATATTGTGACCTTAAATGGGAAAAATAAAATTATGGTCTAAAAACAACCCTTTTGTGAAAAAAAAGTGGTGGTTGTAGGATGATTGATAAAATTTGATGCTAAATTTTTCAACAAAATCTTAAATATTAGCAAAAGAAATCCATAGACTTTTTTTTTTACTTTCTCAAAAAATAGTTTAGATCATTTGCTAACATAAAAAAGTAATTTTGATAGGGAGTCCCGCGCATATTTTTAGGGTTTTGGGCCTTTAAAGTTAAAAAATAGGACGAAAACCATCTAAATCTCATATTTGAAGGCCAAAATAATGCGTTAAAAGCCAAGGATCGGGGTCAAAATTGTATATATTTTATACTCTTGTTTCTTTGAAGCACAGTCATGAGATCTATATCAATCTCGATAATGATTTATAGGTAAATAATTTCAATATTCTAAAATATGCTAAAATTATCAAATATCACTGGCTCCAAATATATCAAATATTCAAAGTGCAATACAATGCTCAATATTGCTCGGAATTGTCCAATATTTGAATATGGCTTAGTGGGCATGTATATGTATCCGGTCCTCTAATATTGGCTCATTCTGACAGGTTTAATCTATATGCGTAAAAAGCTGCGCAGTAGTCCATATTCCATGAGTAGCGATCAACCTTAAGTCCCCCTGCAGCTGCCTTCCCCTCCCCACACTGATAACCTCAATGCCCCGGAGTTACTTCTGTAGTGGCTATCCAAGGTTAGGGATGCTGGTCAGAATTATGAACTGATGTTTAAACATGACGCCTTACTCAATAATAAATTAGGCTAAGGGAATGGTCGGGGAATGGTGGGGGGATTTTCGCGCGAGTGGGTCAAAATTTTTTTGTTTTGGTCCCCCCACGGGAGGGGTCAAGTTTTTTGGTCCCCCCCCATGGCAGGTTGAAAATGAGTGCGGCCGAGCCGTTTGAGCTATAGTAACGCGCTGGCTTTTTCGCTAAAAAGGGGTGTAATTTTCCTGGTCCCGCCCTTCAAGGGGTCCAAATCTTTTTAGTCCCCCCCAAATCCACCAACCCCTCCCCCCGCCCCCTTTGTTAAAAAATAACCACTCCCTAATACCAATAGAAATGCAAAGACCAAAGTCATAGTTAGAGGACAGAGACGGGAGTCACTCAAGTCAAATTTATATAATTTGGAGAACGATCCCTACTTGACCTGTGCTTGCATCTTGTCAGTTTCAAAGTCAGTAAGCCACTGTAGGCTGTGTCTCACCAAATCAATACAAGTGGATAGTCTATGACCTGGCGCATTCTATGACAGGGTGCAATCTATGACCAGGTGTGATCTATGACTGCCAAGCAATAATTTAGATTTTTCTAAAATTATAGATTGAAATACATCAGTATCATAGAGTCCTGAAACATCCAGTAAGCTTTTTCTGCCCAGGAGTACATCGGCCCTAAATAAGCCAGTTATAGATTGCACCCAGTCATAGACTGTACCTAGTCATAGATTGCACCCAGTCATAGATTGCACCTGGTAATAGACGTTCAATTTGGTTAGACAGAGCCTACAGACCTCGGGCTGTGTCTCACAAACTTGGGCCAATGTCAACGTCTCTGACCAGCTTCCATCTATGACCGGGTGCCATCTCTGACCAGCCTGAATAAAAACTGTTTATTTAGGGCAGATGATGATAAAAATGAGCAACTAATTACTACTTTAAAGAGTTATAACATCCATTGACCTTTTCAGGCAAATTCTATCTATATCTGCCCTAAATAAACCGTTTCCATTCAGGCCGGTCAGAGAGGGCACCAGGTCAGAGATGGCACCCGGTCAGAGATGGCACCCGGTCAGAGATGGCACCCGGTCAGAGATGGCACCCGGTCAGAGATGGCACCTGGTCAGAGATGGCACCTGGTCAGAGATGGCACCTGGTCAGAGATGGCACCTGGTCAGAGATGGCACCCGGTCAGAGATGGCACCCGGTCAGAGATGGCACCCGGTCAGAGATGGCACCTGGTCAGAGATGGCACCCGGTCAGAGATGGCACCTGGTCAGAGATGGCACCTGGTCAGAGATGGCACCTGGTCAGAGATGGCACCTGGTCAGAGATGGCACTGGTCAGAGATGGCACTGGTCAGAAATGGCACCTGGTCGCAGATGGCACCCGGTCAGAGATGGCACCCGGTCAGAGATGGCACCTGGTCAGAGATGGCACCCGGTCAGAGATGGCACCCGGTGAGAGACGAAACATTGGCCCAGGTTGGTGAGACACAGCCCTAGACTGGCTGCAGACCTGAGTCATGGACTCTATTTATGGACAGAGGGGGAGACATCTCATGCATAGTTAATTGTTGTTTGGTAAAGTGCCTGAGGATTCAATCTGAAATTGGAATCCATTTTGATTTGCTTTATCTGTAATCTGAATCGGAGTCAGTGTGTGAATTGTCATCCAAAATAATGCATGTCACTGATAAGCAAATCAATTAAAATATGATTAATTTGGCGTCTGTGGTATCATTGACTTTTTGCATAAGGCTGTGTCTCACGACCTTGAGCCAATGTTTTTGTCTCTGATCGGGTGCAGTCTCTGATCGGGTGCCGTCTCTGATCGGGTGCCGTCTCTGACCGGGTGTCAGAAGGAAGTGTTTTTTAATTTTTAACATATACTCATATATATTATGATTTGTAAAAACGTTATGGCAGTTGTTAGGTAACTATAATTAGCCTCCTGCTGTTAGTTGAAGATAACTAAACTCCCAAATGACATCCGGTCAGAGACGGCACCCGGTCAGAGACAGCACCCGGTCAGAGACAGCACCCGGTCGGAGACGGCACCCAGTCAGAGACGGCACCCGGTCAGAGACAAAAACATTGGACCAAGGTCGTGAGACACAGCCATAACATGCTGTTCTAAAAGGGGAATTTTATGTTGGCGGGAGCTCATGTACACTGGGATTTGACGCTTGTCAGGACAGGTTCTCACGAGAGCATGTCCACTAGTATATGGCTGTGTCTCACTACCTTGGTCCAATGTTTTTGTCTCTGACTGGGTGCCGTCTCTGACTGGGTGCCGTCTCTGACCGGGTACCGTCTCTGACCGGATGTCATTTGGGAGTTAAGTTATCTTCTACCAACAGCAGGAGGCTAATTATAATTACATAACAACTGCCATAACGTTTTTACAAATCATAATATATATGAGTATATGTTAAAAATTAAAAAGCACTTCCTTCTGACGCCAGGTCAGAGACGATCAGAGACAAAAACATTGGCTCAAGGTCGTGAGACAAAGCCATATATTTGACCTATGGAGAGGAGCCTGGCACTGGAATATAAAACTGAAAATCAACATATGGCTTATTTACGACTCTACTTCATGTAGCCATTGACAGTGGCCAAAGATGAATGCTTTTCACTGTAGTATTGGAGTGTGGGAGTGAAGATAGAGCCATGGAGAGGAGAATTCAGAATTGAATTTTGTCTGTTCAATTACACACATGAATAGTTTACCATTCAGCTGCACAATGTTTGCGTGTTACCGTATAATAGCCTTAGACTGTGACCACAAGGGTTCACTTTGTATGCATTTATTTGGTGAACAGAACTGCTCTGATAGATCCCTCACCAACTCATCCAAGTCATCAAAATACCAACTACCAGAGAAAATAGGGGGGTCCCAGGCTATTTTCTGAGATATTTAAGCCTTAAGTTAATGTCTCTTGTGATGGACAGTGTTTTTGCCACATATCTACATAAGATAGTATTGGAAAGTATCTAGATTTCTATCTAACTCTCCCAGAGTATAGGCTCTGATGTTTTCGATCTAGAGAAAGCATTTTCAAAATATATAGTTCCCTGCATATTTCTAAGGTTTAGGCTTATTGAAATAAAAAAGTTGAAAAGAAATATACTGAGGGCTAGTAATGTATGACTTCCAATGAGACTACCACTACAGACTGCATAGCACAGTGGTAGCATGCATGCCTTCATATCCAAAGGTTGATGGTTCTCACCCCTATTCGCTTTTTTATGACCATGTGGTATTACTTAGACCTATATCAAACAAAGATATCCTGGTGGTCTATGGTCAAACTGGAAAATGCATCTGCTCAGAAAATGGTGCAGTAGACTAAAATGGCGTCTGATCGACCCACCTTAAACAACTAAAAGCTCCCAGAATGTTAATTCTCTACAAAGTATCTAACGGCCAATACCAAATTGTCAATAACATCTATAGATTGCTCGAATTTGAATAAATCTGCATTTCAAATTATTTCATTATCCCATTTATCTAGCATCCTCTGATTTATTCAGTCCAGCTCCAAATTAATGACTTTTGAAAAGGGTAATAATAAAAACAAACCACTCAATCTGATAACAACAGCTCATTCAGCTGGTGGACTGCCTGTATCGCCCTACACTTAAAAAGTAAACTTGTCTCCAGACTCGTCAAATTGACTATCATAAAATAAACAAGTCAAAAGTTGTCTAACTTATCAGGTTACCATCCCACAAATAGAATCTGGAGTTGGCAAATGTCAGGTTTTGAGCTGGCACAAGCCAAGTGGGTCCTATATCTCCAGCTAGAAGACCCACTTCCTTGTCACGTAGACAAGTTTTTGACTCGTTTATTTTATGACCGTCACTTGGAAGAGTCAGGAGACAAGTTTAGTTTTTGAGTGCAGACAGTAATGCTGTAAGGACTGAATTGGTCACTGTGATGCACCGATATGAGTAACCAATGCATTGGTGTACCATGTCTTTATTTAGGAGTACATCAACCCTGTATAGTTGACACGATGAATAGTGAAATTATGAGTGCTGCATTTAAGAGAAATGATAGTGTATTAACGTATCATTCTGCCCCTAGAAAGTTCAATAATGAATGATTAATTCACATGCATGTATGAAACCTATTGCAGGAGAGGTATTTAGAGAGACAGGGGAGAACTAGAGGAGAGGTGGACATGAGATAGACCTGCATGGAGACAGGGAGAGGGGGGCAGAGACAGAAGGACAGTAGAAAATACATAACCTGCAAAAGTGAAAGAGATTCAAGTCTCACCATATTCTAAACTATGGTACATAGGGTCTTGTGCACTCAATGCTGTAGCATTAATCAATAATCAATTCTACCCCCGCCCTGAACCAGCCCACTTTGCAAACACACATCTATTTTTCACCCGTGCCATAATATAAATTGTCCATATCTTTTTCATCATTGACAGCAAAAAAAGCATTCAGCATGGTTAGATAATGCTGAATTGAGGCAGGGTGAGTGGGCTAGAGCGCAGTGGGTGGAGGAGGGGGGGGGGGGCTCTTGGAACAGCAGTTTCTTCTTTGTAAAACCTTCTTTTACAAAAGTTTGGTTTCCCTCACTTTTGTTATTACATCAAATGATTATACATATGTAGCCTCAAAAACAGTAAGGCTTCACCCTAGACAAAGGAGAATGTGAGAGTTTAAAATTGTTAGTTTTGGCAATACATGACTCTCACCTTTTCTTCTAGACTTATGTTTCACCAACAACCCATCCAAGCCATTGTATGAATTTAAGACTTTCCTTCATTAAAAATCTATTCCCCTGATTCCCCAGCCTTCCACCAAACAAATGACCGCTCCCTAAAAGCAATGATTGATTCATCGATTGAAATACTGTATGGTATGTAATAGCGCGTCTAATGGGGAACCCATGCTCACTGCTTGCACCATGAATCATGTCCCGCTTCACGGACAGTGTGACATCATTAGGGCAGGAAGCATGGTTATTATTCTACCATGGTTCTACCATACAGATCAATATCACACAGTATTTTATTTAATGTTTCTATTCTATTTGTATCGGAATTAATTTGCAGGGTTTGAAGGCTGAAGAATCAACAATGAATAGCTCAGAAATTATCTATATTTTCAAAGTGTGATATTTGCATTCTGTAAAGAAAGGTTTCACTATTGAATCCCATAAAATTGGAAAATCAAAATCTAGGGTCTAGCCTCTCTCCTAGTTAGAATCATAGATGGTTTGGGACAAGAATGAAGCTAGTCTGATATTCAGATTCCTTTACTATACACAACCGTCCAAGGGATTTTTTTTTTGGCACACACATACGAGATTGATGCACATACAGATAAGGCAGGCAGGAGATTAGGCCCAAAAAAGTGTGTTTTAGGTTAAAAGGTCTACAGGTCTAGGTAGGGTAGATCGGATGTTTTTTTTAAATTTTAATCATTAGCCTGAAAAGCACCCAAACTGAAACGCTGACACTTCGACAATGGCATCAATTTTCCGACTATCAAATTGACTCTAAAATAGCCCCAAAAATACTCAAAATATAATCATTTTTTCAAAATTGGAAAAAGGTTCCTAGGGTAGGCCCTGTTTTGCTAGGTAGGGCCGTGTAACCTGAAACACACCTTTTTTAGTTTTGGCCTTAAGTGGATATCGAAGGTGGACATTGTTCTGGTTACAAAGCTGTACTCTGACCACAACCTGGGTGCTACATGCAACAAGGGACTAACTTGCAAAGGGACTAAACACCACCCATTTTACCTGTAATCTTAAGAACCCATTTTCCAGGTAATCTTCTTCGCAACATGGTGCCACTTTAGAGATAAATGGCCTGGGTTATAGTTCTATTACGGTTTCAGAAAAAAGAAAAGAAAAGAAGAGAGAAAAAAAAGAGTGGTGCCAGTGTAGAGCCCCTGATATATACAGCAATGTTACCAATTTACAGTGATGCTATCTAGGGGGATAGGCCTGGAAACTGATTAAGATTAGCGGAAAAAAGTGGGCTTTTTAAGATTACAGGTAAAATGTGGACTTTGTACCATTCTACCTACTGTTACTGCACTGCCATATACCTGCATCATTATCCCATGTCTAGGGCCGGCTATAAACAAACAGACTTTAGACCCAAGCTCTTGTGGGCTACCCAGTGCCCTAGTAGCAAGCCCGAACGGGGCCAATTTGGTTTTAGCTCGGATTGGCTGTTTGAAGTCGGGCAAAACTGAGCTGGGTTTCATGTTGGGCAGATGGCTGGGCTGAAGTGTGGCCCTGATCAGGCTGCCCATTTTGGGCTCAGATCAGTTTCAAAGCGGGCTGCCCGATTTGGGCTCAGATCAGTTTCAAAGAGGGCTACCCGCTTTGGGTTAATGTTGGCCAGATGACAGGAAACCCGTCCAAAACCCGTTCTGAGCCCAATTCGGGCAGCCCGCTTGGGGCCACACCAAAACCCAGTGCCCTAAACCAACGGGCGCCCGTCGGTTAGCCCACTCCGGGCCGATGAGGGCTGAGGTTGGGTTTGGACAGGGCAACTGGTCTAATAGTTCTGATGATTGACACCAGATGTCACTACTATACAATAACTAGAGTTTTCCAACAAAGCCAGATGAAATTGACATTATATAATAATACAATAAAATGTTAAAGTGATGTAGAATAGGAAACAATTAATAGATGTTCTCACAGTTTAAAAATAAGATAGAATATATATTTGAATGATGAAAAGGAGGTTCTCTAAGCAGCTATCCAGTGTAAACACTATTTCTGTGGCATTACCATCTTAATACAAGACTCATGTGCCCCATGTAGGTATGAACTATGGCTTTGAAGGCCAATGTGCACCATAGACACTTGTCTATGCTGCATGTGGCTCAAACCTGATGATAATAGGCCTGCTTGATACTTCCATTATTGGGTTGGAAGAGTATGATCATGCCTTGGGTTGATTAGCAGGACCTAGGATATCTGGTTCAACAAATACAAGAAATCATTGGAGAATGATTGAATAGATTCTAAAAACCCATAATTATCCGATCTTAGCCCGCTTTCAACCGACCAAAAATCGATCTAAGCCCGCTTTCAACCCGTCGAAAAACCGATCTGAACCCAATTTCAGCCCGTCCAAAAACCAATCTGAGGCCAAAGTGGGAAACCCGTCCAAAACCCGATCTGCGCCCAACATGGGAAGCCCGCACGGGGCCAGACCAAAGCCCAGTGCCCTAAACCGACGGGAGCCCGTCGGTTAGCCCACTCCGGGCCAGACTTGCAAACACAGACTGGCCCCGTCCGGGGCCACAGTGTGTTTGCTACTAGGGTGGGCACAGAACATTGAATCAACATTGATAAATGGTTGTCAATGTTGATTCAATGTTGATACAATGTTGATTCAACGTTGGACTGATTTTTGTGCTCACTGGGTGTGGGGTGAAGGCTATGGATTTTTCTTCTATAAAAACAAGTCAGTATGTGGGTACATCCCCCCTGATTTATACCATACCGACACTAGTTTCTATTTTCCGTTGTTTTCTCCCCTTGAAGTGTTTTATCCAGGGTTGTTGATGGATCTCCTACACCTACATACTGCACCCAATATACCCCAGAGCTCATCTACTATGCATAAATCTCACCAGTTCAGTACAATGTGATAGTCTTTGACCGGGTTACCTCTTTGGCCGTGTGACCTTTTTGACCGAGTGACCTCTTTGACCAGGTGACCTCTTTGACCGGCAAGCGCCAAAACAGCTGAAATGGGGGCTATGTAGAAGTTAATGCCGGAAAAAGCTAATTGATATTTTTACATTATAATTACTAATTTTATTTCAGTTTGGCTATTATCATAAGCTGAAATTTCATTTTGACACTTGCCAGTCAAAGACTTAACCTGGTCAAAGACTATCTACTTGTATTAATTTGGTGAGACTTAGCCTATTAATGCACCTGTAACCCCTGCCCCTCTGTACCACTGCAGCCTGTGCCGGCCCCTGGTGATGGACTCTAGCACTCTACAGGGGGCTTGTTTCTAAACTTAAAGAATTTTTAAATTGGGGAGGGAGGTCGCCCTTGATAAAGTACCGATGAATTAGCTATACTGCCATCAATATCAACATGAGACCCAGTAAGGCAGATGCAACCCTTCTGGAGGGGGTTCATTTTTGTAATTTCCCATGTTTTTGAGACCAAAATGCATAGTTTAAGCCCCGGGGAGGTATCTCAGTTCCAAGTATATCCGGAAGTGTGGTCATGATTTGGAGGGATATGGGTCTTTTTTCAGCCCCTTGAGAGGGGAGTGGTGTACACCTATGTGGGTACATTTTTTTCAGAATCACCTCTGTTATGGCACTCGGTAGGTGAGTAGATGATAATGAAGACAGAGGAATTAACTGAGCCCCTCTCCCACATCCTTTGCTTAGAATGATCTATACATTTAGTGGTATTTATTCTACTGTTGCCTAGATAGAGGCACCTACTGGCTCAACCTAGGCCTCCATAGACATAAAATAGTGTTTTGAGTTGTTACGGAAAGCACCAACATGGGTATACTTTTTAAGATTTTACACCGACAAGGGTCAATTTTTAAGAAATCAGCATACTCCTTTATGGGTAAGATGTCCAGGCCCATGACCACACATCCGGGTAAAAATAATTTAAGATACCTCCCTGGGGTTAAGCCTGTCCCCGAAAGCAAAATAAATGTATGACTCCCTGTACCTACACTCGTCTATATGGACTCGGTATATCATCTTGCAGTTCAGTTTTTACATCCCTCCCCCTGTAACAGTAACTAACGTGGGGGTGCCTGGTTCTGAGATAAGACACTGTACCCGGGCGGGTTGTTCTACATGTGGGGCAGGTTGTAGTCAATTCAAGTATGAAATAGTCTGTACATTGAATTCACATAAGTAACACTGTGGGAAACATCCATAGCCCTGAGCCAAAAATAATTATCTCATTTCAAGAAAGTAAGTTTATTTTACTCGACTGGCGGACAAACCACTTGTTTTAAGAAAACATGTTTTCTTAAAACAAGTGGTTTGTCTGCCAGTCGAATTTGATAATCTTACTTTCTTGAAATGAGATAATCATTTTTGGCTCTGGACACACAGTCAGTTATATGCTTAGCGGTCTGAGGGCACATTAATGCAGCCAGGCAGCTGGCCATTAATACATTTCATCATTCATGAAATACGGCTGTGTCATTGGTTTACTATTGGAATACTGCATTTCACACCCCTGTGAAATGTCCCATCTTCAACTCATGAAATAACCTATGGGCCAGCCAACAGACCAAAACTCATGAACCTTTGTCTATATTTTTTACATGCATAACAATATAAAACACATTCAACCAGTCTATATGCGCCTTGCAGACAGAAATAGAGTGATGGACATAAAACATGGAGGGCTGTTCTCTGCATGAGCAGAGTCCAAATATAAAGTTCAACTGTACTTGTAAATATTCTAGCCAGGTGTTTTTTATATGTACTTTATATTCTAGTGTGAATTAACCTTTAGACGTGCACCCCTGTTACAAGGTAAAGAATGCACCAGTCAACCGGTCAATGGGCAGTTACAATGGGGGCTGTGTCTGACGAACTTGGGCAAATGTGTTTGTCTATGACCGGGTGCCGTCTATTACCGGCTATCTAAAAAAGTTGTTTAGAGGAATAAAAAAGATTTTTTTAAATAAAAAAAAAAAAATTGTTAATAAAAATTGTAAAAAAAAAAATGTAAGAAAATGTTTATTCCTCCAAACAACTTTTTTAGATAGCCAGTCATAGACGGCACCCAGTCATAGACGGCACCCGGTCATAGACAGCACCCGGTCATAGACGGCACCCGGTCATCCCACCGGGCACAGAACATTGAATCAACGTTGAAATATGGTTGTCAATGTTGATTCAATGTTGATTCAATGTTGAGCTAGATATTGTGCCCACTGGGATAGACAAACACATTGGCTCAAGTTCGTGAGACACAGCCTTGGATTCCCTGCATGATCTGTCATACTAGATGGAGTACCACAGTGAGTCAAACATTCATCCCGCAGATAATCTAACCGCCTCGAAAAGGTACACTTTAATCAGTTGATTAAAATTAAGTAATTGTATACTTAAATAACCATAACTGATTCCTGCAAAATGTATTAATATCAAAAGTGCTATTTGTAATGACAATGTTGTGATCATATTATTTATACGTGACAGTCTCCCAGCTAGGAGGGACATGGGCTCACTTTGTATTTACCGCTAAGCGTTTGCCGAGAACAAAGACCATGTCCATCTCATGATCGTAGCACAGAGGTCAGGTGACCACACCCTGATCATGTGACTGTCCCAACAAAGGTGGCCTCCAGATGTCTCCACTTGTCAGCATGCCACATATAATAAGTTACAAACCGACTAACATAAGTCTCTTACTAAACAAACTGACTATGTTCTAGTTCTAAAAGGGTTCAGCACTTAATAGTTTACTAATTCACATGCACATGACACTTCCTTTAGGAGAATTGCAAGTGATAGCATTTAGAGAGGCAGGGAAGACATCCAGGGACAGAGAGGCGGTTAGAAATAGAAAGGGAAGGGGAAAGGGATTTTAATCCTTTAAAATGTTGCACTCCAGACGTCTGTACAGATACATTATGTGTGGTTAATAACCCTATTCCACCAGCTCCCTGAAGTAGCCCACTTCCCAAACACACCTATATTTCACTTGTGCCATAATAATAGACACAGTTTGTAATGTTTCCATCATTGAAACTGCTGTCAGTGCTCTCAGGGTTTATATTCAGTGGGGGTTAGGTGAGTGGTCAAGTGGGTCATTTGAACTACAAATTGTTCTGCAGGTTTCACCATATTTATTAGTGATAAGAAATATTTGACCTCAACAGCAAAAGAAATTGACTGTAGCTAAAAAAAATTAAACCCATATCCCACTCTTCCCATTGAAGCAGTTGCCTAGATTTAAGAAACTTGGTGCATCCTCTTTCAGTAGAACCCCACCATCCTGACTCCTCACCCATCCTTCTGTCAACAAATGACTGCTCCCTAAAAGCCAGTGATTGATTCATCGATAGAAATTCTGTATGGTCTGTACTAGTGCGTCTAATGGGGAACCCGTGCTGCCTGTTTGCACCATGAATCATGTACAGTGCACGGACAGTGTGACATCATTAGGGCACTAAATGAAGCCAGGGCAGGAAGCGTTGGTATTATTTTACCATGATTCTGCCATACAGACCAATAGCAAACAGTATTTCATTAACTGTGTCTATTTGTATTGTCATTTGCAATTTCATAGACTTCAATTGGTTGCTTTTCTCATTATTTATATCTTTGAGGCTATCTATACATATGACAGCTATTTCCTTATTTCTCTCTGTAGCTTCTTTCCTCTTTAATATCTATCAACCTCCTTCTCCCCTGCCCTCTCTCACTGCCAGATCAGTCCCTTCCTGTCTCCCCATTCCCCCGCATTCATCCATCCGTCCATCCATCCATCCCTCCGTCTTCCGTCCCTGGCACTCTGCCTCCTTCACTCCTCCCTTCTCTAATAAAGCACACTGGGTAGAGGGCGTGGGACAGTTGAGCCCCAGACTGACTCCTATCCACCTTACCCCCTGACCCCCCCCCCCCACCTCACCCTAAGCCCCTCCATATTGGCTATTTGCTGTAAGTGATTCCGCACAGAATGACATCACACCCATGCGGTATATTGCCTTCTTATCTGACTCCATTATGGGCTGCCACGCGCCAAGGCAGGGAGTGTGTCTTAGGGTAACCCGTAGGTTTACCATCCTTACCCTAGACTGTAATAGTGGCATCTAAGGTATACACAGCACCACTGCCATAGTTTTCTGGATTCTTTTTTTGCTTTGCTGCAATGTACTGGGAAAAAAACAGTGATGACTTCAGGTAGCCAATACAAATACAAATCATTGTCAAGGCATAACAACCTTCAGGATGTCTGTAGTGCTGGGTGGTTCAGTGGAGTAATGTATGTGTAGATACGTGCCAAAGTTCACATGGCTAAACTGAGGACCAACCCTACATGAGCATTGGCATTTAACTACAATTCTTATTGCTCAAAGTCATTATTTAAACAGCTTTAAGTTCAATGTTTCAATGAAAATATCATGGAAGGATCATCACAGCAGCTTTGTGTGGCATTTATTATTGTTAAAAAAGCATTAAGTGTGGTTTAACATACCACTTACCACCCTAGTTGTGGCAGGATTTTGAGCAGGGCTAGGTGCCAGGACCCTCACCTAGTTGTGGTAGGGCAACACTAGGAACCAGCAGGATCTCAATGTAGTTACTGCACAATTCTAGTTCTATAGGACTAGTTTAATAGATGTGGCAGGAGTTGAGGTAGGATTTCTCAGTAGGAGATGTTTTATGAGAGATTGATTCACTTGTCAAAAAGGCAAATCACTCTCCTTCCACACACTGCTGCTGAGCTTCCCTACTATGCAAATAGGTCTTCCTCATAGATAGGTGCCATATCAAGTATCTTTCCTAGACATTAGTAGCCACACTGGTTCATCACTGGGCACAGAAAGTGAAGGGAATCACATCTGCGCAGGTGCTTCAACCCTTGAAAGACAGCATGGTGCTTTAATGTACCGTGCCATTTATGTGCTTCTGGTAAGTCACTCAGCAGCACAACATTCAAGCATCAGCATGATGCTATAAGATTGGTACATTTCTGAAGGTTGTCAGGATGCTTGGTGGCTGCATGCATGCATGCATTATGATGACAGAGAGCAAAGCACATTGAAGCACTATATAAAAGGTTTATCATGTCGGGAATCAAGTTAAACCCCAAGCGCCCCTATATATAGGGCTGAGTACTTGTCCCGGCTCCACACTGACTGCGGCTGGAGGGGTACTGAGATATGCGCCTTTAAAGTGAAGCCTATGCTGATTTCCCGTGGGTGGCAAGCCAGGCAAATTACAACATGCTGACCACTAGCAGTGTACCAACCCTGTATAAATATGCAGCCATTACAAGTTACAGCACTGATGCAGTATGACTATCAATAAAATCACATTGTGTGTTAATGCATTATACAGCATATAAAAGCCAGTTGGTGCAATATGTGGTACTTGTAGAGCAGTTGTCTGCATGCTTTGTGTATCTCCTAAACCACAGCGACCACTGCCTGAATACTCCTCTGGTACTCAACGCTCCAACAACGTGAACAATGTTTATATAACCGGCCCGCTGCCTCTTTAACCTGTATATCAGGCACTCCAGCTCATACAGAATAGGAAAAAAAACAAGAAAATGTAATACTGAGATGGACCCCTGCCGTTGTCTCTGAGAGCCAAGGCCATCTGAAGCCGAAGAATATTTTTGAAATAATTTGAATTAGACGTGTTCTGTTCTCCTTTGCCTTTGCCTATGTAGAGTTTATGTCTGTGTAACTTTCTGTTTGTGTTGGTTAGTACAGTCAATCTACAACCTTTCCCAGAGACCCAGAGTGCCCAGTGAATATTACCCCCTGTTCTACCTTCTAACTATATCCACACTATTTCTGTTTTCCTGTTTTTCTCCTTAAGGTGGTTCATCTGTGTTGATAGATCTCCCCACACCTATCCTTACAGGCACACCCTGTACAATGCACCCAATATAATCCAGAGCTCATCTACTATAAATTCACCTGTAGCTCCCTGCCATTCCCATATCACTGCAGTCTGTGGGGTGTTTCTCAAACTAAACATAATATCTACTTCTCCTATATAGTATGGGCTGTTTGATGTATAAGTCGGTGTAAGTTCCGGATTTTAAACGAGTATCAAGCTTATATAAGCGCCAGTAGGCCTAATCTAAAACACGATTAGATGTGTGTAAGTACCTAATTGTACTCCTGTTCATCCTCAAAACCAGCCTTACTGCTTTGTTCCAGCATAGCTGGAGATGACAGAGGGCTGTCCTGGCTGTTACTGTCGTGGTACCGACATGCCTATAGAGGGTTAATAGACCCTTCACACCTGTATTACCTGGTTCTACAAACCATGTCTGGGAAATGGAGGAAAACCCTCCCCAGAGCCGTTATTTACACCTTTGTTAATTTTCACAACGCAGGTAGGTGTGAAAACACTGCAGGGCTCACTGCCTCCTGGGTGAATTGGAGGGAAAGTCTATAGAAAAAGCTTATTTATATGTGATTTCATGGCAATCCCATGTATGATTCGCTATTTCCCATGTATGATTCAAGAGCATACACTAATCCATCTTATAGGATATATACATTTAACAGCAAATTGATAGAAAATTCAGCAAATGTGTTATAAGAAAACCGTTGCTAATTCTAGCCCTGTAGTGTTTATGCCACAAATAAAACCGTTGCTAATTCTAGCCCTGCAGTGTTTTCACACCTACCTGCGTTGTGAAAATTAACACTGGTGTAAATAATGGCTCTGGGGAGAGTTTCCCTTATTTTCCCGGACCTGCACACCTGTCCTGCCATCACTATCAGACACGTACTGGGGCAGTACCCACACTATATACATTACACCAAAAGGTGTGTACCCACTATACAACAAGGAAAGTGGACAATTTCACCTGTTTGACGCACAGTAATATGTACATATCTCAGAATATATTTCCTAAATATATTCTACTTTAACTGCAGGTATGCTGTGTTCACTAGGTGTTATAAATTGCTGCCCACACTGCCCAGGGCAAACATAGTCAAGTTGTTATAAAAGAATAAAGAGCCTATCGCCCAATTTCTGCACTAAAATCAAACATGTTAGATTTCTAAATTCTCACTTTTGTCATCCACTTTTGACACCCCTAAATTGCTATCCCATTGTTGTATTTGAGAGTTTTGTCATCCACCTGTGTCCACAGGGAGACAAATCATATATTTCATATTTGTATTCAAATTGACGTTTTGAAGGACGACAAATGGCTTGATAACTGCTAGTGGACACAGGCCTAACGCAGGCCGGCATAATTCTACTGCTATAGTATGTTGTAGTACGGTTTGTTCAGATCCCTACCCCCCGTGAACAGTAACTAATGTGTAGGTGCCAGGTTCTGAGATAAGCCACTCTACCTGGGGTATGCTGCAATCTTAAAATGTGTGCTAGATTCACATAAATAGCAGTAGGTCATGCAGTAGGGCTACACCCCTACTCAGGGCTATGAGATGTAACTAATGTACCTGGAGAAGGGCGAGCATCGACTATAGCCATTGTAACTCTATGGAATTCCGCAAAGCCTTGTCCTTCGAGAAAAATCCTGCAAACATCTCACCCCCATATCTAGCTATATTAATTATTGCCGTCCTTAAAGGGTTTAGCTGTTTATGATTATACCGTCTCATGCAAGTATTACTTGATCCAGAATGAATCCGCTTTTCAATTGGGATGTTGCCATAAGCATTCTCTCTCCTATTCAGTTTATTCTTCTGAATGGATAATGTTCCATTACAACAACCCAGCAACTGATCAACCAGAGAGAGAAAATAAGTGAAGGGTGTATTTAATGTGAGGAATGAATTAACTCGGACGAACATCTAGGCAAATACAATTAATTTGCCATCTGTGGTATCATGGACAAATCTCATATAACATACTGGTCTAAAGACAGTTTCTATTTCTGCCATAATCATCAACAGATGCCTCTTTCTGTTGTATAGGATTACTGTAAATGGGAATCTGCACTGAAAAAGTCTCCAGACTCGTCGAAGTGACTGTGATAAAATAAACGAGTCAAAAGTTGTCTAAGGTATCAGGTTACCATCCCATAAATAGAATCTGGAGCTGGCAAATGTCGGGTTTTGGGCTGGCACATACCAGGTGAGTCTTCTATCTCCAGCTGGAAGACCCGCTCCCTTGTCACTAAGACAAGTTATTTTATGACTGTCACTTTGAAGAGTCTGGAGACAAGTTTATTTTTTGAGTGTGTCCCAGGAGCCGGGCAGCTGATTTAAGTTAGATAAAGTGTTTACCACACTACTCCTATGTATCAAACCTGTGGTACTCTATTTGGCTAATGTTGCACTAATATGAACTCGACTTTCCAGCATCTCAAACTTGTATGAAACAAAATTCTAAACAATCAAAATGTACTCTCCTATTCCCATGTTCAACATAGAAAAAACACATACAGTGCAGAATATAGGCATCAACATTTGACAATTTAGGACTCCTACAGAATTCTCTTCTGATCAATAGAATAATGTAAAACAACGTCAGGATTATTTATGTTTCTAGTTTATTTAGTGAGTGAGGTTGGCCAAAGATGGATGCTTTGAACTGTGGTATTGGGATGTATGAGTGGATGTATGATAGGGCTGTGTAGTGGAGAATTCTAAATCGAGGTTTGTGTTCAATTACATGCATGAGTGGTTTACAATTCAGCTGACCAATGTTTGCATGCCACCATGTAATAGCCTTTAGCTATGAACAAAAGTTTTCATTTGTATGCTTTTATTTGCTGGATAGAACTCTTGGGATAGACTCCTTGCCAACTCTTTTAAATTACCATCAAAATTACTTTACAGACTACCATCCTACATAAGGCATGTCATATGGCTTCACAGGGGACATATGTCACGAGCAATATAGAAATTTGCGCAATATCGGAACTTTAAAACATCTCAATAACAAGTCTTATAAAATAAGTTAGTGCATTGCACAAACAGAAAGGTAGGGTAGAAAGGGTATTTACAAAGACATGTTACAGAATTAATTAGCTCTTTGTTGGGTTACAGGCAACTGAACTCCCATTGTTTTATCACACTATAGGGATTATTGCCACACCTTATTCACACCTACAGTGAGGTGTTAGAGGTATGGGAACCTTCTACTGCATGTTCTCACACCTCCAAGATGTGGCACAGCATACTAAAACAACATTGACAAATAATATCTAGTATTATATGTGTTGAATAGCTAGCAATTCTGAAACTGCTCAATCTCAGTAGGGAGCTATAACAGAATTGCCCTGCGCAGTTCCGGAATTGTACCCGAGCAATTCCGGAATTGCGCTGGTTCCTATTCTGCGCCTGACATATACACTGCCAAATGACCGACATGATGCAGCTCTGGTGAGTAGCTGAAATGTATTTACCATGCCAATATGGCACTGTATTGAAGAATGGACAATAGACAGGAAGACTGCACCGCTATTACCATCAGCCGTCATGATCATTATTCAAATAAGAGTTTCCAGAAAGTTGGAACAACAAATATGAAATGGTCATAAGCATCAATAGATTGCCTGAATCTAATAACGTCTGCATTTGAAATTGTTTGATTATCCCATCCTTTAACCCTTTAAGGACAGATGTCGCTAAAAGATGACATTTGTCATCATGATGCACCAATACAGCCCCGCCAGGGCTGCATTCATGCATCATAACAACCAAGGGCATGATGATTTAAGCCATCCTTAAAGGGTTGATTAATTTTGTCCACTGTCGAATCAATAACTATTGAAAAAGTAAAAAAAAAGAAACAAAAAACACAATCTGATAAGAACAGCTTATTCAGACTGTGGACTGCCTGGTGCACCCCCCCCCCCCCCCAAGACAGTAAAGCTTTAAGGACAGTAATTGTCAAACCATGATCAACCACACTGCATTGGTGCATCATGTCTACTTATGACAAGTGTTTTAACCCTGTATGGCTGGCATGATGAAAGCGTGAACTGCTGCATTTAAGAGAAATGACAGTGCATTAAAACATCATTCTGCCCTTAGAGAGTTCTGCAATTGATGAGCAATTGTTCATATGCATGTATGAAACCTATTTCAGGAGAGGTATTTGGAGAGGCAGGGAGGAATGTGGGATGAGAGGTAAGGTGGACAGTCAGCCAGTTGGATAGGCAGAGGGGAACAGAGATATAAAGGTAGCAGAAAATAGAAAGTGTCGGAAAGGGAAAGGGCCTCAAGTCTTACTGCATTACAAACTATGGTTTAAGGTTTTGAGCACTCTATGCTGTAGCATTAATAAGATAACCTATTTTACACTCTCCTTGAAGCAGCCCAGTCCACAAACACACATCTATATCTCACCTGTGCCATAACAGACCCTGTGACACCCGTCATCACTAAATTAAGGGGCCAGTCAGTTATTGCTGATTGGGGTGGGGTGAGAGGTTTGGTGTGCAGGAGAGTCTTGGAACTACAATTTTTGTAAAGTGTTGAATAACATCCTGATCTTCAAATTAACTTTAACAGTTTCCCTCACCGTTTTTATTACTGCACAGGATAATGTGGCCTCAACAGCAGCATATATTAACTGCATTTCTGTTCTCACCCGTCCCCCATTCTAGCAGGTTCATTGATGCTTTTCCCTCACTAGAACCCCATTCGAATGATTCCCAATCCCTCCACCCAACAAATTAACAAATGACTGCTCCCTAAAACCCAATGATTGATTCACTGATTAAAATTCTGTATGGTCTGTAATAGTGCGTCTAATGGGGAACCCGTGCTGCCTGCTTGCACCATGAATCATGTCGTACCAGACGAACACTCTGACATCATCAGGGCAGGAAGCTTGGGTATTGTTCAGCCATGATTCCACCACATCAGTAATATCCATCCGTATTTCATTAACTGTGTCTATTTGTTTTTCCAGCTGCAATTGTGTATTATTGTAGGATTTATTTTGATTGATGGTTCTATCATTATTTTGCCAATATCCATCAGTATTTTATTAAATGTGTTTATTTGTATTAGTATTATAGTATTGTAGGATTGAATGTAATAGATGGTTCCTTTCCCCTATATTCCTATGTTTATATCCTTGGAGAGGCAGTTCTATTATCTACAATACTGATTATCTACAATATAGAATCCAATCCCAATAGTGTCCCTTCCTTGCTTTGCTCTCTCTCGTTCTCCCTCAATCCCTGTTCCCCTTCCACCTCTCCTATCCACCTATAACACCCTCTATCTGTTCCTCGATATGTCCTTCCTCCCTCGCCATTCGTCCCTTCTCATACAGAACGTATGCAGCGTGTAAGGGCGTGGGACAGTTGAGCCCCTGACTGACTCCCATCCATCTTACCCCCTGACCCCCCTGCCTTACCCTAAGCCCCTCTATATTGGCTGACCCCCCTGCCTCACCCTAAGCCCCTCTATATTCGCTGACCCCCCTGTCTCACCCTAAGCCCCTCTATATTCGCTGACCCCCCTGTCTCACCCTAAGCCCCTCTATATTGGCTGACCCCCCTGCCTCACCCTAAGCCCCTCTATATTCGCTGACCCCCCTGTCTCACCCTAAGCCCCTCTATATTGGCTGACCCCCCTGCCTCACCCTAAGCCCCTCTATATTCGCTGACCCCCCTGTCTCACCCTAAGCCCCTCTATATTGGCTGACCCCCCTGCCTCACCCTAAGCCCCTCTATATTGGCTACCCCCCCTGCCTCATCCTAAGCCCCTCTATATTGGCTGACCCCCCTGCCTCACCCTAAGCCCCTCTATATTGGCTGACCCCCCTGCCTCACCCTAAGCCCCTCTATATTGGCTGACCCCCCTGCCTCACCCTAAGCCCCTCTATATTGGCTGACCCCCCTGCCTCACCCTGAGCCCCTCTATATTGGCTTACCCCCCCCCCACCTCACCCTAAGCCCTCTATATTGGCTGACCCCCCTGCCTCACCCTTAGCCCCTCTATATTGGCTGACCCCCCCACCTCACCCTAAGCCCTCTATATTGGCTGACCCCCCTGCCTCACCCTGAGCCCCTCTATATTGGCTGACCCCCCTGCCTCACCCTCAGCCCTCTATATTGGCTATTTGCTGTAAGTGATTCCGCACAGAATGACATCACACCGTGCAGTATATTGCCTTCTTATCTGCCTCCATTATGGGCTGCCACGCGCCAAGGCAGGGAGTGTGTCTTAGGGTAGCCTGTAGTTTCACCGTCCATACCCTAGACTGTAATAGTGGCATCTAAGGTATACACAGTACCACAGCCATTTTGGTTGGTAATTTCTCTGCACCTTTTCTTTCACTTTGCTGCAATGTACTGGAAAAAAATAGTGATGACTGCAGGTCGCCGATACAACTACTTTGGGTCATTATCAGGGCATCAACCCTCAAGTTGTTGCAGTGACGACCTTTCCATAGAGCTGGGTTTTCAGTCTTGTAACGTATGTGTAGCTGGGTGACAGAGATCATATGATCCCTGCATGAGCATTGGCATTTAACTATAATGTCAATTGCCCAAGCAGCTTTGAGTTAAGTATATGCAATGAAAATATCATCATTTAAGCTGATTTAAATGGCATTTATTGGAGTTAAAAGTCCATTAAGTGAGACTTTAAGCTAAGGATAACATCAAAAGCCTTACCAAGGAATATTGGCAGGACCATTTACCATCAATGATCACCCTAGTTGTGGCAGCAGTCTGTACGGGACTAGGTACCACCAGGACCCTCACCTAGTTGTGGCAGGAGTCTGGATAGGACTAGGTACCACCAGGACCCTCACCTAGTTGTGGCAGGAGTCTGGATAGAACTAGGTACCACCAGGACCCTCACCTAGTTGTGGCAGGAGTCTGGATAGGACTAGGTACCACCAGGACCCTCACCTAGTTGTGGCAGCAGTCTGTACAGGACTAGGTACCACCAGGACCCTCACCTAGTTGTGGCAGGAGTCTGGGTAGGACTAGGTACCACCAGGACCATCACGCTAGTTGTGGCAGGAGTCTGTACAGGACTAGGTACCACCAGGACCCTTACCTAGTTGTGGCAGGAGTCTGGGAAGGACTAGGTACCACCAGGACCATCACGCTAGTTGTGGCAGGAGTCTGTACAGGACTAGGTACCACCAGGACCCTTACCTAGTTGTGGCAGGAATACTGGCAGGACCATTTACCATCAATGATCACCCTAGTTGTGGCAGGAGTCTGGATAGGACTAGGTACCACCAGGACCCTCACCTAGTTGTGGCAGGAGTCTGGATAGGACTAGGTACCACCAGGACCCTAACCTAGTTGTGGCAGGAGTCTGGGTAGGACTAGGTACCACCAGGACCCTAACCTAGTTGTGGCAGGAGTCTGTACGGGACTAGGTACCACCAGGACCCTAACCTAGTTGTAGCAGGAGTCTGTGTAGGACTAGGTACCACCAGGACCCTTACCTATGTGTGGCAGGAGTCTGTACATGGCTAGGTACCACCAGGACCCTTACCTAGTTGTGGCAAGAGACTGTACAGGACCAGGTACCACCAGGACCCTTACCTAGTTGTGGCAGGAGTCTGTACAGGACTAGGTACAACCAGGACCCTTACCTAGTTATGACAGGAGTCTGGGTAGGACTAGGTAGCACCAGGACCCTTACCTAATTGCGGCAGGAGTCTGTACGAGACTAGGTACCACCAGGACCCTTACCTAGTTGTGACAAGAGTCTGGGTAGGACTAGGTACCACCAGGACCCTTACCTATTTTTGGCAGGGCAATACTAGGAACCAGCGGGAGCCTTACCTAGTTACTGCAGGAGTCTAGAAAGGACTTGTTTTAGTAGATGTGGAGTTGGGGTAGGATTTCTCAGGAGGAGATCTTTTATGATAGATTGATTCAGTTGTCAAAAATCAAATCCAAAGCAAATGAAAAAGCCATAATGTACCATAAAAGAGGCAGTAGTGAATGCTGGACCCCTTATCGTTCTCCTGCCACACAATCCTACTGAGCTATCCTATTTAGCTAATGGGTCCTCAGATAGGCGCCATGTCAAGTGATTTTCCCACAGAGTGGTTCACCATGTGTGTGTACAGGTTGCGTCGATACAATTAAAACGTCTTTGACACCTGCCAAAATAGTGCTATATTTTATCATATTATGGTCTGCTGCACATTGTATGGTAAGTATGTAAATATAACAATATTGATATAAATTTGGTATTATACTGTGTAATAATACCCTTTCACTTTTTCCCCTCATCTCTTACTACATAGGCCTCATTCATTCGATTTTAACGTTTCCCAGTCAAAGACTACATCGGTCAAAGACTACACCCAGTCAAAGACTATGTCTGGTCAAAGACTACACCTAGTCAAAGATGTTGATGCCACAGCCTACAGAGGAAGTGAAGGGAACCACACCTACCCTGGTGTCTTAAAGGTGGCGTTTTGCATTAATGCATCATGGTCATTGGTCGTCACAATAAGTACATACATTGCATAATACATTAAAGCACCACGCTGTCCTTACAAGCCAACCCTTTGGAGTTGTGTTAACCCTGTAGGGTCGTCATGATGCTTGAATGCACCCCTGGCATGTAACTAAATTGCCAGTTCTATATTCATGCATCATGACGACCCTACAGGCCTCCTATTACAGCCTCCACCCCCTCCGCACCCCTCCATGATTCTGACACACACAGGCCGCCTATTACAGCCTCCCCCCCTCCGCACCCCTCCATGATTCTGACACACGCAGGCCGCCTATTGATCTATTACAGCCTCCCCCCCTCCGCACCCCTCCATGATTATGACACACACAGGCCGCCTATTGATCTATTACAGCCTCCACCCCCTCCGCACCCCTCCATGATTCTGACACACACAGGCCGCCTATTACAGCCTCCACCCCTTCCGCACCCCTCCATGATTCTGACACACACAGGCCGCCTATTGATCTATTACAGCCTCCACCCCCTCCGCACCCCTCCATGATTCTGACACACACAGGCCGCCTATTACAGCCTCCACCCCCTCCGCACCCCTCCATGATTCTGACACACACAGGCCGCCTATTGATCTATTACAGCCTCCACCCCCTCCGCACCCCTCCATGATTCTGACACACACAGGCCGCCTGTTACAGCCTCCACCCCCTCCGCACCCCTCCATGATTCTGACACACACAGGCCGCCTATTGATCTATTACAGCCTCCACCCCCTCCGCACCCCTCCATGATTCTGACACACACAGGCCGCCTATTACAGCCTCCACCCCCTCCGCACCCCTCCATGATTCTGACACACACAGGCCGCCTATTGATCTATTACAGCCTCCACCCCCTCCGCACCCCTCCATGATTCTGACACACACAGGCCGCCTGTTACAGCCTCCACCCCCTCCGCACCCCTCCATGATTCTGACACACACAGGCCGCCTATTGATCTATTACAGCCTCCACCCCCTCCGCACCCCTCCATGATTCTGACACACGCAGGCCGCCTATTGATCTATTACAGCCTCCACCCCCTCCGCACCCCTCCATGATTCTGACACTCACAGGCCGCCTATTACAGCCTCCACCCCCTCCGCACCCCTCCATGATTCTGACACACACAGGCCGCCTATTGATCTATTACAGCCTCCACCCCCTCCGCACCCCTCCATGATTCTGACACACACAGGCCGCCTATTGATCTATTACAGCCTCCACCCCCTCCGCACCCCTCCATGATTCTGACACACACAGGCCACCTATTACAGCCTCCATCCCCTCCGCACCCCTCCATGATTCTGACACACACAGGCCACCTATTACAGCCTCCACCCCCTCCGCACCCCTCCATGATTCTGACACACACAGGCCGCCTATTACAGCCTCCACCCCCTCCGCACCCCTCCATGATTCTGAAACACGCAGGCCGCCTATTGATCTATTACAGCCTCCACCCCTCCGCACCCCTCCATGATTCTGACACACACAGGCCGCCTATTGATCTATTACAGCCTCCACCCCCTCCGCACCCCTCCATGATTCTGACACACACAGGCCGCCTATTGATCTATTACAGCCTCCTCCCCCTCCCCACCCCTCCATGATTCTGACACACACAGGCCACCTATTACAGCCTCCACCCCCTCCGCACCCCTCCATGATTCTGACACACACAGGCCACCTATTACAGCCTCCACCCCCTCCGCACCCCTCCATGATTCTGACATACGCAGGCCACCTATTACAGCCTCCACCCCTTCCGCACCCCTCCATGATTCTAACACACACAGGCCGCCTATTGATCTATTACAGGCTCCACCCCCTCCGCACCCCTCCATGATTCTGACACACACAGGCCGCCTATTGATCTATTACAGGCTCCACCCCCTCCCCACCCCTCCATGATTCTGACACACACAGGCCGCCTATTGATCTATTACAGCCTCCACCCCCTCCGCACCCCTCCATGATTCTGACACACACAGGCCGCCTATTACAGCCTCCACCCCCTCCACACCCATCCATGATTCTGACACACACAGGCCGCCTATTGATCTATTACAGCCTCCACCCCCTCCTCAGCCCTCCATGATTCTGACACACACAGGCCGCCTATTGATCTATTACAGCCTCCACCCCCTCCCCACCCCTCCATGATTCTGACACACACAGGCCGCCTATTACAACCTCCACCCCCTCCGCACCCCTCCATGATTCTGACACACACAGGCCGCCTATTACAACCTCCAAGCCCTCCCCACCCCTCCATGATTCTGACACACACAGGCCGCCTATTATAACCTCCACCCCCTCCGCACCCCTCCATGATTCTGACACACACAGGCCCCCTGTTGATCTATTACAGCCTCCACCCCCTCCGCACCCCTCCATGATTCTGACACACACAGGCCGCCTATTGATCTATTACAGCCTCCACCCCCTCCACACCCCTCCATGATTCTGACACACACAGGCCGCCTATTACAGCCTCCTCCCCCTCCGCACCCCTCCATGATTCTGACACACGCAGGCCGCCTATTACAGCCTCCAACCCCTCCGCACCCCTCCATGATTCTGACACACACAGGCCGCCTATTACAGCCTCCTCCCCCTCCGCACCCCTCCATGATTCTGACACACACAGGCAGCCTATTGATCTATTACAGCCTCCACCCCTTCCGCACCCCTCCATGGTTCTGACACACACATGCCCCCTATTGATCTATTACAGCCTCCACCCCTTCCGCACCCCTTCATGATTCTGACACACACAGGCCGCCTATTGATCTATTACAGCCTCCACCCCCTCCGCACCCCTCCATGATTCTGACAAACACAGGCCGCCTATTGATCTATTACAGCCTCCACCCCCTCCGCACCCCTCCATGATTCTGACACACACAGGCCGCCTATTGATCTATTGCAGCCTCCACCCCCTCCGCACCCCTCCATGATTCTGACACACACAGGCCGCCTATTGCAGCCTCCACCCCCTCCGCACCCCTCCATGATTCTGACACACGCAGGCCGCCTATTACAGCCTCCACCCCCTCCGCACCCCTCCATGATTCTGACACACACAGGCCGCCTATTGCAGCCTCCACCCCCTCCGCACCCCTCCATGATTCTGACACACACAGGCCCCCTGTTGATCTATTACAGCCTCCACCCCCTCCGCACCCCTCCATGATTCTGACACACACAGGCCGCCTATTGATCTATTACAGCCTCAACCCCCTCCGCACCCCTCCATGATTCTGACACTCACAGGCTGCCTATTACAGCCTCCATCCCCTCCGCACCCCTCCATGATTCTGACACACACAGGCCGCCTATTGATCTATTACAGCCTCCGCCCCCTCCGCACCCCTCCATGATTCTGACACACACAGGCCGCCTATTACAGCCTCCACCCCTCCACACCCCTCCATGATTCTGACACACACAGGCCGCCTATTGATCTATTACAGCCTCCACCCCCTCCGCACCCCTCCATGATTCTAACACACACAGGCCGCCTATTACAGCCTCCACCCCCTCCGCACCCCTCCATGTTTCTGAGACACGCAGGCCGCCTATTATAGCCTCCACCCTCTCCGCACCCCTCCATGATTCTGAGACACGCAGGCCGCCTATTGATCTATTACAGCCTCCACCCCCTCCACACCCCTCCATGATTCTGAGACACGCAGGCCGCCTATTGATCTATTACAGCCTCCACCCCCTCCGCACCCCTCCATGATTCTGACACACACAGGCCGCCTATTGATCTATTACAGCCTCCACCCCCTCTGCATCCCTCCATGATTCTGACGCACGCAGGCCGCCTATTACAGCCTCCACCCCCTCCGCACCCCTCCATGATTCTGACACACACAGGCCTCCTATTGATCTATTACAGCCTCAACCCCCTCCGCACCCCTCCATGATTCTGACACACACAGGCCGCCTATTACAGCCTCCACCCCCTCCGCACCCCTCCATGATTCTGACACACACAGGCCGCCTATTACAGCCTCCACCCCCTCCGCACCCCTCCATGATTCTGACACACACAGGCCGCCTATTACAGCCTCCACCCCCTCCGCACCCCTCCATGATTCTGACACACGCAGGCCCCCTATTGATCTATTACAGCCTCCGCCCCCTCCGCACCCCTCCATGATTCTGACACACACAGGCCGCCTATTACAGCCTCCACCCCCTCCGCACCCCTCCATGATTCTGACACACGCAGGCCCCCTATTGATCTATTACAGCCTCCATCCCCTCCGCACCCCTCCATGATTCTGACACACAAAGGCCGCCTATTACAGCCTCCACCCCCTCCGCACCCCTCCATGATTCTGACACACACAGGCCGCCTATTACAGCCTCCACCCCCTCCGCACCCCTCCATGATTCTGACACACACAGGCCGCCTATTACAGCCTCCTACCCCTCCACAACCCTCCATGATTCTGACACACATAGGCCGCCTATTGATCTATTACAGCCTCCCCCCCCTCCACACCCCTCCATGATTCTGACACACACGGGCCGCCTATTGATCTATTACAGCCTCCATCCCCTCCGCACCCCTCCATGATTCTGACACACACAGGCCGCCTACTAGAGCCTCCACCCCCTCCGCACCCCTCCATGATTCTGACACACACGGGCCGCCTATTGATCTATTACAGCCTCCACCCCCTCCGCACCCCTCCATGATTCTGACACACACGGGCCACCTATGACAGCCTCCACCCCCTCTGCACCCCTCCGTGATTCTGACACACACAGGCCGCCTATTGATCTATTACAGCCTCCACCCCCTCCGCACCCCTCCATGATTCTGACACACACAGGCCGCCTATTACAGCCTCCACCCCCTCCACACCCCTCCATGATTCTGACACACACAGGCCGCCTATTGATCTATTACAGCCTCCACCCCCTCCGCACCCCTCCATGATTCTGACACACACAGGCCGCCTATTACAGCCTCCACCCCCTCCACACCCCTCCATGATTCTGACACACACAGGCCGCCTATTGATCTATTACAGCCTCCACCCCCTCCGCACCCCTCCATGGTTCTGACACACGCAGGCCGCCTATTAATCTATTACAGCCTCCACCCCCTCCGCACCCCTCCGCACCCCTCCATGGTTCTGACACACGCAGGCCGCCTATTAATCTATTACAGCCTCCACCCCCTCCGCACCCCTCCGCACCCCTCCATGATTCTGACACACGCAGGCCGCCTATTGATCTATTACAGCCTCCACTCCCTCCGCACCCCTCCATGGTTCTGACACACACAGGCCGCCTATTGATCTATTACAGCCTCCACCCCCCGCCTATTGATCTATTACAGCCTCCACCCCCTCCGCAGCCCTCCATGGTTCTGACACACACAGGCCGCCTATTGATCTATTACAACCACCACCCCCTCCACACCCCTCCATGATTCTGACACACGCAGGCCGCCTATTACAGCCTCCATCCCCTCCGCACCCCTCCATGATTCTGACACACACAGGCCGCCTATTACAGCCTCCACCACCTCCGCACCCCTCCATGATTCTGACACACACAGGCCGCCTATTACAGCCTCCACCCCCTACCCACCCCTCCATGAATCTAACAAACACAGGCCGCCTATTGATCTTTTACAGCCTCCACCCCCTCCGCACCCCTCCATGATTCTGACACACACAGGCCGCCTAATGATCTATTACAGCCTCCACCCCCTCCGCACCCCTCAATGATTCTGACACACACAGGCCGCCTATTGATCTATTACAGCCTCCACCCCCTCCGCACCCCTCCATGATTCTGACACACACGGGCCACCTATGACAGCCTCCACCCCCTCTGCACCCCTCCGTGATTCTGACACACACAGGCCGCCTATTGATCTATTACAGCCTCCACCCCCTCCGCAACCCTCCATGATTCTGACACACACAGGCCGCCTATTACAGCCTCCACCCCCTCCACACCCCTCCATGATTCTGACACACACAGGCCGCCTATTGATCTATTACAGCCTCCACCCCCTCCGCACCCCTCCATGATTCTGACACACACAGGCCGCCTATTACAGCCTCCACCCCCTCCACACCCCTCCATGATTCTGACACACACAGGCCGCCTATTGATCTATTACAGCCTCCACCCCCTCCGCACCCCTCCATGGTTCTGACACACGCAGGCCGCCTATTAATCTATTACAGCCTCCACCCCCTCCGCACCCCTCCGCACCCCTCCATGGTTCTGACACACGCAGGCCGCCTATTAATCTATTACAGCCTCCACCCCCTCCGCACCCCTCCGCACCCCTCCATGATTCTGACACACGCAGGCCGCCTATTGATCTATTACAGCCTCCACTCCCTCCGCACCCCTCCATGGTTCTGACACACACAGGCCGCCTATTGATCTATTACAGCCTCCACCCCCCGCCTATTGATCTATTACAGCCTCCACCCCCTCCGCAGCCCTCCATGGTTCTGACACACACAGGCCGCCTATTGATCTATTACAACCACCACCCCCTCCACACCCCTCCATGATTCTGACACACGCAGGCCGCCTATTACAGCCTCCATCCCCTCCGCACCCCTCCATGATTCTGACACACACAGGCCGCCTATTACAGCCTCCACCACCTCCGCACCCCTCCATGATTCTGACACACACAGGCCGCCTATTACAGCCTCCACCCCCTACCCACCCCTCCATGAATCTAACAAACACAGGCCGCCTATTGATCTTTTACAGCCTCCACCCCCTCCGCACCCCTCCATGATTCTGACACACACAGGCCGCCTTATGATCTATTACAGCCTCCACCCCCTCCGCACCCCTCCATGATTCTGACCCACACAGGCCGCCTATTACAGCCTCCACTCCCTCCGCACCCCTCCATGATTCTGACACACACAGGCCGCCTAATGATCTATTACAGCCTCCCCCCCCTCCGCACCCCTCCATGATTCTGACACACACAGGCCGCCTATTACAGCCTCCACCCCCTCCGCACCCCTCCATGATTTTGACACACACAGGCCGCCTATTGATCTATTACAGCCTCCACCCCCTCCGCACCCCTCCATGGTTCTGACACACGTAGGCCGCCTATTGATCTATTACAGCCTCCACCCCCTCCGCACCCCTCCATGATTCTGACACACACAGGCCGCCTATTAATCTATTACAGCCTCCACCCCCTCCGCACCCCTCCATGATTCTGACACACACAGGCCGCCTATTAATCTATTACAGCCTCCATCCCCTCCGCACCCCTCCATGATTCTGACACACACAGGCCGCCTATTACAGCCTCCACCCCCTCCGCACCCCTCCATGATTCTGACACTCACAGGCCGCCTATTACAGCCTCCACCCCCTCTGCACCCCTCCATGATTCTGACAGACACAGGCCGCCTATTACAGCCTCCACCCCCTCCGCACCCCTCCGTGATTCTGACACACACAGGCCGCCTATTGATCTATTACAGCCTCCATCCCCTCCGCACCCCTCCATGATTCTGACACACACAGGGTGCCTATTGATCTATTACAGCCTCCACCCCCTCCGCACCCCTCCATGATTCTGAAGCACACAGGCCGCCTATTGATCTATCACAGCCTCCACCCCCTCCGCACCCCTCCATGATTCTGAAGCACACAGGCCGCCTATTGATCTATTACAGCCTCCACCCCTCCGCACCCCTCCATGATTCTGACACACACAGGCCGCCTATTGATCTATTACAGCCTCCATCCCCTCCGCACCCCTCTATGATTCTGACACACACAGGCCGCCTATTACAGCCTCCACCCCCTCTGCACCCCTCCATGATTCTGACACACACAGGCCGCCTATTGATCTATTACAGCCTCCACCCCCTCCGCGCCCCTCCATGATTCTGACACACACAGGCCGCCTATCGATCTATTACAGCCTCCACCCCCTCCGCACCCCTCCATGATTCTGACACACACAGGCTGCCTATTGATCTATTACAGCCTCCACCCCCTCCGCACCCCTCCAAGATTCTGACACCCACAGGCCGCCTATTGATCTATTACAGCCTCCGCCCCCTCCGCACCCCTCCATGATTCTGACACACACAGGCCGCCTATTACAGCCTCCACCCCCTCCGCACCCCTCCATGATTCTGAGACACACAGGCCGCCTATTGATCTATTACAGCCTCCACCCCCTCCGCACCCCTCCATGATTCTGACACATGCAGGCCGCCTATTACAGCCTCCACCCCCTCCGCACCCCTCCATGATTCTGAGACACACAGGCTGCCTTTTGATCTATTACAGCCTCCACCCCCTCCGCACCCCTCCATGATTCTGACACACACAGGCCGCCTATTGATCTATTACAGCCTCCACCCCCTCCGCACCCCTCCATGATTCTGACACACACAGGCCGCCTATTGATCTATTACAGCCTCTACCCCCTCCGCGCCCCTCCATGATTCTGACACACACAGGCCGCCTGTTACAGCCTCCACCCCCTCCGCGCCCCTCCATGATTCTGAAACACACAGGCAGCCTAATGATCTGTTACAGCCTCCACCCCCTCCGCACCCCTCCATGATTCTGACACACGCAGGCCGCCTATTACAGCCTCCATCCCCTCCGCACCCCTCCATGATTCTGATGCACGCAGGCCGCCTATTACAGCCTCCACCCCCTCCGCACCCCTCCATGATTCTGACACACACAGGCCGCCTATTCATCTGTTACAGCGTCCACCCCCTCCGCGCCCCTCCATGATTCTGATACACACAGGCCGCCTATTACAGCCTCCACCCCCTCCGCACCCCTCCATGATTCTGACACACACAGGCCACCTATTGATCTATTACAGCCTCCACCCCCTCCGAACCCCTCCATGATTCTGACACACGCAGGCCGCCTATTAATCTATTACAGCCTCCACCCCCTCCGCACCCCTCCATGATTCTGACACACACAGGCCGCCTATTACAGCCTCCATCCCTCCACACCCCTCCATGATTCTGACACACACGGGCCACCTATGACAGCCTCCACCCCCTCTGCACCCCTCCGTGATTCTGACACACACAGGCCGCCTATTGATCTATTACAGCCTCCACCTCCTCCGCACCCCTCCATGATTCTGACACACACAGGCCGCCTATTACAGCCTCCACCCCCTCCACACCCCTCCATGATTCTGACACACACAGGCCGCCTATTGATCTATTACAGCCTCCACCCCCTCCGCACCCCTCCATGATTCTGACACACACGGGCCACCTATGACAGCCTCCACCCCCTCTGCACCCCTCCATGATTCTGACACACACAGGCCGCCTATTGATCTATTACAGCCTCCACCCCCTCCACACCCCTCCATGATTCTGACACACACAGGCCGCCTATTACAGCCTCCACCCCCTTCGCACCCCTCCATGATTCTGACCCACACAGGCCGCCTATTACAGCCTCCACCCCCTCTGCACCCCTCCATGATTCTGACACATGCAGGCTGCCTATTGATCTATTACAGCCTCCACCCCCTCCGCACCCCTCCATGATTCTGACACACACAGGCCGCCTATTGATCTATTACAGCCTCCACCCCCTCCGCACCCCTCCATGGTTCTGACACACACAGGCCGCCTATTGATCTATTACAGCCTCCACCCCCTCCGCACCCCTCCATGATTCTGACACACACAGGCCGCCTATTACAGCCTCCACCCCCTCCGCACCCCTCCATGATTCTGACACACAGGCCGCCTATTACAGCCTCCACCCCCTCCGCACCCCTCCATGATTCTGACACACACAGACCGCCTTTTGATCTATTACAGCCTCCACCCCCTCCACACCCCTCCATGATTCTGACACACACAGGCCGCCTATTTATCTATTACAGCCTCCACCCCCTCCGCACCCCTCCATGATTCTGACACACCCAGGCAGCCTATTACAGCCTCCACCCCCTCCGCACCCCTCCATGATTCTGACACACACAGGCCGCCTATTACAGCCACCACCCCCTCCGCACCCCTCCATGATTCTGACACACACAGGCCGCCTATTGATCTATTACAGCCTCCACCCCCTCCGCACCCCTCCATGATTCTGACACACACAGACCCCCTTTTGATCTATTACAGCCTCCACCCCCTCCGCACCCCTCCATGATTCTGACACACACAGGCCGCCTATTGATCTATTACAGCCTCCACCCCCTCCGCACCCCTCCATGATTCTGACACACACAGGCCTCCTATTGATCTATTACAGCCTCCACCCCCTCCGCACCCCTCCATGATTCTGACACACACAGGCCGCCTATTGATCTATTACAGCCTCCACCCCCTCCGCGCCCCTCCATGATTCTGACACACACAGGCCGCCTATTACAGCCTCCACCCCCTCCGCACCCCTCCATGATTCTGACGCAAGCAGGCAGCCTATTGATCTATTACAACCTATACCCCCTCCGCACCCCTCCATGATTCTGACACACACAGGCCGCCTATTGATCTATTACAGCCTCCACCCCCTCCGCACCCCTCCATGATTCTGACACACACAGGCCGCCTATTACAGCCTCCACCCCCTCCGCACCCCTCCATGATTCTGACACACACAGGCCGCCTATTGATCTATTACAACCTTCACCCCCTCCGCGCCCCTCCATGAATCTGACACACACAGGCCGCCTATTACAGCCTCCACCCCCTCCGCACCCCTCCATGATTCTGACACACGCAGGCCGCCTATTACAGCCTCCATCCCCTCCGCACCCCTCCATGATTCTGACACACACAGGCCGCCTATTACAGCCTCCACCACCTCCGCACCCCTCCATGATTCTGACACACACAGGCCGCCTATTACAGCCTCCACCCCCTACCCACCCCTCCATGAATCTAACAAACACAGGCCGCCTATTGATCTTTTACAGCCTCCACCCCCTCCGCACCCCTCCATGATTCTGACACACACAGGCCGCCTATTGATCTATTACAGCCTCCACCCCCTCCGCACCCCTCCATGATTCTGACCCACACAGGCCGCCTATTACAGCCTCAACCCCCTCCGCACCCCTCCATGATTCTGACACACACAGGCCGCCTAATGATCTATTACAGCCTCCCCCCCCTCCGCACCCCTCCATGATTCTGACACACACAGGCCACCTATTACAGCCTCCACCCCCTCCGCACCCCTCCATGATTTTGACACACACAGGCCGCCTATTGATCTATTACAGCCTCCACCCCCTCCGCACCCCTCCATGGTTCTGACACACGTAGGCCGCCTATTGATCTATTACAGCCTCCACCCCCTCCGCACCCCTCCATGATTCTGACACACACAGGCCGCCTATTAATCTATTACAGCCTCCACCCCCTCCGCACCCCTCCATGATTCTGACACACACAGGCCGCCTATTACAGCCTCCATCCCCTCCGCACCCCTCCATGATTCTGACACACACAGGCCGCCTATTACAGCCTCCACCCCCTCCGCACCCCTCCATGATTCTGACACTCACAGGCCGCCTATTACAGCCTCCACCCCCTCTGCACCCCTCCATGATTCTGACAGACACAGGCCGCCTATTACAGCCTCCACCCCCTCCGCACCCCTCCGTGATTCTGACACACACAGGCCGCCTATTGATCTATTACAGCCTCCATCCCCTCCGCACCCCTCCATGATTCTGACACACACAGGGTGCCTATTGATCTATTACAGCCTCCACCCCCTCCGCACCCCTCCATGATTCTGAAGCACTCAGGCCGCCTATTGATCTATCACAGCCTCCACCCCCTCCGCACCCCTCCATGGTTCTGAAGCACACAGGCCGCCTATTGATCTATTACAGCCTCCACCCCTCCGCACCCCTCCATGATTCTGACACACACAGGCCGCCTATTGATCTATTACAGCCTCCATCCCCTCCGCACCCCTCTATGATTCTGACACACACAGGCCGCCTATTACAGCCTCCACCCCCTCCGCACCCCTCCAAGATTCTGACACCCACAGGCCGCCTATTGATCTATTACAGCCTCCACCCCCTCCGCGCCCCTCCATGATTCTGACACACACAGGCCGCCTATCGATCTATTACAGCCTCCACCCCCTCCGCACCCCTCCATGATTCTGACACACACAGGCTGCCTATTGATCTATTACAGCCTCCACCCCCTCCGCACCCCTCCAAGATTCTGACACCCACAGGCCGCCTATTACAGCCTCCACCCCCTCCGCACCCCTCCATGATTCTGAGACACACAGGCCGCCTATTGATCTATTACAGCCTCCACCCCCTCCGCACCCCTCCATGACTCTGACACACACAGGCCGCCTATTACAGCCTCCATCCCCTCTGCATCCCTCCATGATTCTGACACATGCAGGCCGCCTATTACAGCCTCCACCCCCTCCGCACCCCTCCATGATTCTGAGACACACAGGCTGCCTTTTGATCTATTACAGCCTCCACCCCCTCCGCACCCCTCCATGATTCTGACACACACAGGCCGCCTATTGATCTATTACAGCCTCCACCCCCTCCGCACCCCTCCATGATTCCGACACACACCCGCCGCCTATTGATCTATTACAGCCTCTACCCCCTCCGCGCCCCTCCATGATTCTGACACACACAGGCCGCCTGTTACAGCCTCCACCCCCTCCGCGCCCCTCCATGATTCTGAAACACACAGGCAGCCTAATGATCTGTTACAGCCTCCACCCCCTCCGCACCCCTCCATGATTCTGACACACGCAGGCCGCCTATTACAGCCTCCACCTCCTCCGCACCCCTCCATGATTCTGACGCACGCAGGCCGCCTATTAAAGCCTCCACCCCCTCCGCACCCCTCCGTGATTCTGACACACACAGGCCGCCTATTGATCTGTTACAGCGTCCACCCCCTCCGCGCCCCTCCATGATTCTGATACACACAGGCCGCCTATTACAGCCTCCACCCCCTCCGCACCCCTCCATGATTCTGACACACACAGGCCACCTATTGATCTATTACAGCCTCCACCCCCTCCGCACCCCTCCATGATTCTGACACACACAGGCCGCCTATTACAGCCTCCATCCCTCCACACCCCTCCATGATTCTGACACACACGGGCCACCTATGACAGCCTCCACCCCCTCTGCACCCCTCCGTGATTCTGACACACACAGGCCGCCTATTGATCTATTACAGCCTCCACCCCCTCCGCACCCCTCCATGATTCTGACACACACAGGCCGCCTATTACAGCCTCCACCCCCTCCACACCCCTCCATGATTCTGACACACACAGGCCGCCTATTGATCTATTACAGCCTCCACCCCCTCCGCACCCCTCCATGATTCTGACACACACGGGCCACCTATGACAGCCTCCACCCCCTCTGCACCCCTCCATGATTCTGACACACACAGGCCGCCTATTGATCTATTACAGCCTCCACCCCCTCCACACCCCTCCATGATTCTGACACACACAGGCCGCCTATTACAGCCTCCACCCCCTCCGCACCCCTCCATGATTCTGACCCACACAGGCCGCCTATTACAGCCTCCACCCCCTCCGCACCCCTCCATGATTCTGACCCACACAGGCCGCCTATTGATCTATAACAGCCTCCACCCCCTCCGCACCCCTCCATGGTTCTGACACACACAGGCCGCCTATTGATCTATTACAGCCTCCACCCCCTCCGCACCCCTCCATGATTCTGACACACACAGGCCGCCTATTACAGCCTCCACCCCCTCCGCACCCCTCCATGATTCTGACACACAGGCCGCCTATTACAGCCTCCACCCCCTCCGCACCCCTCCATGATTCTGACACACACAGACCGCCTTTTGATCTATTACAGCCTCCACCCCCTCCACACCCCTCCATGATTCTGACACACACAGGCCGCCTATTTATCTATTACAGCCTCCACCCCCTCCGCACCCCTCCATGATTCTGACAAACCCAGGCAGCCTATTACAGCCTCCACCCCCTCCGCCCCCCTCCATGATTCTGACACACACAGGCCGCCTATTACAGCCACCACCCCCTCCGCACCCCTCCATGATTCTGACACACACAGGCCGCCTATTGATCTATTATAGCCTCCACCCCCTCCGCACCCCTCCATGATTCTGACACACACAGACCCCCTTTTGATCTATTACAGCCTCCACCCCCTCCGCACCCCTCCATGATTCTGACAGACACAGGCCGCCTATTGATCTATTACAGCCTCCACCCCCTCCGCACCCCTCCATGATTCTGACACACACAGGCCGCCTATTGATCTATTACAGCCTCCACCCCCTACGCACCCCTCCATGATTCTGACACACGCAGGCCGCCTATTGATCTATTACAGCCTCCACCCCCTCCGCACCCCTCCATGATTCTGACATACACAGGCCGCCTATTGATCTATTACAGCCTCCACCCACTCCGCACCCCTCCATGATTCTGACACACACAGGCCGCCTATTGATCTATTACAGCCTCCACCCCCTCCGCACCCCTCCATGATTCTGACACACGCAGGCCGCCTATTACAGCCTCCACCCCCTCCGCACCCCTCCATGATTCTGACACACGCAGGCCGCCTATTTCAGCCTCCACCCCATCCGCACCCCTCCATGATTCTGACACACACAGGCCGCCTATTGATCTATTACAGCCTCCACCCCCTCCGCACCCCTCCATGATTCTGACACACACAGGCCGCCTATTACAGCCTCCACCCCCTCCGCACCCCTCCATGATTCTGACACACACAGGCCTCCTATTGATCTATTATAGCCTCCACCCCCTCCGCACCCCTCCATGATTCTGACACACGCAGGCTGCCTATTACAGCCTCCACCCCCTCCGCACCCCTCCATGATTCTGACACACGCAGGCCGCCTATTACAGCCTCCACCCCCTCCGCACCCCTCCATGATTCTGACACACACAGGCCGCCTATTACAGCCTCCACCCCCTCCGCACCCCTCCATGATTCTGACACACACAGGCCGCCTATTGATCTATTACAGCCTCCACCCCCTCCGCACCCCTCCATGAATCTGACACACGCAGGCCGCCTATTGATCTATTAAAGCCTCCACCCCCTCCGCACCCCTCCATGATTCTGAAAACACACAGGCTGCATATACATGGGTCAGAAATCACGAAAACAGCCTAATTTGGGACCAAAACCAAATCAAAATGAAAATTCAGCAACTTCAATTTATCTTAAAAGAAGTTCATTTCATTGAAAGAGTAGTATCTTGGTTCCATGAAAAGTGTTGTCTATTATATTAGACCAGAATCTTTTTTATTAGTGCAGGTATCGCTATTGTACAGCTGATGGAAGGTGAAAGCACTGAAAAACCACCAATTAGTCCATTTTATGGGGTCTGACCAACATGTACTCACTACTGCTATCATAGTATACACAACTACATCTACTCACTGCTCATATGGTTTGGGGGGGGGGGTCAAAAATAGGGGGGATCAAAATTACTTTCAGCTAATTGGTAGAAGAAAGTCAACCAAGCACCCCACCCCGCTAATATTGATAAATGACTCTACCTTAAAATGCAGCAGTAAAGTAAAGACAAAGACACCCACCTGGTGGTGCGACTTGGTCCTGGTGGAGATGTGTCACACGCGGGGGTAGATCCGTGCAGTCTGTGTACATCTATAAACCGTCCTATCCAAGACCCCGGTCTTCCAGCAGACGGTTAGCTACAGGGGGGTTGTAGCATGCCCTTTAGGTTGTAATGTTCAGTAACATATAGTCTATGTATGTGCAATCCATTACCGTAAATTCTCACATTCCATTACCATAAATTCTCACATAGAAGCTGTGGATCGTGTGTGAGTCGGACCGCCAGTGCGGCTTATAGGATCAGCCGAGAGTATGATACTTTATCATAGTATGGTCTGCTGCACATAGTATGGTAAGTATATCAATATAACAATATTCATATAAAGTGGGTATTATACTGTGTAAAAATGTCCTTTCACCCCCCACTTCGATACCCTTCACTTCCAGGATGGTAAACCCCTACAAAGATGTCTGCTGATCCATAGACGATACTGAGCTTGTGTGGCACCACCCATAGTGGATTACTATCTGTACTATGGACTAAATCTTTTGCGGAAAACCACCCCCCTCCCATTAAGAGCTGGATGCATGACTCCCTCTGTGACTACTTCACCATTGCAGAGAGTCAAACATCTGGCTGGGTGAGGGTGAGGAAATGTCACCAAAGAAGTGAACCCATAGACTATAGTGACCTAACTGGTGCGGACTTGTTCCCGCAACCACTTTGTTTACACTGCCACCAGCAATCTCGTGAGACCTTGGTTCTGCTCTCGTATTGTAGCCTGTTCCCCGGAAGCTATGGTGTGTGAGTGTCTGGTCACTGCCTAAGTCTCACGATAGATTGCGAGCGCAGAACTGACATGGCCGCCCATACGGAGAATCCGGAGTCATCGCTATAGGTAGTATGCCAGTTCAGCACTGTACTCCCCCATGGTGTGGTCCCCAGGTGTGGAAGAAACCTACCCGTACTGGGTACAGCGCTCTAACGGGTGTGGACTTGTTCCCGCAACCTCTGTCTGTACACTAACGCTGGCAATGATTTCCGCTTCCGGTTCTGCTCTCACTATGTAGCTTGTTCCTTGCAAGCTGTGGTGTGTGGGTGTATGGTCACTGCCTAGATCTCACAACAAAATCCAAGCTTAGAACTAACATGGCCGCCCATACGGACCAACCGGCAATGTCGCTACAGGGCACCTGGGTTCCGTATTTAGTCAGGTGGGAGAGAGAAGAAGCTTCAGTTCCTACATCCCCATGGGTGGGCGTTACTAGTATCAGGGGTCAGTCCATGGTGAGTCCATGAAGTGTCCACCTGTTGGTACATGATTGAACTACTCACCCCCTAACATGGATGCCCCCATGGCCTAACCCCCAGGAGCCCTATACCTTACCTACAACTGGTAACACATGTACCTGGGAGGTCCCGTGTAAGACCCTGAGTGTGATCCTCGTCAATCAGTGCAGTGCTATAGTGTAGAACTAGGCTATATGGAAAGCCGTTTCTGCCACTATGAATGTGAATATTCTGTTCAATCTGATTCAAATATCCTTTTATTCCTCCTAGTATAAGGGTAGGCAGGTAGCATGTATTATCGCTCATCCACCACCTTCTGAACATGGCATCAGGTCCAGGTAGCCCCACTAGACTGGAGGAGGTCTAGGTTCCCAGAGTCATATTCTAATAGATCCAATCACCAGTACTTCACATTCTGGCAGTCCAGCTGCTTAAAACGTTGTGGTTGACTCAGGTCCACATTATCTACTGTACCAGAGATTACAACATGTCCAGTTGGCACCCGAGCTGCCTGCTGGAGATGTGTACTTTCCTGCGTCACACACCACATAGATACGATCTCATTCACTGTCAATCGTTCAGCAGCTTTGTTGTTAATGGCTGTTATCCTGAGGTGTCCATGACGTTTTGGGAGACGTAGCTTTGTTGTTAATGGCTGCCATCCTGAGGTGTCCATGACGTATTGGAAGACGTAGCTTTGTTGTCTTGCATACTAGAATAATACTCCGGTGGTGCACAGTTCGTCCTTGTATACTATAACAGATCCAATCACCTTCTCGTCATGTATCCACTTTTCTGAGTCACACATCAAATAGATCCGATACCAAACACTGCACATTGTTGAAGGGGCAATCTCACCACTTGCACTTCAAGGCCCAGCGCCCCTATATATAGGGCTGAGTACCTGTCCCGACTGCACTCTGACTGTTACTGGACCTGCTGGTTTAACCACATAGTAGACTAGAATAGTACTAGAATTGTGAGTGGGATACGCTCAGTGATTGTGCTACTTTAATGGTCATCACAACCACCAATCCTGGGGTGCGTATAAAGTATTGCCGGGCGTAGCTTGGTCGTCTTCAGTATCTATATATAGAGTATATATAGAATATCCTGTAGAGTACATCCCTGTATGCTGCAATAGATTCCATCACCTGGTGTACTCAGTAAGTGGGTGGTGTGTGAGGAGGGGGAGGTGAGGAGCGGCATCCCCGCCTCCTGCAGCCTGACTACTGGTCACGGCAGACTCCCGGCTCTGGGGGAGACTGGGGCTACACTCACCCACCAGCAGCTACTATAGACCAATGCAGCAAGAAAGGGTGACTTTTTAATTATAAAGTTAACGTTGGTTTTAGCAGAATCCTCATTACATTGTCTGTAATAGATGTGTTTGAAAATCAGGAGATTCACAGGACAAGTGTCTTTCAAATAGAATATATTATAATAAAGGTTTTTGAGGTGATATTCATGTTTGCAAACCTTTCTGAAAAGTCACCCTTTCTTGCTGCATTGGTCTATAGACGCTCCCATGTAGGGAGCAGTGATCACTACACACTGGTATAAGTAGATTTTGGTAATTGGACAGGAAAGGATATTTAGTGGTTTATAGTGTGTAAGGTGGCATCAGCTAGCTAGTTGTGGCAGGAGTCTGTACAGGACTAGTTACCACCAGGACCCTTACCTAGTTGTGGCAGGAGTCCGTCAGGGGCGGATTTAGGGGGGGGCTGACCCGGCGTGTGCCCCCCCCCCAATTTTTCTGTATATTTTAATTTGGCAATTTCCACCAGGACCCTTACCTAGTGGTGGCAGGAGTCTGTACAGGACTAGGTACCACCAGGGCCCTTACCTAGTTGTGGCAGGAGTCTGTACAGGACTAGGTACCACCAGGACCCTTACCTAGATGTGACAGGAGTCTGTACAGGACTAGGTACCACCAGGACCCTTACCCAGTTGTGGCAGGAGTCTGTACAGGTTTGAAAATCAGGAGATCACAGGACAAATGTCTTTCAAATAGAATGTATTATAATAAAGGTTTTTGAGGTGAAAATCATGTTTGCAAACCTTTCTGAAAAGTCACCCTTTCTTGCTCCATGGCTCTATAGACGCTACCATGTAGGGAGCAGTGATCACTACACACTGGTATAAGTAGATTTTGGTAATTGGACAGGAAAGGATATTTAGTGGTTTATAGTGTGTAAGGTGGCATCAGCTAGCTAGTTGTGGCAGGAGTCTGTACAGGACTAGTTACCACCAGGACCCTTACCTAGTTGTGGCAGGAGTCCGTCAGGGGCGGATTTAGGGGGGGGCTGACCCGGCGTGTGCCCCCCCCCCAATTTTTCTGTATATTTTAATTTGGCAATTTCCACTAGGACCCTTACCTAGTGGTGGCAGGAGTCTGTACAGGACTAGGTACCACCAGGGCCCTTACCTAGTTGTGGCAGGAGTCTGTACAGGACTAGGTACCACCAGGACCCTTACCTAGATGTGACAGGAGTCTGTACAGGACTAGGTACCACCAGGACCCTTACCCAGTTGTGGCAGGAGTCTGTACAGGACTAGGTACCACCAGGACCCTTACCTAGTTGTGACAGGAGTCTGTACAGGACTAGGTACCACCAGGACCCTTACCTAGTTGTGACAGGAGTCTGTACAGGACTAGGTACCACCAGGACCCTTACCTAGTTGTGACAGGAGTCTGTACAGGACTAGGTACCACCAGGACCCTCACCTAGTGGTGACAGGAGTCTGCACAGGAAGAGGTACCACCAGGACCCTTAGTTAGTGGTGTCAGAAGTCTAGGTAGGACTAGGTACCACCAGGACCCTTACCTAGTTGTGACAGGAGTCTGTACAGGACTAGGTACCACCAGGACCCTTACCTAGTTGTGGCAGGAGTCTGTACAGGAAGAGGTACCACCAGGACCATTACCTAGTGGTGTCAGAAGTCTAGGTAGGACTAGGTACCACCAGGACCCTTACCTAGTTGTGACAGGAGTCTGTACAGGACTAGGTACCACCAGGACCCTCACCTAGTTGTGACAGGAGTCTGTACAGGACTAGGTACCACCAGGACCCTCACCTAGTGGTGACAGGAGTCTGCACAGGCAGAGGTACCACCAGGACCCTTAGCTAGTGGTGTCAGAAGTCTAGGTAGGACTAGGTACCACCAGGACCCTTACCTAGTTGTGACAGGAGTCTGTACAGGACTAGGTACCACCAGGACCCTTACCTAGTTGTGGCAGGAGTCTGTACAGGAAGAGGTACCACCAGGACCCTTACCTAGTGGTGTCAGAAGTCTAGGTAGGACTAGGTACGGCCAGGGCCGTTATCTAGTCAGTGGCAGAAGTCTGAGCAGGACTATAGATCAATGCAGTAAGAAAGGTTGACTTTTGAGAAAGGTTGTTGATAAAGTTTTTGAACATGAGTGAAGCATGACGGACAAATACATAGACATAACCTCAGAGTCCTGTATTCTAACATGTATGGGTGAGACCATCCATAAATGTACAATTCCAGCATTTTGACAGGTACATTATCCTGGAAAATGCAACAGAACCAGAAATACTGGATCTATTTTGTAAAATACTTGCTTTGTGACAGGGAATAGTTGAGACTTTCAGAAAAAAAACACTTTTGGTGTGTTTGGTGAGAACTTTTTGATTTATGGTCCGTCAAACCTAAGATTCACATAAATGTAACATCCGTCAGATCTATTTTAGGTGGCCAAATGGCTGGTTAATAAAGTGTGTTTAATAGCCATGTTATCATCCACCTAGAGGGTTGTTATGGGTTTTATATTCACAGAAAAAAATTTGAGAATTTATTAATTATTCTCAGTTCAGGGTCCGAAAAACCTATTGTGGACAGAATAGATCTTTGGACGTTACACACACATTAGTCTCTCTCCAGCATAAATGTATGCACTTGTACACATTAAATGTGTCCTACAACCATGGCTGACCACACATTGATCAATCTTGAGCAATAGTTTCCTCCTAATGTTGCTCCTGTGGAATGCACAACCTATTTAGCTCCATTTTGCCCTATGTTACATCCGTCAGATCTATTTATGTAACATCCATCAGATATAAATGAAACTTACCAAATAAGCATCAGAGTACATTCTTCTGTGGTAAATATTCTACCTATACCCCCAAGCTATCAATTTGGTGTGCTAAACATAACCAGGCATTATTCAATTTGCCTTTCATACTGATTACAAAGATCTTGGGAATAGATCTGACGGACGTTACACCGGAAAATTGATATCAGCCCAGAGATGTTGATATCAACTACCTTAGAGTTATCACTAGATAATATCTTAAAGGGGTGTCTTGCCTATTATCCTGAACCTTCAATATGTTATTTCACCCACTGTTCATTAATTTAGGGCACATTTTGTTTATCTGACGGACGTTACATTATCAGATTATTCTTCAAAAATCCCATTTCTGCTCCCTGCAACCTCTTCATATTGTAACATAGTATGCCCCTATGGTACTTCTATTACACAAAACACTCATTAAGACCATGGCAGATACTTCAATTTTTTACAAAAAAAATCAAAAGTGTGAAAATCAGGATATTTTTGTTCTAAAACAGCCTGTTGAGACCCTAAATGGGTGTTTTAAATCAGTTTGGCCACCTAGGACAAACATCAAACCTGTTTTATACAAGGAGAGTCAAGGTGAACAGGTCTTAGTAGTGTTTGATGATATTTGGTGCTCATGGAACTGGGTTCATCCTAAGTAATATCACAAATGTAACATCCGTCAGATCTATTGCGATTCAACACCTTATATATGGGTTTACCATGCAAATAATGTGTATATGGTTGCAAAAGTATAGATAATTTTGAAAGTATACATGATGGGGGTAATACTAAGAGAGTTTAATGATGAAAAGACTAATTTTATGCAAAATAGAGGAAAGTTGGGGTTATGTTATGAAAAGTTCCACAATTTTGACTATTTCAAAATGTCTACCAACACATTACAAAAAAAATCTTCCTCTCTGGGTTCTGGAATTTTTCAGGTATGTTCTTGTATATCAGGTCTACCTGCCAATGCAATTTGGAATGACTGTGGCATTTTTTAGTCATATTTTTTATGTTATGAAAATAGATCTGACGGACATTACATAATATAAGTAGCCTTTGGTTGATAATGAATAAAAACTGACCCCCTGGGAGCTGGTCAATCTGCCAGGGGTTTTCATATTGCCAAGATATGAGGCTTCAAATATTATAAAGTTGTATACATTAATGTTGAGTTTCTTGATTTTTGCTTTTGGAACCACAATTGTACATTTATGGATGGTCTCACCCGTATACACCAATTGAAAGACAATTGTCCTGTGAATCTCCTGATAGGAAATGTTCACAGACATAGCCATGACATACAATGTCATGACGATTCTGCCAAAACCAACATTTACACCTTATTATGAAAAGTCACCCTTTCTTGATGCATGGGTCTATAGGTATCCCAGGGCCCTTACCTTCCGTAAATTCCCGCGTACTACCCGCATCTCGCGTAACCTGCTCCCCCCTTTAACCCGTATTTTGAGCTGAGAATTTCAATTTTTGTACTATTCGTTAGTGATAAAAACCGTCGTATAACCATCACCCTATATAGGCATGTCTGTTATCAAATGAAAGCTGAGTTTGGTTCGAGTACAATCCGCGGGTAGTACGCGGGAATTTACGGTAGTTGTGGCAGGAGTAGAGCTTTGATACCATCATGATCCTGACCTGGCTGTAGCTGGGATCTGTTTAGGTCTAGTTTACTGGTGGTGTTAGAAGCATCCTTGTACACACGTCCGCAGTGCTGCCACCTAGTAGTATGGTTGGGTATTAGGATGCACAGCTAGTGGTACGGAGGAATGTGATGGGGGGACCAGATACTGGAGTGTTTAAGGGTCTCACTGAGGGTAACCCTGCAGCAAACTGATGAGAGTCATATACGATTACGGTCAGAAGTGAGTACTGCAGAAGCACTGAATAATTAAGTTGGAAATAATGCCAATATTATGAAAACGTGTACATGTATATATATACTGCTGAATGTATGCCAAGTTGAATCAAATAATAGGAAAGAGATTCTCAGTGAGTTTACTTTATTTTTCAAAGGCTAGATTGAGAATAAGTGAAAATGCAATTTATTAAATGCAAATTCAGGCAAAATTCAGGTGATTCTTACGCTACAGATCAGTGTTCAAACATTCCATGGTCAGTAGCTAATTTTGGTTGAACATGTTTTGTAGGAAAGATATTTATCAGGTCAAGCATGATTTTCAAAAGTTGTAGATGTCCCGGTATTTGTTATTGCATGTTATGCTATATTAAAATACTGTATTCAACCTAATAAGCGCACTACCCATTTATGGGCCGATTTTAGCATGTAAATCACCCAGAATATGTCTTTTTTTACTGCCCAAATTAACTATTGACTATCAGAAATGTATGATAGAATAGTTTGTTAAGTGTGTTGTGTGCTTTTTGCGTTGAATACAATACTGGAACCTCAAAAAAAGTGGAAAATGGATAATTGAATTTTTTTTTTTTTAGTTTAGAATAATTTTATAAACACACTGCATGCTTATTACATCGAATGCAGGTATAGAAGAACCATTTCCTTCACTGAAACCTAAGATACGCACAAATACGACAACACGTATGAGAAACGTCACAGGTCACGTGGGTCCCGTCTACCATTACCATGGTGACAAATTAGTGGTCCAGCCACCGACCTTGACCCTTTAAAGGCTTTTGCTTTAACGAGAAGATATATATACGTTTGTTATTTTATGCCTTCACACTAAAAGATCAAGAGAATTTGATTGATGAGAGGAATTTGCCTACTAGACGCAATTAAGGTATTTGTTTTTAGTCCCAAAGTCTGTGAGGCCTAGTGTACTTATTAGGAGTGCCTTTTATAGAGCCATTATACGATGGAACATAAATGATCTGCGGGACAAAATGTCCCGCATGGTGAAAGCAAACTCGAGAAGGCAAACTTGTATAAAAAAATCAGGCCGGTAGGGTCTGCATGATGCCATAATGCAGCCTTGGTGGGTAGACTTAGATTGGAGTGGCATCAAAGCACTATGCGGCCCTTAACGGGTTAACGTCCCAATCTCGGCACCCCCAGTGGCATCACGTGACGTCCTCAGGACAGCTGGTGGCGCCACCTACAGTGGACCTGGGGGAAATCTCCACAGCCTCTAAATGGGGCCCTTAAGGTGTTCTATTTCTTCACTTTCCTAAGTTAGTTCTTTAGGATTTCTTGTGTACAACAAAAGTCTGTAGAGTACCAGATTTTCTACCAGATTAAGGATGAAATAAGATCTGAAATTTGTCTGTGTCAATTTGAATATTTCAATTATATTTTCTTTCCGTATTCTGTGTCTTAATAGTTTAGTGTTTAATAGTTACTTATTGAGGCCTTTAAGGACGGCATGATGCCTTGATGCATCATACCCTTTGTCGTCATGATGCTTGAATGCAGCCCTGGTGAGTATTTTGCTAATGGGTATGTGTGTTTCAGGAACGTGGTTTAAGGAATGAGTTTAGATAGTTTGTTTCCTCTCTTTCTTTTTTTGTAAAGTTAAAAGTGCCAGGAATGAGTCGTAAATTGCTACATCGACTCTGGGTCGTCAGGATTCCTCCACTCACTGCAGTTATCATGTGAAATTTCCTGAGGTCAGACAATTGCACTTCCTGTCGAGAAACTTGCTAAAATCAAGATAAATATGAATAGAAATGATGGACTTAAAAAATGGAGAAAATGCTTGAAGTTTGAAGATAGAGACGTTACCTGAAATGTATTTCAGGGCTGTCTCACTTCATTGTAAGGCTACTGTGTGGACTATTGCAAACCAAGGCCTTCCAAAACTTAGTAGAATTTCATTTTTTCTTTGCAAAAATCAATCCAAAGTTATACTTTTGACCGGCCTACACATGAGGGTCTTGAGGAGCTCTGAAGGCTCACTTTTTAGGATTTTAGGGAAACACTAATCGCTATACAATACTAGCCTCTGGTATCATTACCATTAAATCAAAAGTCAGTGCAGCATACAATTTTCTCTTGAACATGTGTTTATTGTCATCCATGCACTTCAAAATACAACATATTCACCATATTACAGACATAGTGACAAAACCTTTGGTAATATGAACCCTGCTGCTGCCATACAATACAATATATACATGTACTGGCCAATGATATTACATAGATACTTATACATGATGATACTAGTAAGGCCAAAAAAAAAGGTTTGTTTCAGGTAACATGGGCAGAAAATGTAGGGTCGGTAGGTCTGATTTTTTTTATTTTAACTCTTTTTTAAACATGAAAATACCAGCCGGCCGGTCCGAAAACCCGAAAAGTGACCGAAAAAGGGTAAAAATACCGAATTTTTTTCAAAATTTTATAAAAAACGTAGGGTCGGCCCTCTTTTGATAGGGTCGGTCGGGTTACCTGAAACAAACCTTTTTTTTCTTTTGGCCTAATTATGTAATGATACTAGTATTTGTAATATACAAATCATTTCATCCTTTTTGCTTTCTGTTCATCTTCTACCGGTTAAACTCCTGCATGGAGAGCCTGACCAGTCCTCACCGTTATACTACAACAACACTTATATTGTATATACATGGGTAATACAATGGGTTACATCAATATGGCTGAGTGCAGTGATTAGATATCTGATTTTGTAATATGTATTTATTGTCATCAGCTGAATTTCTAAATACAACAAACATTCAAAAATTCATCAACATATAATATTAAAAAAATGTTTGTATGTATACATCGGTGCTGGCTTTCACCCTTTCATTACGATGATATAAGGCAGTGTATACATACAGGCATACATGCCTTCAATGATTGATTACATTTCTAAACAAATGTGCAATATTATGTTAGATATCACACATTCTAGAAATTGTGGTTCACTTGTCAAAATCCAAAATGCAGAAACATTAGTTTCAATCATTTGAAACATTGACCATGACACAATCATGGCTGCATAATGGTTATACATACCACTATGCAGCGGGAGCACTATATTTCAGACCGGTCAGTCAAGGATTCATTGGGGGACATGCATGGAGCATTCCTTGATGTTATATCTATCTATCTATCTATCTATATATATATATATATATAAATATATTTATACATATATAAATGTCTCCAGGTGAATAACAACTACACCCCTAAAAGGCTAAATGTCACCAATCCATGAATGTAACTAACCATTGAATCATATATTTATTGTAAGACCCTACTTATCTATATAGCTATTAGCCTTCGCACAGCTGGTAGGGGTGAAGTACATTACATATAACCAGATCCATGGCAGACCTATAAACGGCCAACCACTGATCCTCAACCCTTACCCCCTACAACAAGCGGTGGTAAACGAGGCCATGAGACATTTAAATATGGCTCTGGTCAATATAAATGAGGAATCAGGGGTAATAGGACCCTGGTGGCAGAGCACGGTGCATCATCTGAAGGGCAAAAATCAATACGACAGGTACAGACTGCTGTGGGACGGCCTTCACCCTAACTCCAATACAAAGAAGACCTGGGGCTACATGATAGCCAATAGTATACTGGCAAATAGAAGGAAAATGGCATATACAAACTACTAATAATACTAATATATGATAAGAATGCACATAACAACTAATGGACCCCCCCCCCCTCTCTTTCCTCCCTAACCAACTAACAATAATATAAGAATCAACTCGATCTCGAGAAACATGCCATCACCCCGGTACACATGCACTGTGGTACAAAGCGCTGGTGGACAGCCTACCGGGTAATTAGAAGATCATCACCAATGGAATGTGGAGCACCACCTCTATGCAATACAGTGTCAATAGCACTTAGCATGAGACTATATCCCTCAGTTTTCAATATGTAATATTACTTAATAATGCCATACCGTGTAATTAACACTAGGCATGAAACATGAAGATATCTAATTAGTTTAAGGCATATAAATTGGCTATCCACATATAGGTATAAAGTGTAAGTTTCACTACACCTTGAATATGTGGACAGACAACACACTAAAGCCATAGTTATTCCTATTAGTTAAGTAAAACTCCATTCAAAATTCCAATAATAACAATTTAAGTAGTCTAACGTTCCCCTCCCACCCAGCCCCTACACATTGATATTATGTACAGGCTAGAGCGACAATCATACCTAGGGTAACTGGCCCGGACTCATATGATTTACTCGCCTCATACTTTAATGCCTGCTTAAATGCACTTTGAAATGTATAATGTATGAAGACCACTTGCATAGTGAAAGGCATAAAACGAACATTCATCCCATAAGGATATATGCCTAAACCCTTAAGGATTCATTACCGGTAATTCTTACCGGTACTTTAAATAATTCAAACATAGAGCATACAATGTATCAACAGACACCTCATGAACATTGGACTCCTAAGCCCTTAAGGCCGTGTGTGAAATCCCTTATGGTGAATATATACGTGAAAAACATGTAAAATGTCTGGTTTAAATATAGAAGTTGCATCTATTTCACTTGTGTTCTTTTGCATTTTTAATGACTATTACTATAAAATGCCTCTTTATACCTTTGTATCTATAACTATATTATTTTCTTTTTCACGCAATCACTCTCCTAATTGCTGACGAGGCTTTTTCCCATGATCCACATCGCTGTCTCTATTTTAAATTGTGCAAGTATTTTCACATGGAATATGGTAGGAAATCCTTTACATTATTTAACGTATAGAGTGCCACCCCCCTCACTTCCGTCCCCCCCCTCTCCCTAGATCATGAAATCTTGTCCAAAATTTACCCCCCCCCCGGGTAGCTCCAGAAGCAAAGCCCTGGATTATATCTTAAGTATATGGGGGTGTGTGCTGGGGTCTGGGGAGTGCGTTAGGGATCAGTCCAAAGGGGTAGGGGACCAGGGTCTCTTCTCTTAGTCTAACGGGATCAGGAGGCCAACATGTCTGCCATCTTAACATTAGGAGACCTTTGATGATTTCACTACATTTATGAGAGATAAATCAATTGATTGCCTAACTATCTCGGAAACTTGGCTAAAAGATAAGGTTCCAGATAATCATTTATATATAGAAGGCTATAACTTCATAAGGTTGGACAGGCAAATTGATAAAAAATGTGGAGGATTAATGGCCTATATAAGGGATGATATTACCATAGGGTTAAACCTAACAGACACCTACAGTGTCAGTGTAGAAGACTTAGAGATGCAGGTATTTACAATCAAGAAAGGGGATAACAAAAAACTATCTATTTTTAACATGTACAGACCACCCTCAGGTAAAGTTAATGTAGCATTGGAAATTCTTAACAACAAATTAAACCACTTCTTTAGGCACTATCAAAATAAAATAAAAATTATTCTGGGAGATTTTTAACATTAACTACAAGGTTACTAACGCGGGTGATGGAAAAACATTAAAGCAAAATATGACAACACTGGGCCTTAGGCAATTAATTAAAGGGAATACACATTTCAACCCTAATGGGGAACCTACAACCATTGATCTTATTTTTACCAACTCACCCCATGTCAAAGCAAATGGTATCATTACTCCAGGGCTTAGTGACCATGAACTCATTTATATGACAAGGGAACATGTCCATGTACCCATAGAAAGGTTATCATTCACTGGGAGGAGCTATATGAACTATGATGCATACAGCTTCACAATGGGCATTAAAAACTCCAATTGGGATGAGATGTTAAATTGTCAGTGCCCTGAAAAAGCATGGGACATTTATGTCACTCAACTAAGTTTCCTATTGGGTATCACTTGCCCTTTAAAAAACTTCAACTTTAAGCAAAAAATGAAACCCTGGTTGGACCGCCATATCTTAACACTAATTAAGGATAAAAATTATGCTATAAATAAATATAGGAGGACACAAAACATTGATGATGGAAGAATTTCCGATTATCTCCAAGGGCTAGCCAGAGAAGCCTGTAGAGAGGCCAAACAGGGCTACTTTCAGGAAAAGTTTAACAACAACAAGAAGGAGCCAAAAGATTATTGGAAAGCAATAAATGAACTTGTTAATCCCAGACCTAAAAATACTAAGTTTAACTTAATTAATCAAGCAGATAATACCCCTATCCCAGATAAAGACACAGCTGACTATATTAATACATTTTTTGCAGAAATAGGATCTAATTTAGCTAGAAATATGAACTCACCATGGACTTTCCAGGGTGAGGAAGCAAATAGTAATTTTAGCTTTCAAGCTAGCACCCCAGAAGAAATAATCCCATTAATCAAAAAACTTAAAGTAGACAAATCATCAGGGGTTGAACACATTTCAACTAGAGCACTTAAAGATGCTATGTTAGCAGTCCCTTTCCTGGTTACACTTATAGTTAACTAAGTCATTAAATCCTGTACATTTCCAAACAAATGGAAAAAGGCTCTTGTCTCTCCCCTCCCGAAGGGAGGTGATGCCTCAAATGTTAGCAATCTCCGACCAATATCCATATTGCCCCTACCATCTAAAATAACAGAAAAAATAATTCACAAACAAATTATAACCTACCTTAATCATGAAAACTTATTAAATGAAAACCAAGGCGGATTTAGGCCAAATAGAAGCACATTAGATAGTCTCACTAAATTGACAAATAGGATATACCAAGGACTAAATGTAGACCAATGTACAACAGCCATATTTTTAGACTTCAAAAAGGCTTTTGATACTTTAGACCACAAAATTCTAGCAAAAAAGACTGAAAAAATGGGATTTGATCAAAGTGCAATAGCACTGATCACTGACTATTTAACCAATAGAAAACAGTCAACCAAGGCAAATGGCATTATTTCAAATGAATGTATACTAACATGTGGCGTTCCCCAAGGATCTGTATTAGGACCCCTACTATTTCTACTTTATATTAATGACATGAACTTTTCCTTAGATTACCTAGACTGTCAACACTATGCTGACGATACTGTAATATACATCAGACACTCCCCCTCAGACAATACCACGGAAAGAAAAATAAATTTGGACCTAGAAAAAATATCAAAATGGTGTCTAGACAATAAACTCTCCTTAAATACCAAGAAAACAAAAGCCATGAATTTTTCGACCAAAACTTTAGACAATACCTGCATCAAACAAACCCTTGAAATTAATGGTGACCTAGTAGACTTTGCCCCTACATACAAATACCTTGGAATGACACTAGATAATAAGCTAAACTTCAAAAGATATATTGACATACTTGAGAAAAATGTAGATTATAAGACATATTTGTTCAGGCATTCAAGGAAGAATATGACAGAGAAAGCAGCAGTTGATGTCCTTAGAACAATGATTCTCCCTGTAACAGATTATGGGGACATCATCTATATGACTGCCAACAAATCTCATATTTCTAAGATTCAAACTGCCATTAACAAAGCCTTAAGGACAGCACTTAGTCATAGAGGGACAATCTATATGGAAGATAGAAGACAGTATCATTTATCTCATAAATCATTCATCCAATCACTAAACATTAATCTCATTGACAGGAGACCCATTAGAACTCGAGCTCATGACTCTACCCAGGTTATTACCTAACCTGGGTCCTATCCCTCTCTTCTTCTTTTCTTTCTAAGGAGAAATCCTATGTTAGAACATGTGTACTAACCTAGTCATGGCAAAATGCCACTAGAAGTAAAAAATCCTAATAAACTCTTGATAAAAATGACTAGGTAAGGTATACATAGTAGGGACACACTCCTGAATGAGTGTTTCCTTGCTATCTTTTCTATATCAAAAGGGCTTAATTGCCCTTATTACCTCCGGCCATCGGAAATGCTGGCGTATGTATAATACGGTCTTCTAGGCCAATATTCTGCCAGGATAAATAAATGAAATTACAATACAATACAATACAATTATTTCTCTGATTTTCGGTCACACATTGACAAACCACATTCTTTGTTGTCTAATACATGAATTGCAGTCCATTATTTGTACAAGCAAAACTGAAATAAACACACATAAATAAAATGTGATAAATAGGGCCGCACTAAATTGTCATGTAATTGTAAATCATATCAACCAGTTCAACAAATAGGACATTTGTAAACAGATATATTTGTTATAATATGTCTCCATCATCTATAAGATGCTATTCTATTGAGAATTGACATGAATGTGTATGACCTGATAAAATCCTGTGTATAAGCTGCACCCTAGATAGGTTAAGTATCAAATTTCTCAACACATCACAGTTTTCTACATCTGGCAAAGTAAGCTTCGTCTCCACACTATCAACCTCTATTCCCAAAAATACAACCCTATCTTGAATGAGACACTAAAAAACAGTGACTAACCACTCTGGTCAGTTTATGCTCAGCATTCGTAAATGCACTTTGGTCATCATACAGAACCATAAAGTCATCTAAATAACTCCTAATGTTGAGATCTAAATCTTAAAGTATATTCATAATATGAGAAAATACAAATGGACTAGATACCATACCAAAACCAAAACATGAGTGTCCATTGTTAAATATTACATCACCTATGCAGTCATCACACAGGCCCTGGTATTGTCTGTCACCATCATTTCTCAACATGAGGTGCCAGGGGGGGGGGGGGGGGCAGGCGTTTGTGCCCTCTTGTAGCATGTAATGTGTTTTTCACTCAAAACAGATGGAGCTGGTCAAGAGGTCTGAATCTTTTAAACCCTTCAAGGCCAGCTTACACAATTTAGGCCCCGATTTTGCATCCCTATTTTGCAACAGAGGCCATTCTTGGATTCCAATCTCTGTTTTTCTGATGCCCAACCATAAACAGGGCCCTAATCAGCGGATTTATGCACAATATATAGGAAATAGGTTTTTGTTCTGACCTGATCAGACTGTATAGACCTGCAGGATCGATTTGTGAGAATTAGCTAAATAATTGGGTAGTACAGCCTCAGGTTTAAACGAGTGGAAACCCGGGTGGCGGAGGAGCATCTCTTTCCGCATGCTGTAAGAACCTCCTCAATCCCAACACACGCCCTACATAAGCTTTTCATACATGAGTCATCCAGGCTCACATGGCCTCAAGTAAATCTTTTCATATTTTGTTTTGTTTCTTAACATTTCACAAACGGTCACAGGAACTATTTCTACCTTCTCCAGGAGGTCTAGATTGGGGAGTTGGTTTCCTGGGGCCTGGAGCAGAATCTCTATGGCTCATGGCCTGTTTCCTCTTACATTTCCTTCCCGTTGCTCCCCACCACACTTATACCACCAGGCGTCGGCCATCGTACAATAGTATAATATGTGTTAAACTAATTCAAATCAATTCAGTTGGTTAGCAGGTAGGGGACAGGAAGAGATTGTTGGGACTGTCAAATAGTCCTGTCAATTAGACAAAAATCCAGTATTATGGTACTGTGCATGGTTCTGGGGCATACCATTTAATTAGTAAGTTTGATGTAGTCATTAGACCATGACCATTAGACCATGGCAAGGTCTGTAGCCCCCTCAGTACCTTATCTGTAATCACAGATCTAGAACAATGGGTATTATCCGTACAAACACTGAGGGTATGGGTTGGGGAGAGAATTTTGTAGAATGATAAACCAGGGTCAAGGCTGCTACTCTATGCATGTTTATTCTTATCTGCAAATCTAGCAGAATTTTGGAGACTCATTTTGCTTGGTCTCTGTAAGAGTATTCTATTATTGTTGCATGTTCAATGCATGATATCTGAATAAATATAACTGATTGTAGTTTGTAACTCGGCTAGTGTATAGAGTCAAATGTCCTATTTCCAATGGAACTATGGACACTGTAAATAGTAATTGTACACAGTAGAATCTACTGTAGTATAACAGTACCAGTAACTGCTGTAGCTTTACAGTAGATTATGCTGGTCGCAGCAGCATATTTGGGGAAATGGCCAGGAAACCCCAAGGTTGATATGTTAAAATAGACCTTTAACGCTACACTCTATGAGAGCTTTTGCCACTTCACCCGTATGGGGGGTATTACACTCCTGCCCCTGCATCCACTGCATACAGAGGCCTTATTTCAAAGTATACACTGGCATATTAGGATTCCTTCCTTGACCACTGAGCTAGTATATGCCAGAGACATTATGGAGGCAGCGCCTTTAGATCCTGCATACTGGTTTATAGGTCCACCTGGTGAACATGTCACAACCCGATCATCTCATTTAGTCAGTGTGACCTACATTCAATCAGCATGACCTCATACTAGGCCATAGTTTATCCCTTTCAGGATGGCATAATGCCTTAATGCATCATATCCTTGGTTGTCATGATGCATGGATGCAGCCCTGTGCTGCTTTCAAGCATCATGCTGACCCTATGGGGTCAAGACACTTCCCTAGGGTCGGCATGATGTACCAATGCAGCATCGGCGAGTTACTCACTGGGGCTGCTTTGGTGCATCATGACAACAAATGTCATCTTTTTTTGACATGCATCCTTAAAGGGTAAACAGCATGCATGACCTCATGCCCAATCATTGTAAACACAACCCCTGCCATAACAAGGCACCCGGTTAATGAGATGAAGTACAGCACCTGTCCAGGTCACAGGTAGATCACAGATACACTTCAACAGTGGTATTCACCTTACATACAGCAGCCATGGCTTGTTCTCCTACAGCACCTATACTGTTATGTCTAACAACCAGTGTTCTAAGAGTGGTGTTCTCATGGAGTGCAGCAGCTAGGGACTGTGCCCCTACATCACCTATACTGTTAGCTCCAACACCCAGTGATGTAAGAGTGGTGTTCTCATGGAGTGCAGCAGCAAAGGACTGTGCTCCTACATCACCTATCCTGTTATCTCCAACATACAGTGATGTAAGAGTGGTATTCTCATGGAGTGCAGCAGCAAAGGACTGTGCCCCTACATCACCTATACTGTTACCTCCAACATTCAGTGATGTAAGAGTGGTATTCTCATGGAGTGCAGCAGCTAGGGACTGTGCCCCTACATCACCTATAATGTTAGCTCCAACATACAGTGATGTAAGAGTGGTATTCTCATGGAGTGCAGCAGCCAAGGACTGTGCCCCTACACCACCTATAATGTTAGCTCCAACATACAGTGATGTAAGAGTGGTATTCTCATGGAGTGCAGCAGCCAAGGACTGTGCCCCTACATCACCTATAATGTTAGCTCCAATATACAGTGATGTAAGAGTGGTATTCTCATGGAGTGCAGCAGCCAAGGACTGTGCCCCTACAGCACCTATACTGTTACCTCCAACAAGCAGTGATGTAAGAGTGGTATTCTCATGGAGTGCAGCAGTTAGGGACTGTGCCCCTACAGCACCTATACTGTTACCTCCAACATTCAGTGATGTAAGAGTGGTATTCTCATGGAGTGCAGCAGCTAGGGACTGCGCCCCTGCATCACCTATACTGTTACCTCCAACATCCAGTGATGTAAGAGTGGTATCCTCATGGAGTGCAGCAGCTAGGGACTGCGCCCCTGCATCACCTATACTGTTACCTCCAACATCCAGTGATGTAAGAGTGGTATCCTCATGGAGTGCAGCAGCTAGGGACTGCGCCCCTGCATCACCTATACTGTTACCTCCAACATCCAGTGATGTAAGAGTGGTATTCTCATGGAGTGCAGCAGCTAGGGACTGTGCTCCTGCAGCACCTATAATGTTAGCTCCAACATTCAGTGATGTAAGAGTGGTATTCTCATGGAGTGCAGCGGCCAAGGACTGTGCTCCTACATCACCTATTCTGTTATATCCAACATCCAGTGATGTAAGGCAGGTATTCACCTGCAGCATCTCAGCTACAGCCTCAGCACCAGCTGCCTGGATGCTGTTACCATTGAGATGTAAATCCTGCAGTGTGTGAGAGTTGTGTGTGTATAGAGAGGACAGCAACACAGTAACAAAGGTGGCATCTGCATTGACGTAATTCAGTCTAATACTGTTTAAGGGGCCTGCACACCTACAGACAAAGTCCAATGCCAGAAGGTCTATAGCTGTCATGGGAGTATCGTATATGTAGAGTTTCCCATCAGATACAACATGATGTGCTATGTGCTTTGCCTTCTCCACCCACTGACCCTCAGACACCAAATGACAGGCCTTCAACCTGTTTGATCTTTCATTCATGTCCAGCCCATCTAGAACTGCAGATAACTGAGCATCAATGTCAGCCTGATGTGTGCCTGAGTCACTGACTGCTGCTTTTATCTCCTTCACCCACAAACTGTGTTTGTCACAATGTAGACCAAACATGTAAGTCAAACACATGTTGAATTGTCCACCACTAAGCAAGCTCAGGTCACTTGAGGCTGCCACATTCTCCAAGAAGTAGGCAGCTGCTAACAGCTCTTGGACGGACAAATGAAAGAATTCTGCTGTGATGAATTGTGCATGGCCAATTTTGGTCTTTGCTACTTGAAGGATCCCACTGGCTGTTGCTGATACAAGGTCTCTTTTACTTAGTTTGGATTTTAAAAGCGCCTCTTCATCAAACACTATCTTTGCGAGTCCCTCGTTTGCTTCAGAGGCAAAGATACCCTGGTAGGCTAGATGAGCTAACTTAGGGAAATATGTTGCTACCTCTATCCGGAAGCTAGAGTCTGATATCTTACGAGAAGCATATTTTATCAAAATAAAGGCCATCAGTCTGGTATAGGTCCTGATTTCGTCATCTACAAATGTGGCTCCTACACTTAACAGACTGGACACCAGCATGCAGTAGTAGGTTATACTGCAGACAGACAGGAGGATGGGGTTTCTGCCTAAGACTGACAGGATGCGCTGTGCCCTACTTGGATGTTTACGTTCTATATACTCTGTTACCTGTGTTGATGTAAGGCCGAGAATCTCAGCTTTTACATCAACACCCAGTGCACTCAGCCCAGTGAATGGGCGTGATGCTGAGACCACAGTGCACGGGGGAAGTAGGTTCTTCCTGAGTATGTTGACACATAAGTCAATGGGCAGGGCCTTTTCTCTCAAGTCACTTATTTTAATTGTGTTTTTTATCCTGTCAGCAAACCCGGGAATTTCATCCAACCCGTCAATAAGGATGAGAACCCGGGATGCACAATGCTCTAACCATGAGGCAACATGTGTTGGCACAGCAGCTAACTTGTATAAACCATGACCACTTAGCAGCTCATCAGTGGATAGAGCCATCATCTGGTTTATCAAGAAGCGTACTGGTAGAAGGAAGATCATGGGGAACTGTGCTGCCCAGGTACCAGCTGCCCACTGTCTGGCCATCCACTGTTCTGTGGTGGTCTTTCCCACCCCTGCTCGACCAAATATCAACACCTTCTGCCTTGGCTCAGTCTCACTCCCAAGAATATCATTAACAGAGATGTTTCTGTCTGCATCTTGGAGCTCGTTAAGATGGACACTGTACTCATGGGGAGGAATGGCTGAATTTGAGTCTGAAGACTCTCTGTTTACTAGGGTAAGCTGGACATGTTGATAATCCAAATCTATTGTCTCATCCAGTTCAGAGTCGGTGGTATGACCTAAAGCTTTGATGGTCTCCTTCATTTGTTCCCTGATACCCTGCATACAGAAGTCTGCCTCTGCCAGTGTTGGTACCCTCCCACAAATAATGCTAAATATATCTGGCTGTGTTCCAGCCAACGCCTTAACAAAGGCATTGAATGTTACATAATGCTTCCCTGCCACTTGTAACTGAAGAACATCAAGCAGCTTACCGACCCTATCCCCTCTATTCCTCTCTGTTTTTATCTTATCAAGTTGTGTGTAGTCAAGGAGAGGTTCAACACTAGGTAGCACATTGTCAAGGTTCACCTCCCTAACTAGCAGCACACGCTGCTTCTTCAGAACTCTCACGTCACACAAAGGTTCAGTTTCTCTGTGACTAGTTGCCATGATTAACTCTGGTTAATAACCAGTCAGTACCTCAAAGCGTAAATCAAGCAATGGGGAAAATGCAATGTACCATAAACAAGTTCTCTCTTCTATGCAACAACTAATTGTAAAGTAAGTTCAGCAGTAAGAACAACCCATATGTTATAATAGAATAAGTAATGAATCAAATCTCATGAATTTGCAAATATCTAATATCAAAATATCTCATGGCCAAGGTTCAATCTAGTTTGAGCTCTGTTGCTGTTTTTCTTTTCTTCTGTCCTCTGTCCATCCTTCTTATCTTCCTGCAACATTAAGAATGAGTAGATTATGAAAGAAACATTGCTTTGTATAGGTGATTAATTTTACAATGAAAGACCAGACGAGAACTGCTTTACATGTACAAGTATTATCAAATCAATGTGTACCAATGTGTATCTCTGTTAACAGCTAGTACTAAGTGTATGTAACCACACTCTATACTCAATCTGGAGGATATTTCCGCTTCTGTCCTGTATTTCAATTGGAAACCTTCATATTTTCCTTTACTGATTATACATGGTTAAATGCTGAATTCAATTTTGTTGCTGTATGCCACTGAGTTTCAAACTTCTCAATAGATATTTGTTTGAATAATAATTAAGAGACTTACCCCTTAACAGGACAGCTAAACGTGGAATGGTCTTGTGGATGTGGACATGTGGCGCCACCTGTAGACGTAGCTGGTAACCAGAATGTAGTCCCAGCGTCCTGATGAGTCACACGGGGGGCACCTCAGGATGTAGACAGGGTGTCGGTGTAGTCTCAGCCTCTTGATGAGTCACACGGGGGCCACCTCAGGATGTAGACAGGGTGTAGTCTCAGCGTCCTGATGAGTCACACGGGGGGCACCTCAGGATGTAGACAGGGTGTGGGTGTAGTCTCAGCGTCCTGATGAGTCACACAGGGGGCACCTCAGGATGTAGACAGGGTGTTGGTGTAGTCTCAGCATCCTGATGAGTCACACGGGGGGCACCTCAGGATGTAGACAGGGTGTTGGTGTAGTCTCAGCGTCCTGATGAGTCACAAGGGGGGCACCTCAGGATGTAGACAGGGCGTCGGTGTAGTCACAGCGTCCTGATGAGTCACACGGGGGGCACCTCAGGATGTAGACAGGGCGTCGGTGTAGTCTCAGCGTCCTGATGAGTCACACGGGGGGCACCTCAGGATGTAGACAGGGTGTCGGTGTGGTCTCAGCGTCCTGATGAGTCACAAGGGGGGCACCTAAGGATATAGAGATGGTGTTCCATTTCATTTTGATCATTTTGAAGTTTAAACAGATTATATTTGATTTAAGACTTTATATATTGCTTCTTTGTATGTGTTCAAAATGTTACAAGAGTCATTTTATCAAATATTTGGATAGTATAGATGTTGAAAACCACAACACTTTACAGCAACATTTGGACTTAAAGTAGCGAAATTGCTAAAGATATAGAGATTGTCTAACATGCTATTATTGAAATGACATCTGCTAGCGTTATTTCAACTTTAAGAGAGCTGAAATACATGCATCATATGAATCACACTCAGTTCTTAGACTTAATGATAAAGTAAAAATGCTATAATTGTTTTTGACTGCTATCGTTAATTCTAAAGACCTTATGAAACCTGATACAAAACCTGAGGCCCCGGTTTTATCAAATTAGATACATTAGTGGTCGTTTTAAATAATCATATAGAATACGCATATATAAATTTTCATGGATTTCTTTAAAAATATATCTAAAAAACTTTCAATTGCATTTGAATTCACAATTTCCTAAATTTGGCACGCAATACTGTATAGATATTCACACTGGATATATTTTCACGGTTTTTAAAATCTGTGTAGTCCATGGGAATATGTACAGCATGAAATAATATACACTTTTAGTGCCTCAAGCCCCATATTTTTATGAGTATCCCTACCATCGGAGCGTGATGATTTCCTTACGATTTCTGTATTAAGGTGGGTCGCTACCCTTTGATTTCTTCAAATTGTAAAATATATCAGAATGGGCCAATATTGCATAGCCAAATACCGTAATGTCGCGTTTTGGGGCCACGGCGGCTAATAATTTCGATGGCCTCTCAGCCCCGGCGCCTAAACAAAGCAGGCGCCTATTCAAAACACGGCGGCTATTGATTTAGGAGCTGGGCCGGGGGAGGGGTGCAGGGTGAAGGTGGGGGGGGGTGTGTGAGCTAACAGACGTGAGCCGGTGTTTGGCCACAACTGACGTGCGGCGCTCCTCCCGCCGCCTCCCGCTGCGGGCCTTACGTAATCTAACCAGCATACCACTACCAGTGTTTCCCTTATATGTGTAACTCTAGTACCCACTAATAGAAGACATGACCGCCCCCCACCACTCCCTAAATGTTAACATATCATAAACAATCATGGTAGATGTATGGGAGAATTAGACAAGTGCCTTTAATATGATGTTTTGTTTTACGTTTTGCCCTTTGTAGCTTCTATGAGTGAGCTTGTACTGTCTACTCTTAAACAAACTGTCCCTTACTGTAAATGCACTGGCTGCCATCATGGCGAGCTAATCCAAGTGTCAGAATGAGTAGCCTACCTGGAAACCCCTACCTGGATGCCCATGGTGTATCATAATCTCAGTAGCCATGGCAGAGGGATCATCACCTACCCCAACAAAAACGTTGAAGAGATATACTTTAGCTCTTAAGCTGGAAGCTGTAGACTTTTTCAAAGGTTGTGATAATAAGGCTGCTACAGCTAGGCACTTCCGGGTTGATTCAAAACGGATAAGAGAGTGGGTTAAAGATGAACAGAAAATGAGAGATCAACTGGCTGGTCAGAGTAGAGGCCAGAACACAAAGAGAATGAGGCTGGATGGGGCAGGTCGGAAGCCCATCTCTGAGACTCTGGAAGATCAGCTTGTAGACTACATTGAAGATCTAAGAAGTAGGAGCCTAAGAGTTACATCTAAGATGGTGAGGATCAAGGCCCAGGAGTTGTTCCGGACAGAGGAGGTAGCAGAGGAGAGCAGACAGGAGTTCTTCACTGCCAGTCGTGGATGGTTGTACAACTTTTTCAAAAGAAAAGATATCACCATCAGGAGGAAAACGTCACAGGCTCAAAAGGTAATAATCCACTTTAAATTATCTTTATTTAATAATTACAGGCCTGGACTCGATTAAGCATGAGGTGTATTGTTTTATAGAATAACAATTTTGTCCCCCCCCCCATAGTAAAAAGAGATTTGGGTGATGCATCCCCAGGCACTGGGTTCCCGCCCTCCACCCCTACTCCTCCCGGACGTACGTCCACACCTCCCGGGGTCATGACCTATAGCCTGCCGCCTCTACTGCCGTGTCCACCAGCCCTCTGCCCGTCCCTGTCGCCTCCAGGTGCCGTCTGTTCACCCTCCAAGCTCCCCATCTCCCTCCTCCTTCCCCTCCATTAAGTTTACAGTAGTGGTAATGTCCGGCCTTCTCTCTCTACTATAGCCTACACCCAAGCAACATCTTCTAATTTACAGTATGTTTTCTACCATAAATTAAACATATTTTCCTCCATCTTTCAGGTACCTGCCAAGGTGCGTCCCAAGTTGATAAACTACATCTTGTTTGTTAGAGCTCTAAGGATCCAGCATCAGTATGACCTGTCCGGCATAGGGGCCATGGATGAGACCCCTATATGGATGGATATGGCAGGGGACACCACTGTGGCCAAGGTAGGATCCAGGACGGTCACTGTGAAGTCAACAGGCCATGAGAAGGCACGTATCACTGTGTGCCTTACAGCCAAGGCAAATGGTACCAAACTACCCCCTTTCTTAGTGTTCAAGGGAGTCAGGATGGACAAGCAGCTGGAGGCTGTGGAAGGGGTCATCAGTGTCATGTCTAGGAATGGCTGGATGTCTGAGGAATTGACCATGGCCTTCCTGGACAAGGTGTGGGGTCAGCTCTCCTTCAAAAGGCGCCTGCTCTGTTGGGATGCCTTCCGATGCCACAGAACGGATGCAGTGAAGGAGAAGCTGTCCAAACTCCGCACTGACATGGGGATGATACCTGCAGGTTGTACCGGCATAATCCAAGCACCAGATGTGTCCTGGAACAAGCCATTCAAGGCACACTACCGTGAGCTCTATGAAGCCTGGCTGCGATCTGATGCGGTTGAATTCACCAAGGCTGGGAATATGAGAGCTCCAGCAAAGCACCTGGTCGCAGGCTGGGTGCAGCAGGCATGGGCTAAGGTGCCCAAGGAAGTGATCATCAAGAGCTTCCAGGTGTGTGGTGTGACCAATGCTTTGGATGGATCAGAGGACCAGAACATCCTCTGTATGCGGGAGGGTGAAGTTGCACACTGTTGTCAACAGGAGCTGAAGGAGAAGGGGGCCCAGTTGGTACAGAACGGAGGGGATCTCACTGACATTGTGGACAACCCTGAAGACCTAGGAGCTGTAGGTCCCGGGGGACAGGAGGAAGAGAATGGACTGATAGTCTCAGAAGATGAGGACTAGTGCTACTGGCATATCACGCAGAGGTGCATATAGTAACACATTCTATGCCATATTAGTATTCTACAAACACTAAATTTTAGATTGGTTTCCACAAAGAATACCAACTGATAACATTGATTTAATGATTATTAGTATGGTATTACGAAAAATGATGGTTATGAATTTATTAAAAGCTTTAAGAACTGACTTAATGATTATACCCAGCAGGCCTATGTCTACAGTACAGAAATAAATATAGATGTATACAAATCGTCTTCCTTGTTCTCCCAACATTATATTTGTTTCTATTTCCAGAGTATTATTAGTCCCTAAGTGGCTACTGATAGCATTATATCAGCCTAGACGTACCAGTAGGGTTGGCTAAGTGTGTGTGTATGTGGGGGGGGGGGGGGGTGGCGGAGTGGGAGGGGTGTAGCAGGTGGGGGTAGCGTGGGAATGAGAGGCGGGAGGCTACGGGTGTGGACTCGGGGCTGGCCACAGCCATGTGCCGTCTTCTGTTGTCACCGCCCCCGGCCCCTATTCAAGGCCCGGCGGCTATTAATTTCAGAACCCTCTGACCCCCGGCCCCTATTCAAAGCAGGCGGCTATTCAAAACACGGCCCCAAAACGCGACATTACGGTACATATATATATTCCCTAAACTGTGTTAAAGATTTAGATTATTTCAAGCAAAATTGTGCATTTTGTAACACTTTGAATATTTGATTTAACTCTTCCTTTCCTGATCGCGCATTTATGCGAATTTTCGGCCGATTTTTGGCCGATTTTGAGGCCCCTAACATTTTCTCAAAAATTGCTTCAAAGCTTAGATTTTTTTGATTCTCACTATTTGGAATATGGTCTCCAAGGATCCCGAACCATTAATCTCTGGTAGTATTTTCCTTGATATGGTTTGCTTGCCAACTTGAGGGACAATCAACCCGATTTTGACCTATATTTAATCGATTTTTCAGGTAAAAATCATTAAAAATGTAGAATCATATGATTTTTTTTGTGAAAACCTACTTTAGAGAGTTTTTCAAGATTTAAAAGATGGTACTAATATTTCCCATTATTTTCAGTGTGATTTTGATCAAAATATCCGTTGCCATAGCAACAGATTTGCTGGAAATGGTGATTTCGTGAATTATTGGTTGCCATGTAACCGTATCAAATATGGCCGTCATGACCATTCCACATACAAAATTGGAAAAAAACTAACAAAATCTACAATATGGTATTTATTCCATCTCAACTGATGAAGGCAATCCTGAAATATTCCAGTTTCAATATTGGTTCAAGATACACTTTTTTTCATATCATTGCTATTTTGATAGAGCCATATCTTGCTTATTTAAATAGATATTGAATACTAGGGTAACACCCTTTTAAGTCAACATCCTTAGTTCATTGTATCACTACTCCAATTGTAGTTTGAATATTAACATAATTCCAAAAGCTTTAGAATGCTCATGTCATCATCTATAGTCCAAAAAACACCCAAAAATGATCTGGGAAAGGAAGAGTTAATGGTACCTGATAATATTTCTAATTTTTTAAAAAGTGCTAGTAAATTGCAGATATTTACTATTTAGAACACTATAGATGCTATGATATTGTTCCAAATAACCAAGGGTATAAATCAGGACAATTGTAGATATAGATTTTTACCATTTTACCCATCATGCAGTGGCATATATAATTAATTTAGTCATTTTTTGGCATTATTTTTCATGTTCAAAGGTCCAAAACCCTAAAAATATGCCCGGGACCCCCTATCGAAATTACTTCTATATGTTAGCAAATGATCTGAACTATTTTCTGAGAGAGTTTAAAAAAATTCTGTTAATACTGAATACCATTTTTAGCCACTAAGGCTACAAATAATGATGATTTCTTTGTATTCTTTCCCGAAACCCCATATTTTTACCCGGAATGCCATGGCGTAAAATTGTAAAATTATTTTTCCAGTAAACGAGAACATAAAGGTGTTTGGCATGTGATGCTTTGCATTTCTGCGCATAATGGTTGATATAAAAAAAAAGTCATGGAAGTTTTCACATTTTTTCTCATTTTCAGAAAAAAATTAAAATACTTTAATTTTTCAAAATTCCATATCTAAAAAAGTAGTTCGGGACCCTCTATTTTTCCTTGCATTTTCCAATTCTATATAATTTGAACTGCCTGTAAAAAAAAAATTGCGAGATTCTTTTGACTTTCAGTGACTTTGACCCAAGGGTAGCGACCCACCTTAAAACAGGATAAAAAAAAGTCTCCCACTGTGGAAAGGTATGTAAACCTAAAATCAAAAAGGGTCATATCCATATGGAAAACGAACATCTTACACACCAGGCTGCCACCTAAAACTAATCTTGCCCTGGGGGCTTTTACAAAAATGTAATTACATTATGATTAATGTCTTTTTTTAAAGTTTATGTTAGTGTTTTAGAACTTACAGCAATATTAGCGTAAATGTCAAATTCACGCTGTTGTCTTCAAATTTAGGCTAATTTAGACATTTAGTGCACACTGGAAAATTGGTGAGAAAAAATGGAGTCTATAACGTTGAAAAATCTGTACATTTTGTTTTGTAACAGGCCCTTGAAAAACAATGTAAAAAGATTATTTTTGTAACACCCTCTTTTTGCTCTATGGTTTTACGTTGGTTTTGTTACAGCCCCCAGCTGGGGACCTGGGTTTAAGCCTCTTGACTACACAAGTTCGCCGTTTTTGACCAAGCACTAGCTAAATATGCTAACTAGACATTTTGCCCAAGATATGCTACAATTAATATAGCCTGGGCTCCACTAGGGCGATACCGTCACCTGCGAAATGGTGGGATCCGTATAATATTTTGTTCTTGTATGTTTTGCCTCATTTTGCTTCATTTCGCGGCAAAGACGTTTCAATTGTTACAATCTCATGAGACACAGCCCTAAGAATCCCTGTCGGCTCAGGGTGAAATTGCATGGTCAATTTCAATTGGCTGTGGATAGCAGTCATTTAGCATTTGAGCCTTCTTTTTGTGAATGTTTGCTTCATAGAATGTCAGGGTTTCATCTATTATTTACATATATGAAAAATATGTCAGCACATGCTCACATTAGAGAAATTTGTGAAACAATTTTTACGTTTCCAGGGGTAGACACTAACATTTCAGACCATGGGCCATCCGGGCCCGTAGCCTCAGAAAGTTGTCGGCCCGGAATTCAAACTGTGCGCCCGGGAATTAAAAGGTGCATACACAAAAAGGGAGTTGGAACCTACTTTTAACCCTTTAAGGACCGCATTATAGCTTATGGTCCATGATTGGTCCATCATTTGCCGCCATGATGCACTGCCAGCAGGTGAGTTGCTATTGTGCTGCATTGGTGCATCATGCCAACCCATCTGAATGCATCAACTCTATAGCAAGTAATATGTATGGTAGAGTATAAGCGTACAGCTATACGCCTTTTAGGTTTGTTGCTCATAGGTTTTGAATGCTACATTCAATGTAGTCCTGCAGTGACAATGAAAGGGCAGAGTGCATCAATGCATGATTCTGTACTATCACTGTGTGCAATTTGTATTCACATTCATTTGATTAACTATATCCTAGATGATAGTAAGAGAGTTTAGTACTTGTTTATGGTATTCTTTTTAAACGTAGAAATAATATTTGATAGGAAATCTGGTATACGGGAGACTTGATGTCTTTGGTATAATATTTGGCACACTCAGAAGTTTTCCTTTCCAACGATATGTAACATGATATACTTCATAGCATAGAGAGCGGATTAATCTCCATGTTTACAGCCATGTTCACTTGGAACTATGGGTGACAATAGCTACGGGCCACCCGGGCCTGTAGCTATGTAGATATCTAGAAAACTATGGGCACGCACCCAAAAATACGGGCCATTGGTTCCCTGGCTAGCGTTAGTGTCTACCCCTGGTTTCCATCTATAAATCTAGTACCAAAATAATAATAAAACTACCCTAACTTTACCACACTGTAAAAGTCCTAAAGATCTATGATAGATATGCATTGTTGTCATTAAATGAAAGATAAACATGTGTACCTTCATTCTAAACCGAGGCTTTCATCTGATTTTGTGCATTTACAGGTAAATTCTCTTCTCAAGAGTGTCTGACTTAAGGTGTGTGTCCGTCTTTGGGTGAATCTACCCTATACTGTATACTAATATCCACACTCATGGAGATTATAGGGTCGAATTCTACTGTAGCTCAATTAGTAGTACTGTTGATGTCTTCATAATGCACCTGAATTGAACCTGAACTAATGTACCTATTCACGCATTTGATAGGTAATATAACTTTGTCAATATAGGTGGATTTATGCTTAAAATGGGTAAAATAGATAATGTAAAAAAATACTACCAATTGTGCCAAGGTGGGATTCGAACCCACACTCCTCATTGAAAAATGATCGAGGATTCTGGATCATTTTATTTAGTTATAGATTCGACCAGGAGAGATATCGAAGCTCACAGTCATGCCATACACTATAGACATCTACTCCAAGGTACATTATAGGCTGTGTCTCACCAGATCAGGCCAATGTGAACGTCTTTGACCAGGTGCCATCATTGACTGGGTGCCATCTCTGACCGGCCACCATAAGAAAAAAAAGTTTAAATAAATTTATTCTTTGATATGTAAGGGATAAAATAAAGAATATGGCAGTGGTTATATCTCCATATATCTTCACCTGTCTTCAATAGCCTGTTTTCTGTCAGGCAGTCAAAGATAGCACGCGGTCAAAGATGGCACCTGGTCAAAAACGTTAACATTGACCAGATCCGGTAAGCCTATATTGTATGAAAGAGGGCCAAGAGGGGGATCATATCATCCAGATCACATGGTAGGTGTAAAATCAACGAGCCATGACGTTAGTGTTAGTTAGTGCAGTATATCCTCACCCCACCGACCTGGTGTTTTCATAATTATATCATACTTTATTGGAATGATTTTTATACACTAGAAAACCTCCTTGAAGCTATGGTAACCTCCTCGGCTAGGCCTCGGAGGTTTTACAGAAAATACTACAGCTCCGTGGGTGTTTCCCACCACAAAACATATAGAATTGCTGTCGTTATATTAGGACTTATTTAATGCTGCACTTATCTGTAGACAGCTTGCCCGGTATGATAAACGGTTTCATTGAATACCTAGGAACATTTAGATTGGGCTCGAACCAGTTGCAAAAAAAACAACGATGGATTAAACATGTAAAGAGATTCCAACCTCATGTTCATTTCCTAAAAATTTAGGCCACTAAAAATCTATTATTTGCTTTGCGGACACCACCCGCACCCTTTAAAAAAGGGTCACAATTGTTTGCTTGTTTTTTTTTTAGAGAAAAAGGCCATCACTAAGAAAAATGATCAATATATCTGCTGTTAATGTTTAAAGGCCATTTTAGTCGTAATTTACATGTACAGACCATCAATATTATGGAAATAAAGAAGAAAGGCCCTTCCATGCCCTAAAACAAAAAGAGGGCACGATCAACGTGAACCTACTTCTATATAGGAAACTATGCATCATATAAGGCCAAAAGAAGTATGTTTTAGGAAATGTCTTAAAACCACTGAATTAGCCATGAATGTGGTAGTAACTAAGGTCACTCAAAAAAAACTTGTTTCTCATTCTTTTCTTCTTTACTGGAGGCTGAAATGTATTGGAAATTAAGACTTTTTGCACTTGATTTTTACATTCGAGTAGTTGAGAGTGAATTTGATACCAACCTCTTGACAGATTTTTAAAATGATGCAGGCAGTGATGAAAACAACTTCTTTTTGAGTGGCTTGATTGCCAATAAATGAATATGGCAGTAACTATGAACATCAAGTAGTTGGATACCAAGCCAGGCAACTATTTAGGCCGTTAAGGTCAGTTGGAGATTGTCAAATGGTGTGAATAGCACACATCTAAGGATCATTGTGTCCATCTCAAAATCATAGACAAAAAACCCTTGAGACTTCCAAAGGTTATTTACATAACATTACATTACTTATAATCAATGCCCAAACTAACACCTCGCTGACACTTGTATGGTTTGCTCAGTCGGTGCCTGCTTCTAAATCGGAGCCTCAAGGTTTCAAAGCTCTCTTTGGGAATTCACAAAAAAAAATCAAAAATTTGCCCTAAATTAACACACACCAGGGGGGTCAGTAAATTTCTAAAAGATTCTGAGAATGGCCGCAGGGTCCTGCCATTAGTTCCCCAGAATGATCCTTAAAGATTTGGCCAAAGAGAAGAAGTACAACATGTAGTCATGGTAACTTACTATGGTGTAGTGGATGTGTCAGTGTATGTGTTGGTCGGTGCTGCTTAGGGCCAGGTGTCCGAGGAGGCTCAGTAGAGGGCGGTAGGTGAGACTCCTAGCCATAGAGGGGCCTCTAGGGGCCTCGTCCCCTGTAGGAATGACTCCTGGTGGCTGTGTCAGTGGAGGTGTGGCAGAGGGGCCTGTAGGGGCTGACGTAGAGGTCCCGTACCCTGTAGGTGAGACTCCCAGCTCTAGAGGGGCCACTAGGGGCTGCTGCCCGGTAGAGGCCCTGGCCTTGTCCGGGGTTCTAGGTGTGATTGCTGGTGGATAGTTCAACTCCTGCCAGTGTTTGTCTGATCTCCCGTCTGTCCGCACCGGTTTATATATCTGCATCTGTGTATAGCAACGTGAGACGTCAGTGTACATGTAAACATGGCACACCATGGGAGACGGGCTCACACGCTCATACATGTCATATCTCCGCACTTGGCACTTTTAAAAAAGCGCAGAACTTGCTGCCCCTCCTTGGCGCGTAAGACCCATCAACACTTTAAAGACACAAAAGGTGATATTTGTCGTGCAGCCCTGGTGCTGCATTTGGGCATCATGCCGACCTTTTGGGTGTGTCTCAAAGGGTTGGCATTGTGCTTGAATGCAGCACTGGTTGGTTACTCACCAGGGCTGCATTCATGCATCATACTGACCACGGACATGATGTATTAATGCGCTATTCCATCGTTTAAGGGTTAACACAGTGTTTATCATATAGAATAGAGGCCATACTGAGACACCAGTTGTCTGCCTGAGGAGCTACAGTCTGGTACTCCCTGCACACAACTTAAAGTTGTTACATCCAATGTGGGGGACAATAAAAAAAAGAAATTTCCCTAAAAATGAGTCAGAATATTCAAATAATAACATACAAAGCTCCCTTTATACACAATTCCCCTCATTCCCTTTTATTTCATTCTTTGACTTTATCACCCAATATGTGGGCATTTTGGAATAGAAGCATGCAAAATTGTATTCCCCCCTTAAAAATACACTAGAAAAGCCCATAGTAGGGTCACATTGGATCCATTTCTGACCCATTGATGCCCATTGATAGCATTATTCTCTAAATATCATACTATTACAGTGTTTGGAAGACATTTAAGTAAAAATCGGATAGACCGACTTTAACACAAGTCATGCGCACCAAATACAAGACACAGACCATGGGAGACTGGCTCCTGTTGGTACAGGTATCTCTCTATGTGGCGCGCTACACACGTAAACACAATGATTGATCAGTTTGATACAAAACACAGACCCCCTACACTGACACTGTGTACCATAAAACCTCTCTGATAAGCAGACCCCCTAGCTTGAGGGAAAGCTATAAGCTGTGTCTATTTAAACATGATTAAACTATAATTTACTTGGATTAAAACCTCGCTAATAAGCCCCACGTTGAGAAGATGCTATAAGCCGAATTTGGCCTCAAATCCCCCCAAAAAAGCTTGGTGTATCAGAGAGGGTTTACGGTAGTATACAGACAACCCTCCCCTCACCTCATATTGTACTACACTCATACAGCACTACAGTCTGGTGCAGACGTTTAGAACTGTAAAAACCTCACCTATAATCCTAACTCAGATACTAGCCACCCCCTAACTATTGGAATCCTATAAACCGCACGGGGGGTCTGATTGCGACTCTATTATATATCTAAAAACTAGCATATAAGCCGCACCCTGACTTTGTCCTGTTCCCACAAACCACATTAATTATCTGACTTGTGTACTAGCCATGGCCTGTAGGCAAGGTTTTACGGTATCAGAAATAAATGGGGAGGGAATGACGTCTTATGATAGTCATGCTTTGGTTATTACTGACCCTTTAATGACAGCATGACGCCTTAATGCCTCAAGTCCAATCATCATCATTAACCACTAATACAATGCTACCTTGCCAGCACTGCATTGGTGTATCATGCCAGCCCTTTGGGAATGTCTCAACCCCTTAGGATAGTCATGATGCATGAATGCAGCACTGGTGAGTCACTCTCCAGGGTTGCATTAATGCATCATGATGACCAAGGGTATGATGGGTTAATGCACTATGCAGTCCTTAAAGGGCTAAAAGGTTAAACCTTTAAGGGCTTCAATAATGCTTAAAGGACTTTGTTGTCATGATGAGCGTGTAACTTACCGGGGCTTCATTCGTGCATCAGGGGGTTGAAACACTCCTCAAGGGTCGTCATGATGCATGCATTCAGTCCTGGGGAGTTACTCATAAAGGCTGTATTCAATGCATCATGCCGACCAAGGACATCACACATTAAAGCACTACACAGTCCTTAAAGGTTTATTAACTATTGCACCACAGAGAACCGGGACACACTTCATTATAACAGTATAAAGACAGACCACCACCTGTGCCACTACATAGCAGCTCTAAGGGACCAACATTCTGGTGCCTGGACCTTGTCTATTCACAAATACACTAAAGCTGGCTGAGAGAACAAAAGAAATGGCTTATATACATCTTATATATCTACCAGTAATATAAGGCCATTTAAAAAAATAAAATGTTTTCTTATGACCGTGCGCATCATCATAATCAAGTTTTGAGAAGAAAAAAATTGCCAAATTTTTATGAAAAACATGATAAAAATGGACAAATATTGGCATATCTTATTCCCCTATATATAAAACGGCATTATTTGGTCGCTGGTACCCACCCCATTGGATCAGGCTTGAGGTGCTTGACGGGAACAGATAAACCAAAAGAGGCTAGATGAAATTATGTACTTTTTCAAAGCTAACTCGATTTTCCTCCCAATTTTACTTCAATTAATATTGTCAGTTCTTTATACGTCATAATCCTTCTCCCACTGGACTAATCCCCTGTATAACATTGTACAAAACAAAATACAAATTAAAAACGGTAATATAAATGTATACTCTCGTCCTGTGGGCCTAGCAACAAGAGGCAGAGAAGCCCACAAAGTTTCGCCATTTTCTTCTACATTAAAACGGGATGAAAATAGTGTCTCTTTTATATACTGCTGAGAAAATACAATGAAATCCAACAGCTCAAGTCACTTAAGGCTGTGTCTCACGACCTTGGGACAATGTTTTTGTCTCTGACCGGGTACCGTCTCTGACCAGGTGCCGTCTCTGACCGGATGCCGTCTCTGACCGGCTTGGCTTGATAAGGTCAAAATACTAAAAGCAGGAGGCTAATTATAATTATAACTATGATTATATAACAACCACCATAACGTTTTTCCAAATCCTTATATATATGAGTATAATTCTTTTTAAAACACCTTTTTCTGACACCTGGTCAGAGACGGCAGCCGGTCAGAGACGGCACGCGATCAGAGACAAAAACATTGTCCCAAGGTCGTGAGACACGGCCTTAATTATCCCCCTATCAATATGACATTATAAAACGTTTGAATGCTTGAGATAATCAATCCTAAACTTCTGAATCGCACCCCTCCGAGAGAGTATGCTTGGAGAGTAGATACGGACGCGCGTAGGCCTAACTATGGCAATGTCGCTAGACCTAAACTGGGGCAGAGAGACGCCACCCAGGGATGCCGGCCTGTCCTGTTCCCGTGGTCCGTCCGTCCGTCCTTCCGTTGGGTGGGTGGGTGTGTTGGGGGGGGGGGGGGGGGGTGTACATGTGTGTTGGGGCGGGGGGGGGGGGGGTAGGCCTACATTAGCAGTTGAATAGGGCGGTGGGGAAGGGGGGCAGGGATATATAAATATCACGGAATAGGCACATAGGCCTACCTAGGCCTACCCCCAAACAGGGACGTGGCAAGCAGTTTCAAAGTAGGGGGACAAGGGGGGTAGGCCTATATGACCCCTTTTCACCCCTTTTCTCTTGACCTCATGTCCCCCCCTGTCCCCCAACCCGGTTGCCACACCCCTTCGCCGGGCGGCCCCTACACATAATCCCGGCCCCTGAAGGGGCTGGTATTAAATTAAAGATCATACTGACAGCAATGCAGTGGATCAGTAATAACCTACACTTTCCCCACTTCCAAAGATCAATAAATTCTTAACTACTAAAAGGTGGATTTCAGTCACCAAAAACGCATTTCATCCTATACATTCTAGTCCATGAATTAGAAAAAAAAGCCTCCCTCGTCAGATTTTTTCAGTTATTGGTGATGAGAAACCACTTTTTTTTGAGTGGCCTAAGCTTGGGATTTTAACTACCATTAAACTGTACCATTGTACTTCATTGGTGTCAATAGATTACTTGATTATATTTATGCTCTTCTCATCTACTTTTCTTAGTCACCTTGAATTTACAAAGATTTTGAAATGTCATGCAGAAAATTAAATCAATATTATATATATAAAGATAATTCAAGGGTGGATCTAGGGGGGCTGAAATTTGAATTTTTCTTAATGTAAACATATTTTGGAGATTTTTAAACAATGGCCTTACCCCCTCAATTTCAAAACCCTGTGTCCACCCTTCAAATTATAGGCAGAAAATATATGTCCAAACAATGCTTCCAAAGTAATGATATTTTCCTCAGAATGGCAGCACTGTAGGCTGCATTGATTCTCAGGTTGTCCACCAGATGTCAGACACTATCTCATGCAGCAGACCATGGAGATTGGGCGGGGGAGCAAAGGATGCGCTATGCTAAATATGTTCGCACTATAGGCCTTTATAGCATATGCGCAAAAAAAAGTACTAATGCTGTCCATTGGGCTTAACCACTGCAATTTCTTATAAATGTACATTTTCCCAAATATCTAGGCCTGTGGGATATGATACATACCTGGTAGTGACTTAATTTTTTTGTATCGCCCTTTTGGTGTGGCCGTACCCAATTCCCCTAATTCTGCAGTGACAGATTCGGGATATATCCATGATTCAATTTCGCCTTAGTAGGCCAATTTAACATCAAATCCAATCCTAAATACTGCTATAGACAACTAGTATTCACTCTAATGATTAAGTTGATGCCTTGTTTACATACCCACTGTAAAATTTAGCCCTATAAAGTTTGTATAAAACCATACTGTGCGGGACTGCTGTCACCTAGCATGAATTTAGTGAGGTGCAACCCAAATCATGACTACAAAGTCTGTTAAGAATTAATTAAGCCCTTAAAGGACACATTAGTGTCACATATATGTATAACTGATTGATTGATTGATTTACTTTTATTTATCCTGAATCATGTACAGGCATTAGGCTTGCCTATGAATTATGACATATCCAGTTAATAGTTTAAATGCTTCATAGTCACATGTAATAACACTGTATGTGTACTCTTTTGTACACTTTTTTTTTTTTTTTTGAAAAGATTTGGACGTGTTCATTTCAACGAGTAGTTTATGATCACAGGTAGAATCCATCCACAAGTGTTCGGCTGACAGAATATGACTTGAATAAACTTCATCATTTTACGTTGAGACAAAGGTGTAATCAATATGGTCAATAAATCATATAGATGAACATGAATAGGTTTTGTACGCTTTAGCATGTCGAAAAAACAGTCCTGGAAGGCCTTCAGGTAAATCTTATGAGAATTAAGAGAATTGGCTTAAGGCCATGACTTAATTGTAATAGATGTAATGCTAAAAGATGTTAGTTCAGTCGAGGTTAGGACCGATGTTGGAAGTCCAGGGCCTCACTGTCTGTTGTTAAACAACATCAGGCAGAGAGTCCTTGCTGGATAGATGTTGTTATCCAACAGGTTCATTAGACACAGCTATTATGTACCTTTTCTTTAACATGATGGACGATGTTAAGTGTCCATGGACGATGTTTTTGTCCATTTTCCTGTTTAAAACAGGTGTTTAAGATAAATAAAATGAAACGCTATTTTTTGAGTTGTAAACATATGTTTATTCAAAAATGAGTTTCTAAACAACCTCAGTGTTCAGAGTACATGTTATATCATTACAATAGATATGATCGCAAGCAATATGGTACATACTCAATGGCCTGTTATAAGCTTGTTTGGGTAAGATGGGTAGAACGTCTGGGGTCTTTTTAAAAAAAAATTCTTAACAAGAAAGTTCTATTCATCCAGTTTGAATATCTACAAATTGACTAACAAGAATTGCGGTTGTTGCCGCGTAAAAAAATGCCTCGGGCATTTTTATACGCGGCAACAACCGCAATTCTTGTATTCGAAGAAACATAATGTCTAGATGGTTGGTATGTTTGAAGGGAACCCGTTCAAGCCACCAAAAAAGCAGGGCCGGGAAGGGGTTATCAGAGGGAAGGATAATATTACTTCAAATATGGCATTTCCTATGAATTCCTTGGGCCCACGTTAGGGGGTAAGGAAATGTGTGTTGCTAGGCAGATAAACAATTAGAATAGATGTTGCTAGGCAACCAGCTGTATTAGCAACAAATAGATAGAACCATTGAATTTCTTGTGTCCATATTAGGGGGGTAGGTATGATTATAATCAACTTCAGGACCATGGAAATGTGTGTTGCTAGGCAGATAAACAATTAGAATAGCCGTTGCTAGGCAACCAGCTGTATTAGCAACAAACAGATAGAACCATTGAATTCCTTGGGTCCATATTAGGGGGGGTAGGTATGATTATCATCAACCTCAGGACTATGGAAATGTGTGTTGCTAGGCAGATAAACAATTAGAATAGCCGTTGCTAGGCAACCAGCTGTATTAGCAACAAACGGATAGAACCATTGAATTCCTTGCGTCCATATTAGGGGGGGTAGGTATGATTATAATCAACTTTAGGACCATGGAAATGTGTGTTGCTAGGCAGATAAACAATTAGAATAGCCGTTGCTAGGCAACCAGCTGTATTAGCAACAAACAGATAGAACCATTGAATTCCTTGCGTCCATATTAGGGGGGGTAGGTATGATTATAATCAACCTCAGGACAATGGAAATGTGTGTTGCTAGGCAGATAAACAATTAGAATAGCCGTTGCTAGGCAACCAGCTGTATTAGCAACAAACGGATAGAACCATTGAATTCCTTGCATCCATATTAGGGGGGGTAGGTATGATTATCATCAACCTCAGGACCATAGAAATGTGTGTTGCTAGGCAGATAAACAATTAGAATAGCCGTTGCTAGGCAACCAGCTGTAAAAGCAACAAATGGATAGAACCATTTAATTCCTTGCATCCATATTAGGGGGGTAGGTATGGTTATAATTAACCTCAGGACCATGGAAATGTGTGTTGCTAGGCAGATAAACAATTAGAATAGCCGTCGCTAGGCAACCAGCTGTATATGCAACAAACCGATAGAACCATCGAATTCCTTGGGTCCATATTAGGGGGGGTAGGTATGATTATAATCAACCTCAGGAACTATCAAAGGTTGATTTATATTATTGTTATCACATTGCATAAATTTGTGTTGTGACACCTTAATCCAAGATGGCGGCACAATCCAAGATGGCGGCGCCCGCTCTGACTTCTGGCAAAGTGCAAACATCATATACCTCGTTCTGGTGGTGCCTGGCGGCACCACCAGGTGGCTACGCCACCACTTCGGCATAAAAAAAGATATAGAAACCTGAAAATGTATTTAAAATTGCTTAAAAATCCATGTAACATGCTGCTTTTCTACTTCATATTATTTTTTATAACAAAAAATGTGTAAAAAACTTGAAACTTCCTCCAAATTGCATAAAAAACATAGGGTTGGCCCTGTTTTGATAGGGTTGGTCGGGCGACCTAAAACAGGCCTTTCTTTTGGCCTAAATACAAAATACAGCGGTGTGTGTGTGAAAAGTGTTTTAACAATCTCAGGTCTATTATAATAAACAACACTAGCCGATCCGGAGTCTCGTGAGTGTTGAGTGATCAGATTGCCATCCAGTGGTGGAGCCTATGGAAACTAGCTATCAAAGATTTGTAAAGGATGGTGTGGTCATAGGTCACAATCTAAATTAAATTTTTCCACCAATAAACTGTGATGCTCCAACGTGCTCCACTTGCTATTTCATTCATCACATATTATTCTATTTAATCTCAACTATAGGTTCAGTAGAAGCTCCCTCAAGAAGTTGTATAAATAATTGTCCAATTTTAGACTTCATGAACAACCAATCTTAGGTCAACTAGCATGGACTTCTCAAGTGGCATCTTGAAAATTGTCAAATTGAATTCAACAACCTATTGTTATTAATAATATGTTTGATTATATTCATGTTTTTCTTGTCTGATTTTCTGTGCAATCTTGTATCTTCAAACTTTAGATTTTAATACATTATACAGAAAATGAAATCAAAATTATGAATGAAGATTAAGCAAAATATATATGCCCACCCACTACTGTGAGAGCAACAGTAACCTCAGAATTTTAGCGCTGTAGGCTAGATTGGTTCCCGAGTTCTCCACCAGATGTCAGCCGTGTTCTCTACATCTCATGCAGCACATACTGGGTGTGTTCGTGGATTGGAAAATGGGTCAGTGGTTCCACCCTGATAATTCTTGGGAAGGACCAGACATTTAATGCCCACTGGAAGTGGGGTGGTTGGTGAAGGAGCCTAGCATATATGCATCTATATCTCTATTTCTCTATTTATATCTATATATATCTTTATATATATATATATACACATTATATATATAGCATATGGCATGTCATATATATATCTACACACACATATATATATATTATATACATATGTAGAAATATGTGAGGGACATGGTTTTTCCGGAAATGACATTTCCGGAGACACAGGGACTCAAACCCAGGGTCTTCAACTTGCCAAGCAATTGCTCTACCACTGAGCTACATCCCCTTTTCCTATCAGTAAGACCATCAGCATGGTCTGGAGGGGAACAGGATTACCCTAGTGAAACCCCCTCGCCGGTTTACCACCGGAGCGTGGGGAATTAGACCCCTACATATATCGATTTAGATTTATTTATAGATATACCTATATACTTACAGTCATGTATTGACATAGATCAAGTCAAATGTTTGGATCAGTAGTAAAGTGTGTAGTCATGAGGGAATCTTCCCCTCCCCCCAACTAGTAAAATATGACCCTTGTCCTACATTATGCTTTAATACCGAACCCCTTTGACCCTGTTGTTTCCGATTTTTTTTAACCACAAACGCACGTTGTGGCAGGGGTAAACAATCAGTGGATTACCCTGGTGTCAAACACATGTACTACATCAGCCAATCAGCAGCCAAATGGATGTTGAGTGGTCATACTGCAATCTGGTAGTGAGTACTGGCTATTATAGTTTTGTCTTGGATGTGTACTCATCAATGAAAATCTAAAATGTTTCTTTTTCAACAACAAGCAATGATGCCCCAACTAGCTCTACTTGTCATTTAATAGATCACATATCATCCTAATTATTTCAAATCATAGATTTAGTAGAGCTCCCATGTAGAAGCTGTAGTAACAGTTTCAAATTTCCTAATTTTAGACTTCATGGAAAATCCAAATGGATGTTGAGTGATCAGATTGCCAGCCAGTAGTGACATCTAGGGGTACTGGGTTTATAGATCTGCAAAGATTGGTCTGGTCATTAGGCACAATCTGAAATATGTTTTTAACCAATAAGCTCTGATGCTCAAAAGTGCACCTCTTGCCATATTATACATAACATCTGATTTCTGTACAATCTTTTATCTTAAAACATTGAACATTTTCAAATATAAGGATGAAAATGAAATTACGATTGTATATTACAGAAAAAAGAAACTGTCCAAATCATGCTGTGAGAGTATTGGTACTTACCTCAAAATGGCTGGATTAGGAACTAGGTTCTCTACTGGATCTCTACAGCAGGCAGAATTAATGTACAACATTAGCAAATCAGAAGCCAAAAGGATTGTAGCAGGCAGTTATTGCTCGGGCAGGCTGAGCATGCCTGGAGAGCGCACTTCCCGCTTTTGTGGCTCAAGTACCACAGCAGAGCATTGGAGAAGCAGCAGTTCCATGATGTAGTGGTTAGCATTCCCTACCCTGAGCAGAGCTGCCGGGGTCCGATTCCCAGTGGGATCCGACTTTTCCATGACCCGTTAAAGGGAGGTTGAGTGATCAGATTGCCATCCAGGAAGCATATGGGGACGAACCTGTGTAGTCACTAGATGCCGCCCATTCTGTGCGTAATCTTAAAATCGCCACTTCTAGCATTATCTTAATCAGTTTCCAGGTGATACCTATCCTCTAGATGGCACCACTGTAAGTTTGTAACATTGCAGTATATTTCGGGGCTCTGCCCCTGCACCCCCTTCTTCTTTCTCTCTTTTTTTTCTTTTTCTGGAATAAGATTACGCCAGAAGTGGCGATTTAAGATTATGCATAGAATGGGCGGCGTCTAGTGATTACGCAGGTTCGTCGCTTGATGACACCTAGGGGGTTACTTGCCATTAAAGAATTGTATGATGTTGTACTCATTAAAGACAATCTAAAATAAAAATTCCAATGTTCTCTACTTGCCATTTCATAGATCATATGCCATTCTGACTATGCATTAATATAGATTTAATGGAGCTCTCTTTCAGAAGTTGTAGTAACAGTGTGAAATTTCCTAATTTTAGACTTCATGGACAATCCAATCTTAGATTAACTAGCATGAACTTTCCTAGTCTCATGAATTGGTGGCATTTTGAATATTATTAAAATTGAATTCTGTTCATTATATTCATGTTTTTCTCATCTGGTTTTCTGTGTGATCTTGTATCTTCAAACTTTGACGATTTTAATGCATTATGCAAAAAAATGAAATTAAGATTATGAATTAAGATTAATGTCCACCCACAACCATGAGAGCAGCCGTATTTAGGGAGTGGTTATTTTTTAACAACAGGGGGGTTGGTAGATTTTCACACGAGTGGGTGGACTTTATTCTGGTCCCCCCCATTGGAGGGGGTCAAAATCTTTTTGGTTCACCTCTCAGGCAAGTTGAAATTGAGCGCGGCCGACCCCTTTGAGCTATTGTAATGCGCTGGCATTTTCGCTAAAAAGGGGTGCAATTTTTTTGGTCCCCCCTCAAGAGGGGTCCAAATTTGTTTGGTTCCCCCCCAAATCCACCACCCCCCACCCCCCCCCCCGTTGTTAAAAAATGACCACTCCCTTACCTAAGAATTCCAGCGCTGCAGGCTGAATTGGTTCCCAAGTTCTCCACATTGGGGTCTGTACATCTTATGCGAACTATTATAGATTTATAAAGTAAGGGTCGCTCATTCGATACGATCTAAAATACTTTTTTTTACAACAAGCACTGACGCTCTAGCATGCTCTAACACATATTAGTCTAATGATTTTCAATTATAACTTCAGTGGAACTTCCCTTGAGAAGTTGTAATAACAATTCAAATTTGCTTATTTTTAGGCTTCATAAACAACCCAACTTTAGCCCAACAATCATAGATTCTCTCTATTCTCACATATTGTCATGTCTCTAATAAGGCCAAAAAAAAGAAGGTGTGTTTCAGGCAACCTGGTCAGAATTTCAGATTTCTTTTTTTTTTTATAGAGAGAGTACCAGGAATAAGTCGCAAATCAACAAATCGACTCGCGACTCACCAGAATTACTCAAAAATTCCTCCATTACCTCAATATCAAGAAGTTGTTGGATACTCCTCTTAAAAAGCCATTTCCTGAAGTTAATCAATTATGCTGGCCTCTGAGGTCACTGGGAGCTTGTTATTCTTGAAAGAATTTGTAAGAATTGAAAAAAAACTAACAAAAAAATCAAAATCATACCTTCTTCCCCCCATAATGGTGCATTTCTGCTGAGCAGAAACGTTTCTGCTCGAATTAGACCTATATCTGCATGCAGGTCAGAAACGTAAAATGTCTAGCTAAGCAGAAACGTATCTGTAGCAGAGGGGTGAGATATAGCCTCATGCATGTCAGACAGTAGGGATGGAGCCTTAGACAAATATTGCCTGGATTAGACTTGGATTCTGTATTCTCAGGGCCCGTAAGGGTTAGGCCATGGGCGCAGCCATGTCCAGTTGCCTCCTTTGGTTGTCTCTAGATGGAGCCTAAGTTGAGATAGTGATTGCTGCAGTCTGTGTTACCCTGAAGACATGCGAATAGATTGGTCCTCAGTAACTAGGCTTACTCACTGTAGGGCCAAGTCCTGTGAACCACTTCAGACAGAAGCAATAGTGGCCTGCCTTGTGATGTCATAACCCCCGGTTAGCTGCTCTACCTAGTGGTCAAGGGCTACTTCTAAAGGTCCTTAACTTAGCACAGGTGGTACTGCTATCAACGGACAGGTGCCCTATAGAACAGAATCAAGGCACTTTCTTCAGTGGTGTTCTTGGCTGCTGAGTGGTAAGCTCTGATGAAAATGGAATATCTAGGGACATTGATGAACTGAAATTAAAAAGTAATAATCTGTAAAACGGCTTTATTGTATGGTGTAGATCTCACAAATTTCTTTAAAATTGAACATAACCCTACTGGCAAACATGGTGTGGTTGCACCATGTTTGATACCGGGGTTCATATTAGAAATGTGCGTATAGTAAATATGTATTCATTTTTGGTCAGCCTCATGATAGATGTACCAGGTTGTAGGAAGAATTAGGAGTTTCTATGATGTATTTAAGAGCAAAAGATCAATATAATATGTATTTTCCATCTTGGAATCACCTGATATAATGACGATCTTCTTTGTGAGGCCATAAAAACTGAAACACTAGGGTTTGAGATGTATCAACAACAATTGTGGTTGTTGCTGCCTAAGAAAATGCCTCAGGCATTTTTTATACTTTGCAACAACTGCAATCTGAATTCGCAAGCTCACCAGCAGGGCCCCTCTGGGGCCTTTCAGCCTCAAAAAAATGTTCCAAGGAGCCAAGTTATATACATAGCTTTTATATAATGAACTTTCTTAATCATTTAAGAACTTACTGATTTGACCGTCCTCCGCCCAAACCTGCTTCACTCAGGAGTTTGTGCCATATACAATAATATATATATATACAAGTGAGGGCGCAAACAGATTCCATCTGTTTGCTAGCCCTCACTTGTTTGAGAAGATACTGGATTTAATATTTATGCAGGGTTGTTTAGGCATTTGGAGGGGTGTTTGAGATTTATTTCAAAGTTAGTGAGGAATTTTTTTACTTGATGAAGTTATAAATGACAACATAGAAATTCCTTCTGTTATAATGGAAACTGATTTTATTAATAATTATAAGGGCAGCAATGAATTGACTTGGATGAAGACTGATATATTGAAGAGGCGTGGTATGGAGCCCCTAGTCATGGTGTGGAGCCCCTACACGTGTTGTAGAGCCCCTACACGTGTTGTAGAGCCCCTACACGTGTTGTGCAGCCCCTTGGCTTGGTATGGAGCCCCTACACGTGTTGTGGAGCCCCTACACGTGTTGTGGGGCCCCTAGTCATGTTGTGGAGCCCCTAGGCATGTTGTGGAGCCCCTACATGTGTTGTGGGGCCCCTGATCAAGGTTCTGAGTGCTGTGTCCACGTGGCCAAGGCTCCTGCTCCTGGGACTCCGGCGACTCCCGCTCCCGTGGCTCCCGTTTGTGCGACTCCTGCTCGTACCGCTCACGTTCACTGGAAAATATAAGAAAGTACATATAAAATGGCAGAAAAAGAACTTTAAACTTCTGAAGAACCATGGCCTTTTATTTAAAGTCACTACCGGGTATTTACATATATATTAAACCACAGACCAACCATGCCATATTTTAGTTTCGATTTTCACAATATTCTTCATTCTGCTCTTTTAAGTTTTGAGGTACCTAGACATAATATTTGAGAATTTCCTTTTGCTGGGACTACCACAGATGTCCAAAGAATTAGAATTTTTGAGATATTGCATAATATGCAGTAGTTATTTCTGTAAACCTGAGACCCTGAGATAAAAGTACATAGAGTCTATCCCGGTTCTGACAGGCTGGTCTCACAACTGTAAAAAGTAGACCAGACATCAAAATGCTTTTCTTTTTTGGGAGATACTTAGGAACCATATTAAAATCTATCCTTCGCACACAGTATAGTAAACATGTGTATCTACTTTCTCATGTCCATCCCATATAAAATGCTTTAACATTTAGGCCATACCCCCCCCCCCCCCCCCCTGACACAGCCAATTTTGAAAATTGTGGATTTCGTCAGATTTCAGTGACAGTTCCAAGAATGTCAAATTATATAATTTAGGCTCCGAATTTTTAGTTGGGACTAAAGCAGCTTATTCACAAGAAAGGGGGGGGGCAAAAGGTTACTTATATGCACCTAGCTCTGGAACTAAACATGATAGAGAGACAAATTTTACATTTCTGAAATCCTCTCGCCGAGACGCTTTGTTTGGCGCTATGCGAAAGAGTCTAAGTCAAAGCGTTCTACTGGCAATTCTCAACCAATGTTCACCTTATTAGGCTCGTTAGATGCAGAAATGTCATCTTTATTAGGCCCTAGTTTGTCAGCCCTCCACCCCCCCCTACCTTTTGTGAAATTTGACTTTCTTTGGGAATTTTGGCGAAGACCGGGCTGTCATTTCTCAACTTGTTTAGCGCTATGCCAAAGACTCTAAGTGGAAGTGTTCTACTCACGGTCGAAACAGAAACTTACACGTGTTGTGGAGCCCCTACTCATGTTGTGGAGCCCCTAGGCGTGTTGTGGAGCCCCTACACGTGTTGTGGGGCCCCTGATCAAGGTTCTGAGTGCTGTGTCCACATGGCCAAGGCTCCCGCTCCTGCGACTCCGGCGACTCCCGCTCCCATGGCTCCCACCTGTGCGACTCCTGCTCGTACCGCTCACGTTCACTGGAAAATATAAGAAAGTACATATAAAATGGCAGAAAAAGAACTTTAAACTTCTGAAGAACCATGGCCTTTTATTTAAAGTCACTACCGGGTATTTACATATATATTAAACCACAGACAGCTCTATTAACCTTTCTGAGTGTTAAATACCCGGTATTTACATCTATGATAGCACAGGCAACTCTAGCAACCTTTCTGAGTGTTAAATACCGGGTATTTACATGTATCAAACCACAGACAGCTCCAGGGGGAGGGGGGGACAAAAGGTTACTAATATTCACCTAGCTCTGGAACTAAACATGATAGAGAGATAAATTGAACATTTCTGAACTCCTCTCGCCGGGACGTTTTGTTTAGCGCTATGCCAAAGACTCTAAGTGGAAGTGTTCTTCTCACGGTCGAAACAGAAACTTACACGTGTTGTGGAGCCCCTACTCATGTTGTGGAGCCCCTGATCAAGGTTCTGAGTGCTGTGTCCACATGGCCAAGGCTCCCGCTCCTGCGACTCCGGCGACTCCCGCTCCCATGGCTCCCACCTGTGCGACTCCTGCTCGTACCGCTCACGTTCACTGGAAAATATAAGAATTTACATATAAAATGGCAGAAAAAGAACTTCAAATTTCTGAAGAACCATGGTCTTTTATTTAAAGTCACTACCAGGTATTTACATGTATTAAACCACAGACAGCTCTATTAACCTTTCTGAGTGTTAAATACCCGGTATTTACATCTATTATAGCACAGGCAACTCTAACAACCTTTCTGAGTGTTAAATACCGGGTATTTACATGTATTAAACCACAGACAGCTCCAGGGGGGGGGGAAAAGTTTACTAATATGCACCTAGCTCTGGGACTAAACATGATAGAGAGATAAATTGAACATTTCTGAAATCCAAATTAAAATCTATCCTTCGCACACAGTATAGTAAACATGTTTATCTACTTTCTCATGTCCATCCCATATAAAATGCTTTAACATTTAGGCCATACCCCCCCCCCCCCACACACACACACAGCCAATTTTTGAAAATTGTGGATTTCGTCAGATTTCAGTGACAGTTCCAAGAATGACAAATTATATAATTTAGGCTCCGAATTCTTAGTTGTGACTAAAGCAGCTTATTCACAAGGAAGGGGGGGGGGGCAAAAGGTTACTAATATGCACCTAGCTCTGGAACTAAACATGATAGAGAGATAAATTGAACATTTCTGAACTCCTCTCGCCAAGACGCTTTTTTTGGAGCCATATTTTAGTTTCGATTTTCATAATATTCTTCCTTCCGCTCTTTTAAATTTTGAGGTACCTAGACGTGATATTTGAGAATTTCCTTTTGCTGGGACTACCACTAATGTCCAAAGAATGAGAATTTCTGGGAGATATTGCATAATATGCAGTAGTTATTTAGTAAACATGAACTGAACTCGTTTAATGTTAACTGGGGCGCGCAAATTTTTTCGCCCCCCCCCCCATCGGCCCTTTGGAAATGTTCAATTTTGAGGTACTTAGACACAATATTTGAGAAATTCTTTTTGCGAAGACTACCACAGATCTGTATAGTATAGAATGCAAACATGCACATAGCTCTGGAACTAAACATGATAGAGAGATAAATAGAACATTTGTGAACTCCTCTCACCGAGACGCATCATTTGGAGCCATATTTTAGTTTCGATTTTCACAATATTCTTCCTTCTGCTGTTTTAAGTTTTGAGGTACCTAGACATGATATTTGAGAATTTCCTTTTGCTGGGACTACCACAGATGTCCAAAGAATGAGAATTTCTGTGATATATTGCATAATATGCAGTAGTTATTTAGTAAACATGAACTGAACTCGTTTGGTGTTAACTGGGGCGCGCACAAATTTTTTCGCCCCCCCCCCCCATGGGCCCTTTGAAAATGTTCAATTTTGAGGTTCTTAGACATGATATTTGAGAAAATCCTTTTGCTGGGACTAGTGTAGTACATTGTTAACCCGGGGGGGGGGGGCACGGGGTCCCTTAGATAAAAGTTCATAGAGTCTATCCTAGACCAGACATCAAAATGCTTTTATTTTTTGTGAGATACTTAGGAACCAAATTAAAATCTATCCTTCGCACACAGTATAGTAAACATGTTTATCTACTTTCTCATGTCCATCCCATATAAAATGCTTTAACATTTAGGCCATACCCCCCCCCCCCTCCCTCAAACAGCCAATTTTGAAAATTGTGGATTTCGTCAGATTTCAGTGACAGTTCCAAGAATGTCAAATTATATAATTTAGGCTCCGAATTTTTAGTTGGGACTAAAGCACCTTATTCTTCACAAGGAAGGGGGGGGGGCAAAAGGTTACTTATATGCACCTAGCTCTGGAACTAAACATGATAGAGAGACAAATTTTACATTTCTGAAATCCTCTCGCCGAGACGCTTTGTTTGACGCTATGCGAAAGAGTCTAAGTCGAAGCGTTCTACTCGCCAAAATTCCCAAACAAAGTCAAATTTCGCAAAAAGTACGGGGGGTGGAGGGCTGACACACTAGGGCCTAATAAAGATGACATTTCTGCATCTAACGAGCCTAAAAATGTGAATATTGGTTGAGAATTACCTTTGATATGAGCCATTTTCAAGAAATTTGATTCAAGTTGAGAAATGACAGTCCGGTCTGCGTCGGTTTCAAGTCACCCCCCAACCAGATAAGGCTTAAGGGATATCGGGCCTGGGGGTATCACGAAACTGCTTGGCGCCGATCAGCTGATCATTGAATCATTGGCTCAGTCCTAGTTCTGAACTTGAATCCATACGTGCGTCAAATTTCTTGAAAATGGCTCATATCAAAGGTAAATCTCAACCAATAGTCACCTTATTAGGCTCGTTAGATGCAGAAATGCCATCTCTATTAGGCCCTGGTGTGTCAGCCCTCCACCCCCCCTACTTTTTGTGAAATTTGACTTTGTTTGGGAATTTTGGCGAGTCTATCATTTGATCATTGGCTCTGTTTTTTGGTCTTGGCAAGTTTAGAGCCCGGTCTTCGTCATTTTGCGGAATAACCCGGCTACTGAGCTGTCCGCAATTTCACCCCCCAAATGGAGGGAGCCTAATCTATCCATATCATCAAAAATTGCGGACTTACCTTGCATATTTGAGCTGTAATCCATGATTTCACTGAATTCTGAAGCGTGTCATCGTCCCTCGGCGTTCCACTGCCCGCCATGTTGGATTTAGACACCGGAGATTGCCGAAGCGCTCGATAAACAAATTATTTTTTTATCCAGACGGTAATACTGTCCAAGATGTCCGCAAATGCCTCTATATTACCTGTAGGAGTAATAATATTACCTTGAAAGTCCGTAATTTGCTCTATTTCGGAAGATAAAAGACGTTCATGCCGACCCCCGAGTAAACCGGATGTCATTTTTCATGTCGTAAAACGGGAAACCTTTTCTCAAGAATCCGAGGGGTCAAGTTTCGGCGACTTAACTTGGCCGAAAATCAATCAATCCTCCTTAATTTGGCCATGTAAGTAGTAATTTATTGAGGATTATCAAAGAATAATATGTTTTCTTTAAGTTGTCAGCTTTTAAGGCAGGAGAAACAATTATAAGTGGTGGAAAATGGACTTTAAGCGAGACGAGTCAGTGAACTCGCTGACTCGCCTGTAAATTAGTGAAATTTCGAAGACGAAAATAATAGGAATCTGGATAATAAATACATATATATATATGTATATATATGTATATATATTGATAGAATTAGGTGGTTGGCGTGTCCTCGAGTCCATATCTGGGTCTTGGGACGGCACCTCGAGAGGCCCCGCAGGGGGCTTGAAATTTGAAGCCTCCTCATCAGATTGTCTCAAAAAACATGTTTTCAATGCTGAGATTGGTAGAGTTTTGCCAAAAATGACAATTTTATATCCCTTTTGGTGTTGATTTTGAACGAGGATAAATATTTCTGACGTAACCACAATTGCACTTCCATTGATCACTAACAGCCAATTAGGGCGCCCTGCTTTTACAACCTTGACTACGTAGTGAAAGTGATTGACAACGTCAGATATCACTTGACGACGTCAAATATCGATCTGATATTTGATGCCTTGATATTTGATTCAAAACCCACCTCGAGTGGGATAAATATATTTATATACATATATATATGTATATATATATATATATATATATATATATATATATATATAGAACAGGGCAATACACAAAATTCTGTATGGCACTATTGTCCACCAGATGGCGTATATGTTAAGGAAACCGTCATGGAATGTGCACTTGTAGGTCAGGATAGACGGCCCCCTGCTAAATATACACACCTACCTTCGTGTATATTCGCACACAACAAGTGTTGATTATATAAACTGATGAAACTGCTGATTTCATAAATCAATACTTCTCTGATATTGGTCCGAAATTGGCCGCTGAACACAATATAAATTGGGACTTTGAAGGTAAAGAATCGGAGGAGTCAATGCCTGATATTGTTGTCACAGAAGAAATAGTTGTCGAGGTGATAAAAGAAATTAATATAAATAAATCGTCAGCTATCGAATTTGTTTCAACTAGGGCTTTTAGAGATTCTATCTTGAAATTTCCTTCAAGGTTCACAAAACTAGTAAATTTATCACTGGAATTATCGTCTATACCACATTCTTGGAAACAGGCCAAAGTGACCCCATTGCCTAAGTCTGGTGACCTATCCAATGTCTCGAACTTCAGGCCAATTAGCCAATTGCCTATCCCTGGCAAAGTCCTAGAGAGGATTGTACATACAAATATTTCAGCTCATCTTGAAAAAAACAATATTCTAGTCAATGAGCAAGGTGGCTACCGGAAAAAGTGTTCGACAATTGATACTATTGGCGTCTTGACAAATGATGTACTAAGAGCTAGAAACCAAGGACAAATTACTTTGGCTGCTTTTATAGACATTAAAAAAGCGTTTGATTCTGTAAACTATTCAATATTAATGCAAAAGTTAGAAAAATACGGTATAAGGGGTAAAAACTTGATGTGGATAAAAGATTATTTTTCCGGTAGAAAACAAATTACTGTATGTAACAATGTGTCATCTAAGGTCGTCAATATGTCATGTGGCACCCCCCAGGGTAGTATATTGGGTCCACTTTTTTTCCTATTATATGTGAATGATTTAAAGGTGACTCATAGTAATGTCAAAACTTTAATGTATGCTGACGATACGGTACTATATACTTCAGGAAACTCAATAGACCACCTAGCGTTAAATATGCAAGCTTCTTTAGACAATTTTGTAAATTGGACCTCGAAAAACAAATTGACGATAAATGAATCCAAAACTAAGCTCATGCTATTTTCTTCCTCCATCAAATCAAAGTCAATACAAGTTAGAAATATTCAAATTAAAATAAATGATAAACAATTGAAATTTGTTCCAACATACAAGTACCTTGGAGTGATCCTTGACTATGAGCTCACTTTTAATCATCATGTGAAAGAATTAAGACGTAACCTAGCTTTCAAATCATACTTGTTAGCACTCTTGAAAAGCTACGTACCCACTGTTATTATGATATTAATATACAAAACTTATGTTTTACCCCTTTTCGACTACGCTGACGTGTGTTATCACAGCGCAAATTCTACCGGTACTCAGCTTTTACAATCAATTCAAAACAGATGCCTGAAATATTGTTTAACAGATTCTTATAATAACCGTCTTCGAAGTTTGACTAATTTACAGGCGAGTCAGCGAGTTCACTGACTCGTCTCACTTGAAGTCCATTTTCCACGACTTATCATTGTTTCTCCTGCCTTAAAAGCTGACAACGTAAAGAAAACATATTATTCTTTGTTAATCTGCAATAATTTCCTACTTACATGGTCAAATTAAGGAGGATTGATTGATTTTCGGCCAAGTTAAGTCGCCGAAACTTGACTCGTCGGATTCTTGAAATTTGTCCATTTTTTTACGACATCCGCACAAAGTCACGATCGATTTTTTTATTTTTATAATTACTAAAAAAACATCTAAAAACATCTATAACATCATTGCCTACCATACAGCATAACGATGACATCCATATTTAATCGTATTATGCCATAATGAAGCATTTCCTATCGTTCGACACGACGACAATGTCAACAAAATGGCCATCTCGCGGGTTGACGGGATCTCGCGAGAGTGCGACTCGGAAATGCTCGGGTATCATTTTATCTTCCGAAATAGAGCAAATTACGGCCATTCAAGGTAATATTATTACTCCTACAGGTAATATAGAGGCATTTGCTGACATTTTGGACAGTATAACCGTCTTGATAAAAAAATAATTTGTTTATCGAGCGCTTCGGCAATCTCCGGTAGCAAAATCCAACATGGCGGGCGGGGGACGCCGAGGGACGATGATTCGGTACCAAATTGGTTAATTTCATCGATTACAGCTCAAATATACAAGGTAAGTCTGCAATTTTTGTTGTCATTGATAGATTAGGCTCCCTCCATTTGGGGGGTGAAATTTCGGACAGCTCAGTAGCCGGGTTATTCCGAAAAATAACTCGCAAAAATACATTGGCGAAGACCGGGCTGCTGAGATCAACTTGAATCATTCAATCATTGGCTCAACTCGTTTGGTGCGTGCAAAATTTTTCGCCCCCCCCCCCGTCGGCACTACCACATATGTGTAGAGATACATGATTTAGGGTTCCCATTGCAGAATATTCAGTAGTTATTGAGAAAAATGAACTTTTATTGCAAGGTTTTCACTCGGTGAGACTCTACCCGATAGTGCTTTAACATAGCAAGTCTATGGGCGCCGACTGACAGTGGCCCGATCCAAACTGAAAATATGCCCTAAAATTGTACTCCAAAATTCCCAAACAAAGTCAAATTTCACAAAAAGTAGGGGGGGTGGAGGGCTGACACACCAGGGCCTAATAAAGATGACATTTCTGCATCTAACGAGCCTAATAAGGTGACTATTGGTTGAGATTTAGGCCCCCCCCCCCCCCGTGTCATGTTTCAGGGTTGAGACGCTACCCGGTAGTGCTTTAACATAGGGAGTCTATGGGCGCCGAGTGACAGTGGCTCGATGCAAACATGAAAACTGCTCTATAAAATTGTACAAGGGGGGGGGGGGAGCCCCAAAATATTTTTTTCTGAACTCCCAAGTCTTAGGCCTTTCTAATGATACGATTCATTAAGAAATCCAACATGTAGAAGTCACTTTTCACATACCGGTATGACCTGCAAACATGAATACTACTAGAATAACTTGAAAATTTGCTAAACGATTTTTTTTTTGTTTTGGGGGTTAGAGCAATTTTTGGGATCTGCCCTTAATATATGCCAAAAGAAGACATGTTAAATATCCAAGTTTCCGCTATCCAATTACAAGAAAAATTCTTTATGACCCGCCCCAGCCCCCCCTGAGTTTGGGTCAATTCACCAACCCAACCCTGTTGAAATCCTATATACGGCCACAACGTGTAGAAGTGACTAAACCCAAAAGCGACACGACCCTCAAACATGAATACTACTAGAATAACTTGAAAATTTGCTCAACGATTTTTTTTTGTTTGGGGGGGTTAGAGCAATTTTTGAGATCTGCCCTTAATATATATCAAAGATGACATGTTGAATATCCCAGATTGCGATATCCCATTTAAAAAAATAAAAATTTATGACCCCCCAAGCCCCCCTGAGTTTGGGTCAATTCACCATCCCAACCCTGTTGAAATCCTATATACGGCCTCGTGACAGCTGACAGATCAATCTGAATATAGGTCAACAATCAGCTGATCCGCGCAGACCAGACTGTCATTTCTCAACTTGAATCACATTTCTTGAAAATGGCTCATATCAAAGGTAAATCTCAACCAATATTCACCTTATTAGGCTCGTTAGATGCAGAAATGTCATCTTTATTAGGCCCTAGTGTGTCAGCCCTCCACCCCCCCTACTTTTTGTGAAATTTGACTTTGTTTGGGAATTTTGGTGAGTAGAACGCTTCCACTTGGACTCTTTCGCATAGCGCCAAACGAAGCGTCTCGGCGAGAGGATTTCAGAAATGTAAAATTTGTCTCTCTATCATGTTTAGTTCCATAGCTACAGGTATTTGGGGCAGGGCACCCCCTTGAAGAAAAAAAAATTGACCCCCCCCCCCCCCGTGTCAGGTTTCAGAGTTGACTTTGTCAAGTGAGACGCTACCCGGTAGTGCTTTAACATAGCGATGTAAACATGAAAACTGCTCTAAAATATTGTACAAGGGGGGGGGGGGGGGGGGAGCCCTAAAAATATTTTTTTTGAACTCCCCTGTATTAGGCCTTTCTAATGATACGATTCATTAAGAAATCCAACATGTAGAAGTGACAAAACCAATAGCAGCATGACCCTCAAACATGAACAGTACTAGAATAACTTGAAAACGACAAGCCATTTGTTGGGGGGGTTAGAGCAATTTTTGGGATCTGCCCTTAATATGTGGCAAAGAAGACATGTTAAATATCCAAGTTTCCGCTATCCCATTGAAAGAAAAATTCTTTATGACCCCCCAAGCCCCCCCTGAGTTTGGGTCAATTCACCATCCCAACCCTGATGAAATCCTATATACGGTCTCGTGGCTGATCAACTTGGGTTTGCTTTTTTGGATTTATGGATATTTTGGGACCCCAAACATTTCTGAGCCTCAGATAATAGTAAAGTAGACATCCTGAAGTATCAGCTATTTTTTTCCGGACCCAAAAAGACCCATTTTTGACCCAAATAGAGCAGGCGAGACTCTACCCGGTAGTGCTTTAACATAGCGAGTCTATCCGCGCCGACTGACAGTGGCCAGATCCAAACTGAAAATATGCTCTAAAATTAAACACAAGGGGGGGGGAGCCCCAAAATCAATTTTTTTTTAACTCCCCTGTATTAGGTCTTTCTAATGATATGATTCATTAAGAAATCCAACATGTAAAAGTGACTAAACCAATAGCAGCATGACCCTCAAACATGAACAGTACTAGAATAACTTGAAAAATTGCTCAACGACAAGCCATTTGTTGGGGGGGTTAGAGCAATTTTTGGGATCTGCCCTTAATATGTGGCAAAGAAGACATGTTAAATATCCAAGTTTCCGCTATCCCATTGAAAGAAAAATTCTTTATGACCCCCCAAGCCCCCCCAGAGTTTGGGTCAATTCACCATCCCAACCCTGTTGAAATCCTATATACGGTCTCGTGGCTGATCAACTTGGGTTTGCTTTTTTGGATTTATGGATATTTTGGGACCCCAAACATTTCTGAGCCTCAGATAATAGTAAAGTAGACATCCTGAAGTATCAGCTATTTTTTTCCGGACCCAAAACGACCCATTTTTGACCCAAATAGAGCAGGCGAGACTCTACCCGGTAGTGCTTTAACATAGCGAGTCTATCCGCGCCGACTGACAGTGGCCAGATCCAAACTGAAAATATGCTCTAAAATTAAACACAAGGGGGGGGAGCCCCAAAATTAATTTTTTTTGAACTCCCCTGTATTAGGCCTTTCTAATGATATGATTCATTAAGAAATCCAACATGTAAAAGTGACTAAACCAATAGCAGCATGACCCTCAAACATGAACAGTACTAGAATAACTTGAAAAATTGCTCAACGACAAGCCATTTGTTGGGGGGGTTAGAGCAATTTTTGGGATCTGCCCTTAATATGTGGCAAAGAAGACATGTTAAATATCCAAGTTTCCGCTATCCCATTGAAAGAAAAATTCTTTATGACCCCCCAAGCCCCCCCTGAGTTTGGGTCAATTCACCATCCCAACCCTGTTGAAATCCCATATACGGTCTCGTGGCTGATCAACTTGGGTTTGCTTTTTTGGATTTATGGATATTTTGGGACCCCAAACATTTCTGAGCCTCAGATAATAGTAAAGTAGACATCCTGAAGTATCAGCTATTTTTTTCCGGACCCAAAAAGACCCATTTTTGACCCAAATAGAGCAGGCGAGACTCTACCCGGTAGTGCTTTAACATAGCGAGTCTATCCGCGCCGACTGACAACATGTTTTGAATACTATATTGACAATCACCCGTGTAGGCTATTTAACACTCAGAAAGATTATTAGAGCTGTCTGTGGTTTAATACATGTACATACCCGGTATTTAACACTCAGAAAGGTTAATAGTGCTGTCTGTGCTTTAATACATGTAAATACCCGGTATTTAACACTCAGAAAGGTTATTAGAGTTGCCTGTGGTTTAATACATGTAAATACCCGGTATTTAACACTCAGAAAGGTTAATAGAGCTGTCTGTCCCTTTGTTGTCATGATGCATGAATGCAGCTGTAGAATCTCAGATTTTTTTTAATATCATGTCTAGATACCTCAAAATTTAAAAGAACAGAATGAAGAATATTGTGAAAATCGAGACTAAATTATGGCTCCAAATGATGCGTCTTGGCGAGAGGAGTTCAGAAATGTTCAATTTATCTCTCTATCATGTTTAGTTCCAGAGCTAGGTGCATATTAGTGACCTTTTGTCCCCCCCCCCCCTGGTTTGATACATGTCCGACCTTAAACTCCACAGTACTGCCTCAGAAAGGTTATTAGAGTTGCCTGTGCTTTAAAAGATGTAAATACCCGGTATTTAACACTCAGAAAGGTTAATAGAGCTGTCTGTGCTTTAATACATGTAAATACCCGGTAGTGACTTTAAATAAAAGGCCATGGTTCTTCAGAAGTTTAAAGTTCTTTTTCCGCCATTTTATATGTAAATTCTTATATTTTCCAGTGAACGTGAGCGGTACGAGCAGGAGTCGCACAGATTGGAGCCATGGGAGCGGGAGTCGCCGGAGTCGCAGGAGCGGGAGCCTTGGCCATGTGGACACAGCACTCAGAACCTTGATCAGGGGCCCCACAACACGTCTAGGGGCTCCACAACAGGCCTAGGGGCTCCACAACATGACTAGGGTCCCCACAACACGTGTAGGGGCTCCACAACACGTTTAGGGGCTCCATACCACGCCTAGGGGCTCCACAACATGACTAGGGGCCCCACAACACTCATACTAGCACTTTAAATATGGACTTCATGAGAGGGAATTTCGGATACAAGTCGGGCGTGAAACCCATCTAGAAACTGTTCCACATATCTAGGAAACTCATCCACATGATTAGGAACTCTTCAACATGTGTATCTAAACTCATCAATGGGTCTAGAAACTCTATATCTAGGAATTCCACTAGACATTTAGAAAGTCTAGGAACTCTTCAATATATCAATCTTCATCCAAGTCAATTGATTGCTGCCCTTTTAATTATTAATAAAATCAGTTTCCATTATAACAGAAGGAATTCCTTTGTTGTCATTTATAACCTCTATGTAATCAAGTAAACAAATTTCCTCACCAGCTTTGAAATAAATCCCAAACACACCTCCAAATGCCTAATGCGTTTCCAAACACAACCCCTTCCAAAATAGTAAATCCAGTATCTTCTCAAACAAGTGAGGGCTAGCAAACAGATGGAATCTGTTTGCGCCCTCACTTGTTATAAACTACCCATACTCACATCTACAAATGTTATTCATAAGAGAGCCATGCTCCCTAAATTGTGTGATAGGAGAATGTATCATGCTCAGATTTATGGTTTTAAACAATCCAAAAAAATAGACCTTTTAAATATAAGACCAAGGAACACTCGGGAAGCCCTAGCTCCTTTGTTGAAATATGATAATATAATACTTACATCGTATGAGAAATCTCTAGAGGTTTTTATAGCTCAGACTTGGAATGGTCTAGACAAGGAATTGAGAAATATTGTAGACATATCCTCTTTCAAAATTAAAATGAAAGAGATTTTAACACAGAAGATTGAATTATATATTGATTAAGTCTGCCTAACATATGTATGTCACTGTACAGAGTGGACTAGACCTTTTGTCATACGGTAGTCAACAAGATTTAGTTGAAATGTCCTTTGTGATACGCCATAAACTTTTACTCCACCATTCAGTAACGATTATCCTGCTCATATATACCTTTTATCATAATATTACATATCTTAGCAACAACACACAGACATTTTGTACTTGAGTTTATTAAGACTTTGTTCTGTCCTGTTGCGTCTAGTACGTCCATCTTGCTCTCTACAGATCAAGTGTATACTCTATACTTCGTGATAAATTATATAGGTTGGCACCTAAAATCAGCTATGCTGAGTGTCATTCCTCATCGTTATTGACTGTAATAATGTGATCTTTTAATATTCATCTGTGATACACGTGATTCGATACACTCAACAGTACTGTGATATAGTTCATACGACGATGAATGAAATTTATTGTACAATTAATGTGGTCAATAAACGATTAAAACCCTTCCAAAAAAAAATATGGACAAATGGCTTTCAAAGGCCGTCTTTACACTACCTCTAGGATCAGTGCTAACTGTCAATGTCTCCAAGGTAAACCTATTGCTGTATAACTGGAGTGAACTGTCCAATATGGACCAGACTGACACAGCCTGCACTCCTCCTATGTACCTGAGAGCCCCACCGCTGTATACTGGTGGTTGGGTGTGGTGCAGGTAGGGGGAAGAAGTCACCGTGGAGAGGTCCCAGTTCGACAAGCTGAGGTGACAGCAGGTTAGGACCAAAGGTCGTCCACACACCATGACGACTGACACACATACTGTTTATCATTTGCATGTCTTACCAAAGCTTATAAAGTCACTTGTGGATCTGCGGTGTACAATGTGTCATATGGAAATCGTGTGGCGTTTTACATTAGGGAGCGGTCATTTTTTAACAACAAGGGGACCCCTTGAAAAGGGGGACCAAAAAATATGGCCCCCTCTTGAGGGGGGGGGACAAAAACTATTGCACCCCTTTTTAGCGAAAAAGCCTGTGCTTTACTATAGCTCAAAGGGGTCGGCCGCGTTCAATATCAACTTGCTTAGGGGGGGGAACAAAATAATTTCGACCACCCCGCGCGAAAAACCACCGCCCCCCCCTCCGTTGTTAAAAAATGACCACTTAGTACTGCCTCCTGTGAGGTTCCACGAGAGATTATTATTACGAAGTCATTATTTTGGCACCATTCCCGCCCACCTCTGCCTGCAATCTGATTGGTAACCTCCAATGGCAAGACAATAACTCCAGAGAAGGATGGTGGTGTATTAGTTTGGTCCCATATGTATCAAGGTTTTTATTTTTCATAGAATACGGCAGCCTCTCGATCTAACTAAGGCACAAGTGGACAGACTCACCCCAGTGCGTCAACAAAATAATCTGTCTGGTCTTTCTTAAACTTTTTTAAACTGTCGAATCTCAAAAACGTTAGAACATTTTTTTAAAGATAATAACATTGATTTAAGAATGTACTGTTTTGTGTTGAGACTTGTATCTGCCACCTAGTGTCACATGCCCACACTATGCTAGCAGGGGTCTGCCTTTATAGTACATACCCTACACCCAGATGAGACATAAACATCTAGAAGAAAAAATTTAAAAAAAAGGGGGGTTGGGGAGCAGAGCCCCCCATTACATATTAGTCGACTAGCTTATCCTACAATCTTAAATAATCTTAAATAAATGTTTTGTGTGAGATCGTGAATTGCTTTTAAGATAGTAACGCTTTTAAGAGTGGCCTTTTAAGATTGAACAGATTATTTTGTTGACGATCCTGTTTGAGTCTGTCTCGTGGAGCCTGACTAAGGAAGGCCATATTTTCCTGTCCTATTGAATAGACCATGAACGTATAGCTGATACATACAAGGTAGATTGACAGAATAAAACTAATTTGTAATATCACTTGGTCAAGTCTAGACTTTGTAGCCTAGTTGATTCCTCTAGCACTCACAACAGACCACCAATGTGGCCTTTTTTCATCATGTTACTGCTGGTTGGATGAAGCAGAGGCGACACCTTGTGGCATTTAGAGAAACTAAACTAATGTCTGCACTACATTGTAGGTCAAACTACTAGCTATTGAACGCATCATTTCAGCCACAAACACCGATGCTTCTTGGTGCTCCACAGAACAGATTATACCTCATACCTCATTCTAGTTATTTCCACAGAGAGGTTCCCTTAATAATTTGTAGTAACAGCTCAACATTTGTAATCCCAAGTTTCATGGATAAACTATAGTAAGGTGAACTAGGATGAATTTCTCATACATTGGAATGCTTCTTACTTGTATCAGATACAATGGGGAAAGTCCTTTTGATGGGAATGTATCTTTTAATAGTTGAAGATAGTACAATTATAGTATTGTACTGCCTTGTAGTTCAAACTACTAGTAATTGAACGCACCATTTCAGCCACAAACACTGATGCTGCGTGGTGCTCCACACAAACAGATTATACATGATACTTTTTTCTAGTTATTTCCAAAGGGAGCTTTAATTGCTATGCTCACATATTCTCCATGATATATTGTACAGTACGACCAACCCCGTCACATGAATGCTGCTCACACTCATCAGTACATGTATTAATGTGAACTCACCAGACCAACCTAGTGTAGCCTGCAACACCCACGGCCGCAGCACACTGCTGTGGGTGTAGAAGTTATGTGTCTGAAAAGCTCTGGAAATTTAGCCCAAATGCGAGGTTGGTTTGATTCGCACTCTCCTGGGCTTAATATAAGGTTGTCTGGGCTGAAATTAAACAGGGGGCTTGCTATAACCCTCCTCTACATTGCTACGTATTTAGAATTTGTAATTTATTAATCATTCATCCACATTACAGTGTTTTGATGAGGGTAGTCTAGGTAGACACAGACGATTTTCAGCCTCTTGAAACCACTGTTGATTGGTCTCGACATGACTATAACTACTTATTTGTACATATCACGTCACTCAATTAAGCCTCTTAACAGCATTAACAGCCAATCAGCACCAGTCTTGATTGGATGTAGAAATCTACATGATGGGATGACATTATGGAGAACCAGTAGAAAAATGACTCTTCTCTCCGCAACTCTCAGATAGCCCTCGGCGCTCTACTGAGGGTTCAATCCCGTAACTAAACCAACCAGGTTCATTGCAGGTGCTGGTTGTATAGTTAAACATATTGCTACTACTACAACTCTGTTAAAACATATTGCTACTACTACAACTGTATTAATTATGGATCTAGTAGAAAAGCACAATTTGAAATCTTTATAAAACCACATAACTATACTAATAACTCCAGAAGTGGGCAGAAGTAATACAGGACACATCATTCTGTCGAATATCATGAAGCTGAATACAATGTGTTTGAACAAAACAAAAATAAAAAATACATTCCCATAGTAATTTGTGGTAACAGCTTAAAGCTAATAATCAGCCAGGTATAGAGAGCGGATTGCGACCAGATTGGCAATGCTCTTCTGCTCTTTTTGGTATTCTACTGCAGACATTCTGAGGTCAACATAACCACTGTGTCCTTTTGGTTGTGTTACAACTGCTATTCATAAAATGTGCCTTTAGTTCCTAATTCTGCCACTGCATGTCAGGTCAGGGGTATAAGTCACCCTGTCGGGTAAAGCATAGATGCCACCTTGTGGCAATTGGAGAAACTTGTGACTATTGGTATTTGAACCCATCATTTCATGTACGAGCACAGATGCTCCCTCGTGCTCCATAGACCAGATGCTACACCATACATTATTCAAATCATTTCCAAAGGGAGATTCAATAGACATTCCCACATTGATTTGTGGTAACAGTTCAAAGTCAGCAGTTTTAAGCTTCACTAATATTCGAAAGTCATTCTAACCACGATGAATTTTTATTGTCTCATACATTGAAATGCTTCTTATTGTATCAGATACGATGGGAAAAGTCTTTCTGATGGGAATGTATCATTTATTTATTCAAGGTGCTACTATAAAAGTCTTATGGAATTTTCTGCAGGTTACGGACCTGAAGAGCAAAGCATGAGTATCATAGTTCCTTAGTTTCCCCTTAGATGGCGCCCCTGCATTTTGCTCCACTCCCTGCTATAATCATCATTTCAGACCACAAAAACATTCGACTACACGTGGACACAGTTCTTCCATATACCCTTTGCCCCACCAGGTCGAGACGAGGTGTTATATGCTGAGTTAATGCACTAAAACCGAGGGGAGAAGCCTTTGTCTAAACGCTCCACCCTGGGTTAAATATGGCACAAACTCCTGAGTTATGCAGGTTGGAGGCTGAGGAAGGGCAAAACTGGAAGTTCTTATTAAGTTTAAACATGTTTAGTATATTGAAGGTATATATCTTGGCTCCTTTGAACACTTTTTGATACATCCCTAACCCTAGCGGTTCAGTTTTTATTGCCTCTTGAAGTTTATCGTCCATTTTTCAGGTGACTCTGTGATGGAAAATCCATGATTATGTACGTTGTGTCTCAAATACATCACAGCACCTAATAATTTGTTTACAAGCTAGGACAACATATATCTTGAAGCACACCAAGAATAGCCATCTTCTGACAAATATTTTTTGAGATTCAGCCCGATTAATTTTGAACATTTATCAAAACTATGAAAATTTCAACTACATACTCTCAACTTTACCCTAGTTTCCTCAAAATGGTACCATGATTGGTTAATATCACTTTACAATGTCCTGATCATGTGTACTGTAAGAAATATGAAGCATCATGATATCTGGTTAGACCTAATTTGCACAGTGTAGGCTGGGTGACTCCACGACAGAAAATATGTTTCCCAATAGACATATGCTCCTACAGACAAGATTATAGGATTTTTTTTCAAAATTTCTTTTTTCAGCCAAAGACGCAAGAGTTTCCTCACACCCTGGGATACAATGGGCACTGTGTAGATCTTCTCAATCTACTATATAGAGGTATTAACTTTAAAGGACTATTGAAGATTATGCTGACAAAACACACTTAAATGACTTTGAAGAAAGAAATGCAGTGCCTATCAGGTGGAAACCTCATGAATTGATTGACTATACCATAGGCCTAATAGAAAATGATATTTAGGATAGGCTGTTGTTCAGTAGACATGGGAGACATGTAAAACATGTCCTTCTTTCATATTTTCAGGGCTTTTTGGGCCTTTGGGGGAGGCCACTGGATGAAAAAGTGTGTACGAACTGTATGTGGAGTTTTTACATATATTAAAAACATAACAGATACCGAAACCCCTAATATATTTATCGACAGTCTAGACGGCCCTGTTTATTAACATTTAGACATGGGAATGACATGAACAGGTAACAGCGTCAGGTCTCTGCTATATAGTAGCATGGACAGACTTAAGTTAGCATTTAGGGGAGAAATAATAGGGATACGTAGTTGTATCTAGATGACTGAGACATAAATACAGTATGTGTGGCAGTCGTCATGGTGCGTGGATAACCTCTGACCCTGACCTAGATGTTACCACCACTCGTCTAACCGGGACCTCTACCCCTCCTACCTGCACCCCCCTCCACCAGTATACAGAGGTGGAGCTGGGTACATGGGAGGAGTGTAGGTTGTATCAGTCTGGTCAGTATAGGACACTTGCCCCCAATTCTATAGACACTGGTCTATGTTGGAGTCAGCAGCAGTGTCCACCGTTCCTTAAGGTACTTAAACAACATTCGAAAGCCATTTGTTTACGTAATTGACTGTTGTTGTGTACAAAGGCACACGGGGTGGGTGTGTATATTTACTGGAGGCCATCCATCCTGACCTACTAGTGCACATTGCATGACGGTAAGTTTCCTTAATGTACACATACACCGTCTTGTGGCTAAAAGAGTACTTATAGTCCATAGCACCAAGAAAGGGACTGCCAAACTATGTTTGCCCTTTTGCATTTCACGTCATGATCCACTACTTTGGCACTAGTAGTCGCATCATCTTCATGTAAAAAGCGTTTTTTAGCCGAGACTCTGTAGTTTAAGGTAATGACAATGTTATGTTTCTCTGGAGAAATGTGGGTAATTGTGAAATTTGTAAATACCCTAGAAACATTTCTGAAATGTTATATTTTTGTTGACTTTGATTTGCATTAGCATCTATAGAAATTGAAATACACTGTCAGAGATGGAATTAGTCATCAAATAAATCAAGGAACAATCTTTTCTTCACAATGGTACCATTTAGAACATTCTGGTTAAAGAAATGCAAATGTGAGCCTTTCCACAAAGTGAGATCGAAATATTCTAAAATTGCTTAAAATCAGCATTTTTGGGGAAGTTTTGATGATATTCCCTATAGTGTGCCATAAAGAGTGCTTGCCAATATTGTCATGAAACTGCACTTCACAAGCAAGCAAGAGAACATTTTCCCTGCTTGTAAACATTTATTCTCATGTGTATGTGTTTAGCTCTTCATCGGGAAATATTTTGTGCTCATTTGAGTTGCTTCTACATGTTATTTCACATAGAAAACAAGCCTAATTCAATGGTCCCTTTCTTGGTGCCACGGACAGCAGTGGTGTATTTTCTTGTTGCACAGGACCTCAAGTCCGTTATTAGTGATAACCCTTACCTGGATACACTGTAGACTCCTACATAGGGAATATTTTAGTTGTAGCTTTTGAATATCTTCTATAAATTCTGATTTGTTATATGATGTTGCTAACATTGGTACATTTGATTCAAATATTTTGTTAATTTTGATGGACCAACCACATATTTCATGGGCTTTTTCCTACTAGAAAGATACTTATTTATGTAACTAACATCCCATTTTCATTATTCTTGGAGAGTTTAATTTTTAAAGGGACAATAAGGCTTCTTCCTTTTACCTGAAGATCCCATTTAACCATTTTCCTTACGCGTGAATGTCTCCTTCTAATCAACAAAGAATAAATGGAGGCTGGTTTTGACTACTCCCTTTTCATGTTTATATTAATTTATTGCCACTTTTTGAAAGTAAATCTCTCAGTTGCCTTTCCTCATTCAGCTAAGATGGCTTCGTCTCCCCGGTGCCCCCCCCCCTGGGTGAAGGGGAACCCTGACCAACATGCAGGAACTGTGTCACTCCATCCTCATCGTGGGGCTGTGGGTGTATCTCGTCTCTATGGGTGTCATCTCGACATCCATGAAACAGGAAAAGTACTGTAAATTCCCGCGTATTACCCGCATCTCGCGTATAACCCGCACCCCCAACTCAGGGGAATCCTATAACCCGTTTTTGGATTTGAAAATTTCAATTTTAGTACTGTTCTATAGTGATAAAAACCCTTGTATAACCCGCACCCTATATAGGCATGTTTGGTATCAAATGAAAGCTGGGTTTGGTTCACGTATAACCCGCGGTAGTACACGGGAATTTACGGTAGGTTCTAAGTCTAAACTTATACTTTGTACATTTTCTCATGGTTTATTCTCCATGAGAATTTCTGCTGGATTGACTGTACATAGGATATATCTTGTTTGAAGATTAGTTGCAATGTTCCAATTGAATTTAATCTTAATTCATTGGTTGTACATAGTAAAACAAGAGTACTGACATAAACAAAAAAGAGCAAATTGGGACGTCTGGGACAAAGCCCTAGATTAACTTGTTTGATCAGACATTTATGATTGCAAAACAATAATGATATTCATAAGGCCAAAAAAAAAGGGTTTGTTTCAGGTCTGTACTCGACCGACCCTATCAAAACATGGCCCTTTGATTTCAGTCCCTTCCTACCAATGAGGACCAGGTAGCCGCCCTGCTGGAGTACTTATTGAGGGGCCCCTGCTGGAGGCTGCACGCATTCTTCAGGGCTCTGTGTAAGGCCACTCAAAAAAAAAAGTTGTTTCTCATCACCGCGCGCATCATAAAAATTATGATTTGGGGAAAACTTTTTTTTATTTATTTTTTTACATTTTTGATGAAAAATATGTTAAAATTGCCAAAATATTGGCAAATTTGGTATCAAATTAGAGCTTATGCTGTCAGCAATGCAATTAGCTAGGTGTAACTTGCATTCTTACAACTTTTGCTGATCAATAAACTCGAAATTACTAAAATTTGAAAATTGATCGCGAAATGTCCAAATGTAAATTGCCCCCAGTAAAAAAAAAAATAAAATAAAAATAAAAGAGGCCCTCGTCATATTTTCCATTGCTTGGTGATGAGAAACAATTTTATTTTTTGAGTGGCCTAAGGCTGACAAAGGCTACATCCTCAGTGAGGTCCTACTCATAGTCGCAGAGGAGTATGAAGTCGACCAAGAGGACCAGGATCAAGGTGCCAACCGCAAACAATTAAAAATGGCATTTCAGCTAATTTCGGGTAAATTTCTGCTACCACAATATGTGCAATAGTTAGGTTCTCTTCTATATGAATGCCAATTTTTAAAGCAACTGGATATCTCTAAATCAATTAAAATACAATAAAATCGGACAATCTGAGTAACTGTCCGGCAGACTTAAATGCCCCTGGCCACATTGTGTAGCATGCAGCAAGGGTACCAGTCCCCCCAAGTACCTTTGATTGATTGCTGTTGTGAAGGTCATCCACCCAGAAAGTGTTATTGAAGGAACTAATGACCCTTGACGGACTGCAGGGTGCATGGTAGGTATGACGTGCATGGGTAAATGTGTTTTATATAGTACATATAGGACAATGGAATACGTCATAAACTGAAAGGAAGCTGGTATAAATCCCATCTTTTACCCCATTAATGTATATTGTATTAATGTATGCTGAGGATACATGGAACAAATACATCTATGCAATATAAAAAATAAAATTTGGTCCTTTTTCCATTCATTGCTGCACTGTCCTTTTCTGTATGAATTTACCTATACCTGTATTGAAAGGGCCGGTCTAAAACAAACCGTATAGGGTAACATTCTGATCTAGCCTGGGCACCTGCCAGATTTCCCTCCCTGCCCAAGCAGATTATAGACTCCTGCTCATTATCATCAAATTATCTAAAAATACACAGTTTTATATCTAATGAGGTATGTTGAACAAATGGAAATCAGGTAATACTAATCATGTGCAAATACGATAGAATTGTGATCTGGGCTCTGTTTGGTCCGATACCATCTTTAAAGAGAGGTAAACTGTTTTAATTAATCTTCAGTTTTTTAACAGTGCTTATCTTATTTTTGTTACAAAATTGGTGATATTTGTTAACTGATCCATTTTAGGCATAGAATAACAAATGGCCTCAATGAACTGGCAATATCAAACTATAGCATATTCTATGCCATCCCTCAACCTGCCCTATGACATGGAGCACTGCATTATTGAGGTGGAAGTTACCTCTGATGAAGTGCTAAGGTAAGGCCACTCTCATTACCACATGCACCACCTTTTTTTTCTACAAATTATAATTTAACAAGAATTGCGGTTGTTGCCCCGTAAAAAAATGCCTCAGGCATTTTTATACGCGGCAACAACCGCAATTCTTGCATTTGAAGGAACATAATGTCTACATGGTTGGTATATTTGTAGGGGACCCATTCAAGACACCATATAAACAGGGCAGGAGGATGATATAACTAACAGATGTGACACAACAGGGGAAAACATGCCATTACAGGGTTTAGTGTAATATACAGCCACTAGGTGGCCACAAGTGCAGCAGCACTAATAGAACCACTGAATTCCTTAAGTCCATGTTAGGGGGGGGGGGGTAGGTAGGATTATAATCAACCTCAGGAGCATGGAAATGGGTGTTAGCAACAAAATAATAGAACCATTGAATTCCTTGGGTCCATGTTAGGGGGGTAGGTAGGATTATAATCAACCTCAGGAGCATTGAAATGGGTGTTGCTAGGCAGATAAACAATTAGAATAGCTGTTGCTAGGCAACCAGCTGTCTTATCAATAAACCAATAGAACAATTGAATATCTTGGGTCCATGTTAGGGGGGGTAGGTACGATTATAATCAACCTCAGGAGCATGGAAATGTGTGTTGCTAGGCAGATAAACAATAAGAATAGCTGTTGCTAGGCAACCAGCTGTCTTAGCAACAAAATAATAGAACCATTGAATTCCTTGGGTCCATGTAAGGGGGGGTAGGTAGGATTATAATCAACCTCAGGAGCATTGAAATGGGTGTTGCTAGGCAGATAAACAATTAGAATAGATGTTGCTAGGCAACCAGCTGTCTTATCAACAAACCAATAGAACAATTCAATATCTTGGGTCCATGTTAGGGGGGGGGGGTAGGTACGATTATAATCATCCTCAGGAGCATGGAAATGGGTGTTGCTAGGCAGATAAACAATTAGAATAGATGTTGCTAGGCAACAAACCAATAGAACAATTGAATATCTTGGGTCCATGTTAGGGGGGGGTAGGTACGATTATAATCATCCTCAGGAGCATGGAAATGGGTGTTGCTAGGCAGATAAACAATTGGAATAGCTGTTGCTAGGCAACCAGCTGTCTTAGCAACAAACCAATAGAACTATTGAATTCCTTTGGTCCATGTTCGGGGGTATGGGTATGCTTATGATCAACCTCAGGATCGAATATTAATTTTATCATTATATGCATAAATTTGTGTTGTGACACCCTAAAACAAAATGGCGACACCCCTTAAAACAAAATGGCGGCACCCGTACTGACTTCCTGTCAAATGAAAACAATATAATGCCTCAACCTGGTAGTTCGCAAGCTCACAACCAGGGCCCCTCTGGGGCCTTTCGGCCTTAAAAAAAAGACAAAATTAAACAAATATGGGCATAATTGGTTCCCTCCTCTTTACAGGCAAAAAACACAACTGTAATCCCCTACCATTCTATGGTTTTTCATCTGAGCATCACCTATTAGACACCATAATGACCGTATATCATACCCCTAGCAAATTCCTTGGAATAAAAAGACCTTTGCTAGGGACCGAATGTGAATGGAACAAAAACCTTCTTTTTTAGGTAACTTTTTTTTGGACAGCCCAATGGGATGGAATTTTTACCAGTTCTGAAGGAGGGAATGTAATCTAGACATGATATTTTAGGCCAGTGTGTCTCATTTTATGGATATTCCCATTATTAAGGTATACAAAGAGTTATTCAAAGTAGGAAAATTGGGAAAAAATAATTCCAATTTTATTGATTTCTTTCCAATTTTCTTATTTTGAACACCTTAATAATAGTAGACCTTGATAATTGGAATATCCATAAAATGAGACACACTTCCCAAGGAAATTATGTCTAGATTATATTCCAACCATCAAAACTGATTTTTATGATGATATTCCATCCAATAAGGCTGTCCAAAGAAAAACAACCCTAAAAAATCACAATTTTGTTCCATTCACATTCCATCCCTAGCAACCGTTATTCTAAACACAGAAATTTGAAAGGGGCATAATATAGTCATAACGGTGTATTATAAGTGATACTCAGATGAAAATTCATCAAATTATAGATGATTAAAGTTGTGTTTTTTGCCTGTAAAGAGGAGGGTATTTCCTATGCTTAAAGCTCACAGTGCAGGAAATGTAATGGAGTCAAGAAAACATGCATATTTATAACTTTCGCAGATCCTTAATATTTTCATTACTAAAATGTGAATTTAGTTCTCCAAGAGTCTCCAATACTCTATATGATTAAGCCTCAGCAAAAAAAGGCAAAAAAAGCGCCCTTGTCACATTTCTCATGGCTTAGTGTTGAGAAACAAGTATATTAATTGGAGAGAAGGCCCGGATGGAGGATCGGCATGTTGTTGTTATCCGGATATCAGCTGTATACTATTTAGTATACTATGCTGAATACTACCTTAATAAAAATCTATTAAAAAAAAGAAAAAAAAGTGTTTGTATGTGAAAACATGTGTTCAATAACAAGCAGATGGAAGTCTTGTGAAATCTAATGCAATAAAGGTTATAACTGGTTCCCCTAATTCCCGCCAGGTGTCATCTATACTTGGATCAATCTTTATACGAAAGGTGCAATGCACTGGGGGACCATGCCACTACTCACCCTGGTGGCAAATGCATGAATTACAGCACCCAGATCAGGACCCAGATGGATGTGGAATGGTGAGAAACAAATGCTGCAGTGACATCTAGCGGAACTAACTATTGTGGATTTGTCTGGATTTTGTTGGTGTTCAGTAGCCATAACCTAAAACTTGGCCGGGTTCGCGCGTCAATCCCGGGAGTGCCCTAGTCATCTGAATCTAGACTGAAGTTGTTCATGTGTAGGTCTAGTCTAGTCCATACGGAAGGCCAGTGGACCATACATTTGCCAATTGCTACTTGCCAATTGCCAACTTAAGGGTCAATAGAAATGTATGGATAGATAGAATTAAGATAAATATATATATATATGTATGGCTATCATATTTACATATGTTATCATATATCTACATATATCATACATATGTATATTTGGGCATGCATATCCAACTAATGGCGATTGGGAAATTGCAATTGGCAAAGATGTGAAGCACTGGCCTTCCCTAGTATGAGTTTTGGGCATGCCTGCATATTGATATAACCCAACCTTGAACCCCCGTCTGGAATGGACTGAAACTAGACTAGCTCACGCGAGAACCTGGCCCATATTTCTCAACAACAAGCTCTGATGCTCCCATGTCCTCATTCTAACGATTTCTGATCATAGGTTCCGTAGAGCTCCCCTTAAAGAATTGTACCTACACTTCAAAGCTTTCTGATTCCAGGCTTCATGGACAACCAAATGTTTATACTACACTCGACCTATGGTACACTGCACATTGAGGCCATACCACTACTCACCCTGGTGCCGAATGCATGAACTACAATAGCCAGTTCAGAACCCAAATGGATGTGGAATTTGGATATGACACCTCTGGCAATTACGAGGAACTAACTTACATGCATTGGTATAAGACAGGGTGTTCAGTCGCCATAATCTAAAATACATTTATCAACAACTAGCATTGATGCTCCAAAGTGCTCCACTTGTCATTCTAATACATTATGTACCATTCTAATTATTTCTGAACATAGGTTTAGTAGAACTTCCCTTAGTTAATTTTAGTCACAGTTGACAAATGTGTAATCTAATACTTCATGGACAACCCAATGTTAAGTAAACTGGCCGGAATACCATATTTCCATATGTTGCAATATCTCTAATGTGTATCAAACAGAAAGGGAAACATGCAGATATAACATTGATTTTTTATGAAATACTACAGCCTAATTGCCTGTATCTAACGGCCTGCGACGTCATCAAATATGGCGGTTTGTTTACATTTGAACGAGCTAGAAAATGTCCTTTTAGGCTTCCCCCTACCATAATTTTGAAAATTTGAATCAAAAAAGATGAAAAATAAACCCTAAGGAACACTCGTTTTAGCCTGTTAACAAGGTTATTTCACTTGTTGAAGGGGGTGCCGCATTTCACTTGGCCTACGGCCTTGTGAAATACGGCACCCCTTCAACTCTTGAAATAACCCTGTCAACAGACTAAAACTCGGCCACCTTTGGCTATTGATTACTTGTCATGTGCAGCACACAAGTACCATACCGTCGCGATAAAGCGCCTGGTCTTGAAAGAGCGCCCGTCTTGAATAAGCACCGGGGGTATAGGGGCCTCCAAATGTTTCTTAAGCACTAAGAACATGACCTTGCATAAGCGCCTGTCTTGTATAAGCGCCGGACTGAGAGCCCCTCCAAATAAAAGAGCACCCTGGCACTTGTACATGATGGTACGGTAGCATGACATTATCCCAGACATGCTGAATTAGTTGTAAAGCAAACAGATGACTGGAGAAGTTGTTCAATGCATGTGTTTGACACCAGGGTGAGCCAACATCCATTATGACTACAATAATTTAAAAAAACTAATGATACTGTCCTTAGCCATGCATCTATTAGACATTGTTTATTGAAGTCATAATGGATCTTGAATGATACACTATTGGTTCTTACCTTTGACAAAGTACATACAGTCAGAGCGGCCAAGTCCGATTGCAGAGAGTGTCTTGACACTTCCCCTGCTACACCGGAGAACTGAGAGAGCACAATTAGGCTAATACCTTTTACTTGGGGGAGCGGAATTAAGATGCAGGACATCTAGTGGGAAGTAGATGCATAACTGGTTTTCTGTGCTGTGCTTGATGAGGTATGGCCCTCTTGTTTAAAGTCTATTAACCATTATAACACGACTTGCTACAATCTAGCCGACACATTGAAGACAGAGCTCCTCCCTGATCGGTTGAGAGTCCGTGATGGGCAGCTTTGACCAATCAGAGTCGTCCTTAGCTACTGTGGGGTGAGTTGCTATACACTGTGGTATATCTAGATGGATATATCACTAGTACTCTCGTTCCCAAATCCTTCCGAAGGAAGGCTCTGGAGACAGCCAAATGACCTTGAACTTGGGATTTTGCTGGGTCTGGGCAACCCCTGCTGGTAGGCTGGAACCAGTGAACAGGAACAGGAAATGGAACCAGAATGTATGATGGTAGTTTGAGGTAGTTTTACCATCAGCCTTTCTGGTTCCATTTCCTGACCCAGCAAAATCCCAACATTTGGCAGTTACCAGAGCCTTCCTTCGGAAGGATTTGGGAATGAGAGTAGTATCACTAGTAGCAGTGAAAGATTTATTTTAAATGGCTGACATGCATCGATTCACATGTTTAATCACATTTTGGGACCAGTTTATTCACGTTTCTGGTGTGTTTATTCACGTTCTACCCTGTTTACTTATATTCTTTGTGTTTATGTGCTTTTTTGGCATGTTTAAGTTACGTTTTTGTCCGAGTTTGTTTATGCTTTATTCAGTAAACAAATTCCTATGTTTGAGCGATTTTGGAGGGTCTAATTGTCTGCTGCAGCCTCTATGTCTGCCCCCTTTGAGTGGGTACTCCTAGTCTCCAGAGCAAACTCGGGCAAATCCCTACGTGCTGCTTCGCGATACTATGGGGCACCAGAGTCTGCCGCATAGTAACTCAGATATCGGAGCTTTTCCTCCGTTTTTTTGTGCGGACCAATCACAGCGTTCGAACATCCCAGCGTCACCAATGAGGCCCGACGTAACAACTGTCCGCGGCAGACACTGATTTGCAGTCGTTTGCTCCGGAGACTATGGGTACTCCACTGCCTTGATTGGGTACCGTCCTACATTGGTTTGGGTAGGCGGCAATACGTGATTACCAGTTGTACATTTCATGTAGGCCTACTCAAGAATGGAAGTTGTTTGGGGGGTAATCACCTTGCGTTTCTAATCTACAGGTCCATTTATGTTTAATCTTAAATGATTTAAAAATATACTACTGTGTTATAACGTGAATAGGGCACTTGTACATTGACATGTATGCCATCTAGACTAGATAGAGACACCGTGCCCTATTCCCTAACTATGTCACACATTGAAGGATGGACACCATCATTGAAAAATATGGCCCTAAATTATACTCCAAACATTGGTACAAGGTATGACTATTATTCATAACATTGATGTTGTTGTTCACATACAAACATTATGAAGGTATGGAATCTATGTAAAACTATGGTGAAATAAGCAAGTTTTATAATTGTATTGTATGATATAGATGATATCTAATTAAAATGTTAATTATCTCATTTCAATTAATTTTCATTTAATTCAACAGAAATGTATCAAAATGTTGCCAAATGGTCAAAACTGGCCAGTATACTACATGTCACATACCAAATGAAAGCTCCTGATGAGCTGTACACGAATCTAGCAGTATCCCAACATTTTACATGTGCGACTTCCGACCCATATTGTTAAAACGGGTCACATTTGTAAATGTTTACACGCCTCCAAATTACAGCAGAAAGGAGTTCCTATATAATGTGACTTTAACAATCTCATTATTACCTCTATTGCAGTCTGATTGAATTATTGATGACCTGATATGTTTTAGGCCCATAGGACCTAAACATTTTGGTTCTGTTATTCAACACAAGATGTCAGGTCACGTTGTACCTCCTCTGCATCTCACTAGTTGGCGTCCGAGGAGGTACACACCCCTGACATGACCCCTGGATTTGGTAGGATGAACTAAAGCACAGCTTTAGGTCTCAGTGAAGTAATTGCTTCTACTATATACTTTAATGTAGCAGAAAACGCGATAACAGCCACCAGGACATTTACAACTTCTGAAAATCACCCTTGACCTGAAAGATACATCCGTTCTTCAAAAATATTTCCAACCAAAATTAGTTACTGACCACGGAAAATTTGAAAACTGGTTTGCAGCGTAAAACCACCTGAGTTTCGTCTGCATTTGCACCGAATAAATTGCATTTTCATTGATTCCCAATCTAGCCTTAGAAAAAACTCACTGAGAATCCCTTTTATATTATATATAATTGTAATTGGCAGACATTCAGCAGTATGTATGTGTACAAGTTCTCATAATATTAGCATCATTTGTAACTTATTTATGTACCATTTAGTGCTCCTGCAGTATTCACTTCTGACCAGAATCGTATATGACTGTCAGTTTTCTGCGGGATTACCCTCAGTGAGACCTTAAGACTGAGTCTGAAGGTCTTATTTCGATTTGAGTATGTTTGTGACTATGAAAAGTGGCTACATTAGAGGGTAGGCTGCTAAATGGGATGTCATATCACCTCTCATTGCCAAAATTTATGAAAAGAAGGTTCCTTTCATCTCTTTACTACAATTACATTTTAATACATAGAGGTTCATATGTATACTTATTTAACCAATAATATATGGATATGGCGGCACAAGGGTTCTGTTTTGATTAATAACGACCAAGGTGCGTAGCACCGAGGTTGTTATTTATCTATACACAGCCAGAGTGCTCCCATATCCATATATTATTAGGTTTATTATACGATTTTTCGATTCATATGTCCTTATTTACCTTTAAAACGTCCTAATTTTGCCATTTTGAATGATATATAAGTCGTCTTGTACAGAGGGTGCAGTCACCATGTTGTGGAACTCTTCAGTAGGGGAGGTGAGGAAGAAGAAGCTAGGCGCGGGGAGCGGTCATTATTTTGTTACGCTGCTTTCGCCAGCTTAAAGAATACGACTGTACTCCCGCGTCGCCACCTGCCCTTTTGGTTACTAACCACTCCCCTGTATACTTCAATATAGGCAGCGTTTCCCTACCCTTGCACCATGGCCAGAGATGAATGGGCACTAGCATGTTCGCCTCACGCACCAGAGGTCCCCGGATCGAATCTGGGTGGAAACGTACCATTTTTAAAGTGCCTATATGTATATGAAAAAAAATCCCAAGAATAATTTTGACGAATAGGTAAGTCAAGTCCAACTTCTACCTTTATAGTAAAAAAAATATTATAAAAAAATATTGATTTTCAAAGAAATTATACCAAAAAATGTCTTTTCTTCTGTAACTCGGTAAATAATGGTCCTACAGGGCTGAAAATCCGCCTGTAGACTCCTTGTTTCGCCAGCTCCCTCTACCAGCGCCTCCACGGCGTAGTGCCTAGAGCGTCCGACTCCAAGTCTTGGGATCCCATGTTCGAATCACCATCGAACCTCGAATTTTATGGCTGTCGAGAGTTCCGCCAAAATCGTTTTGATATCCATGAAATCGTTCTGATATCCATGAATATCAGCACGATTTCCACGTGCGCTTTGCAGGAATATCAGAACGGGAATATCACCTAAAAAGCACAATCAGAGCCAAGATTGTATAATAAGTATACAGGATTTGTTTAAGTTCTGTATTTCCCCGACAGATTGACATTGAAAGGCCCCGTATTTCGTTGAAAGCCTTGAAATGTCAATCTGGAGGGGAAATACATAACTTAAACTGATCCTGTGTTTATTTTTAAATGCAGATGTCAAGTATTAAAGGAGAAAAAGACATTTTATTAACCTGTTTCGTCTCGAAAGACGTCCCGACGCCGCCATGACACCTTGCTCGACTTCACTTCCGGTCTCTGCGGGTGCGTGATGTGGTTTTCAAAAATATAGCCCCCCCCCTCTATCGCCTATATCGTCGTTATTTGTCAAAATTAGGCCTACTATGCTCTTAAAAAACATTAATTTATTAAAAAGAAAGACGATTAAACGATAATTCATAAAAGAATTAATAAACTATTGCTCGTTCACACCGTCCCTCTTTTCAATCGCCAGTCCAGATTTCGGCGCCACTGTTTGTCTATGGGAAAATTTTACGATACATTTTTTCGCGGATCCATCAAGTTAACAAGTCTCAACCAAATTTTCTGGGGGGCTAAGGCCTAATTCAGCTATTGTACGTGTAAATATAGGATGTTTTGTGCGGTTTAGGCTTGGTTTCAAGCAAAAATATGGTATTTTAACCCCTAAACAGAGTCAATGAAAAAAAAAAAAAAAATCGCCCTAAAACGGACGTCGTCACAGATTCGTCCGGGAATCGAACCCAGACCGCCCGCGTGGGAGGCGAGCACACTAACCACTAGACCATCTCGGCTTGTATTGATTGAGGCGTAGTGATCTTTATATTTTACAGGAAGTGAAGTTTTGAGGAAATACGGAGGTTTGAGGAAATACGGGCGCTGTTTATTCACCTTTTGCGAAATACGAGGCTCAGTGTTATACTCTACCGGACTTCATATTCAGCATTTCCATTTAAGAATAAACATACATATATACATGTGTAGGGGCTAGGGTTATACGGGTATGTTATATGACGAGTGCTGTTGGATGTTGTGTTGCGAGCTCAGTCCGAACCCTTCAGTCCGACGGTAGGTGGCAGCACCTACCCCGGGCTTGGGGTATGGACAGAGGTCGCTATAGGCTTCCGGTCTGCGTGTGCGCGCGCAGGCTGGCTGCCTATATATACCCAGCATCTGACGGTACTCGTCGGTTACTCTGAGCCACGCTGGTAAGGAGACCCCGTGATCATTACGGCTGATTCGCCTACTGACCCGTTCCGAACTCTATAGGGAGTTCGCACACATAGATACTGCTTGTCTAGGTTTTCTGAATAAACCCGATTTGCAACCTGTAACACTTGATCCGAACTGTGTCGACTTTGTTCTTTAATTGATACTCTACCGATATCATAAAGAGACAAAGTATCGTTTATTACACTGGTGCCGTGACCAGTTCTGAGTGAAACGCAGGTTAGCCTGTGCAGTAGCGCAGACCTCCTGCTCTGGACGGAGCAGCGAGGTCTCCCGATGAGGCGCCAGCCTTATCACCGGAGGGGTTAGATGCCGTCAAGGAGGCAGATACCCGCAGGAGTGCGAAGGTTCCATCCAGAACAAGCGCATTTTTGGGATACAAAGGTCCCGAAATAATGAATTGCTCATTAGATGAAATGAGCCTGTCAATGTTCAACGTTGGTGGGTCAAGATCAGCCGCTCCGAATCCACGGAGGGCTACCATCTTGGAGGAACGTCGTTTCGACGACATGAGAGAGGCCAGAATACAGGAGCGTGTGCAAATGGCCCAAATGGAGTTGTTGACCATTCAGAAACAGTCGAATGAATGGAAAAGCAGTCTGATTGCATTGGAAGGTGCAGTCACACATAGAGCTTCCAAAATCAAGGAGAAAGACGCAAGGCTTTCAACTTTGTTGGAGGAGAACGAAAAGCTGGTGCAATCCCTTAGCAGGGTTCGAGTGGAGTTCGATCAGAAACAGGCTGATCTACAGGGACTCCGTTCTGACTTTGTCCAGGCAAACACTGAGCTGAATCAGATTTGTGCGGCCCGAGATGCCGTCATCCATGAAGCAGAAGGGACCCGGGCAGAACTTGTTCGGGACACTGAAGACTTACGGGAGGTTCGCCGAAGTCTAGTGTCGGAATGTGACATTCTGAAGGCAAAAAGAACTTCTTTGGAGCAGTTTTTGTCAGAGACCAGGGAGAGTATACAGGATAGCAGTACCTCGTACGCTTCCGCTGATAATGACAGTCCGAAAGGTCCTCATTACAGGAGTTTTACAGACACCCCAAATCTTCCTATGGGACGTGGGATGACTGTAGAAGGTGCCTTGTCTACTTCAACGCCAGGACGACCACTAAAGGTTGGCCGGGCAAGGGGTAGAGGTAGGGCGAGTGATTACTCACCTAGGGTGGGTATCAGTGGTATCCGTCCAATTCCGAAGCAGGTCTTTTCGGCTCCGACATGTGTAAACACGGCGGGCAGGGGAAGGTCATTATCGGAGTTGGTGCGGAGTACACGTTCTCAGTTGAAACTGGATGAGCAGCAACTGGATTCGGAACGCTTGAAGAAAGCATCCGAACAAGATAAGGCGGCCAAGACCGACTTAACACCCTCGAGTTTGTCGCAATGGCGAGAATGCCAAGCAAACATACTGTTCCATGAACAGAAAAACTTGGAATTGGAGAGGCGAGATGTGTATCGCAAACAGCAGGCTGCTCTTGAGCAGCAACAAGAACGCATGAAGGAAAATGCAGCCCTCGCTGAGGAATTAGCAGAGCAGGAGGCGGCGGTTTTGAGAGCTCGACAAGAAGGGCTCCGAGCGGCCGGTGAAGCTGCGAAAGCTAAATTGGCGGAGGCACAGCAAGAGGAGGAGGCTGAGAGACAGGCCAAGGAACTGGAAAAAGAGAAAGCGGCGCATCAGCGATTGCTTGCTCTGGCCCAGCAGTGTCAGTATATGACTGACCAGGAGAAAAATTGGTGGTTCAGTCAAGGTGTGGACCCCACTAAGGATTTGGTGTCGTATGGTACCTACCAGACCTATCTGGAGAGACAGAATAACTTGCCTACCAGAGGCGCTACTCCGGGGACGACTCCGGGCGCAAAGAGTCCGAGGAGGGCTCCAAGGAGAACAATTCTGAGTACAGAATTGCAAGAGTTGTACGATACAAACCCAGCAATAGCTGGGATCGGATTGCACAACGTGGGTACAGAAAAGGACGCCTCGGCTTCCATTTCTAAATGCCTGGCGATAACCTCTAAAATTAGGGGGTCATCCAACGCTGCTAGACGCATTGCTAGCGAGCCTTTTCCCTACTGGCAGAAAAACTTTTGGGAAGATTGGTTGGGAGCCACCGTTGAGGACATCAACCTCAGTGGGTGGGATCAACAGGATGCAATTCCGTACGTCTGTAAGGGATTGCGCTTGGGGGATGGCCTGATGGCCGTGGAGCAGTGGAAAGATGAATGCGGACCCCGCGGCACTTTCAAACAACTGGTAGAGATCGGAACTATCCTATACGGAGACTCCGCTCGGATTGACCCGATGGTCGCTTTTAAGAAGCGAGTGCAAGGCAAGAACGAGGCCCCGAGGGTTTTCGGACTTGCACTGATGAGACTCCTGAAGAAGGTACATCCAGCTTCAGGAATCCATGATGCCTTATTCTCTAAGGAATTGTTCTCTCAGTTTGTTGCTGGACTGAGGGACCCAGAAATACAACATGTGGTGTATGATACCTGGAGAGCAGATACGTCATTAGATGACCTTTTTAAGGCCATCGACATACATGCTCTCAAGAAGTCACTGTTAGGGGACCGGGTGCCCACCCGGGCCTCGGCCATTATAGAGTGTTCTCCGGAGCAGTCTGATGGTTCGGGCAGTGAGGAAGAGGGAGCGATAGCTTCTGCAGCTCAGTTTAAGAGGAATGGGAATTCCTCTAAAACGCCGTGGAAAAATAGGAAGCCGGAAGGGGGTGGAAACCCTCCTCCGAAGAAGGAATCATCGGACCCAAAAGCTCCGATAATGGACGCAGCGTTTTTCACATCGCTGTTTGAGAAGATGACGACTTCCATTCAGGGGGCTACACAGCCTAACCGGAGGAAGATCAATCGGCGGACCGCCAAGTGCTATAGGTGCCTGGAGATCGGTCACTTTGCTGCGGAGTGTACGGCTCCGACTCCGAAAGTTCCCGGAAAGGAGGGAAACTAGAGGGGGTGGTCCGAGAAGGCGAGCGGACGACCCCTGTATATGATGTACGCCAACATACCAGAGAGGTAGAGCCTAGTGAAATTCCGAAGGCAGGAAGGGAATCAGGGGTGGCTTCGAGCTTGAGGGGCTCGGATGCCGGCCTGGTTAACATTCCAGTCCAACAGTTGCCCGGCAATGAGGCAGGGAGGCCCATTACGGATAGGAACGAGGAAGTTGCGGCTGTCACAGGCACCGTGTGGGTAGGGAGTACCCAGCTTTCCCCGGATCATCCATGTTTCGACCATTTGAAGAAACATGGCCTTGATTTGGCTGCTCCGAAGGATTTTAAACGCTTTACTGTAAACCCGTCTCCGCTGGGGGGGAGGCGGTGGTATGTGTCTGTTACTGTGGCCGGTAGAGCGGGCGAATTTTTAGTAGATACGGGAGCTAGCCACTCCTTTATCTCCTCTAACTTCTATGCTCTTATGCCGGATAGTCGTGATAACTTCAAAACGAGGGTAAACGCCTGTTCGGCCGATGGGTCAAGTATGCAGACGTATGGGCGCGCGTTCATACCGCTCCGAATTGGAGGGAAGGAGTATGTGGCTTCTCCCACCATTGCGGATATTGCAGACGACGGTATACTCGGATTGGATTTTTCGGCGTTGTATGACGCGGTCCTGAATCCGGGTACAGGGGTACTCCTGATAGAGCACCCGTACCGTGCGGTAGAGCAATGTGTGCTCCGACAAGTGTCGACAGTGGCAACGGTGGTCCAAACTGTAAAGATTCCTCCCGGACAGACGTGTGACGTGCTGGTCCGAAGCAAGGGGCTTAGGAGAGAGGAAGAGGCAGTTGTGGAGCCGGATGTGGCCATGTTGGGTAGTATCGGTTTGACGGGCATGGACACCCTAGTGGGTGATGGTGCTTGGACCGTAGTGCCGGTTTCTAACCCCGGGTTGGAACCGAAGTATCTAAGGAAAGATACAATACTGGGGAAGGTATTCACCAGTGAGGCAGTGATGCCTGCTGGACAGGTGAGCATGAAGGGTGACCCTTCTCCGACCGCTCTGAGTGAGGGACTTGAGAAAATGATCTCCGAAACGGATTTGACGGATCGGAGGGATCTCGACTCCCTAAGGAGGCTGGTAGTGAAGTATCAGGATGCATGGCAGGTGGAGGGGGAGCCTTTGGGCCGAACCGACAAAGTGTTGCATTCTATCAATACGGGTGATGCACAGCCTTTCAAGATGCCTTACCGACGCTTGCCTTTGGGTAAGAAAGCGGTGGTAGAGGAACAAGTGAAGACCATGTTGGAACAGAAGGTGATCGTGCCTAGCACTAGCCCCTGGTCCAGCCCGGTCCAGATGGTTACTAAGAAGGACGGGTCTATCCGATTTTGTATCTACTATAGGCGCCTGAATGGGGTAACCAAGAAAAATGCATATCCTCTCCCCCGGATTGATGAGACTCTGGACTCTTTGGGTGGGAACCAATGGTTCTGCACCCTTGATTTGCAGTCCGGATATTGGCAGATCGGGATGAAGGAGGAGGATAAAGAGAAAACGGCTTTTACAAGTCACATTGGACTGTATCAGTTTGAGCTGATGCCCTTCGGGTTGTGCAACGCCCCGGCCACTTTTGAGGCTATGATGGAAACTCTTCTGAGTGATCTGTTGTGGCGCAAATGTTTGGTATACTTGGATGATGTCATTGTCTTTGGCAAGACTTTTGAAGAGTGTGCGTTGAACCTCGGAGAGGTTTTGGAACGAATTCGGTCCAATGACTTGACATTAAAGCCGAAGAAATGTGAACTTTTTCGGAAGTCCATGGTCTATTTGGGCCGGATCATCTCCACCGAGGGTGTGCAGGCTGATCCGGCTAAATTGGAGACTGTGGAGACTTGGGAAGTTCCAAAAGGACCAAAGGATATCAGATCCTTTTTAGGGTTCTGTTCCTATTACAGGGACTTCATCCCCGGATTCTCTAGGGTGTCTCAGCCATTACAACGGTTGAGCCATTGGACTCCGGGGAGAAAAAAAGAACCCTTCCCATGGGGGATGGAACAGAATGAAGCCTTCAAAGAGATTAAGGCGTTGTTCCGAACCACCCCGGTGCTGAGATACCCTACGGAGAAGGGGCATTTCATCCTTGACACTGATGCGAGCAATGAGAGCATCGGGGCCGCATTGTCCCAAATCCAGGACGGAGTAGAGGTCCCGCTGGCGTTCGCTAGTAACAGTATGAACAAGGCACAGAGAAATTATTGTACTACCAAGCGAGAGCTGCTCGCAGTAGTGGTGTACACGAAGAAGTTTCGGCACTTCTTATATGGAGGGAATTTCACACTCCGTACCGATCATTCGGCCTTGAGGTGGCTCCTTAATTTTAAGGACGCCGAGGGAATGATTGGTCGATGGTTGAATCACCTCAGCGAGTTCGGACTGGAAACTCTCATATCCAGCACCGAGCAGGCACGAAGCATATTAATGCTGACTGCCTGAGTAGACGTCCGGTACGCCGTTGTGTGCGTCCGGAGTGTGGGGATTGTGGTGCTCACAATGCTGTGGTAGCGAGTGTGCGTTTGCCTTATGATGGGTTGTTGCAAAACCTGTTGGATTGGTCCACCGACACTATAAGGACGTACCAGATGGCCGATCCTACCATAGCACGACTGAGGGAGCTTGTCCCTACTGGGGTCTGTCCAGTGAGACCCGAAATATCACTGGAAAACCGTGAAATGCGACGTTTCTTGGCTCAGTTCCACGAACTGGAGGTCCGAGACTCGTTGTTGTGCAGGTGGAAGACTTGTCCCGGAAAGCGGAGGGTGTTACAAATGGTAATCCCTGCTGCTATGAGGAAAGACATCCTGTACTACTGCCACGGCCATTCCACTAGTGGGCATTTCGGAAAGAAACGCTCGTTGGAAAGGCTGAGTCGGAGATACTACTGGCCCGGCATGTCAGGCGACCTTTTAAGGTGGATCGAGACCTGTCCGGCCTGTTGTTTAGGCAAACCTGGTCCTGGATTAGGAAAATTGCCACTGCAACAAGAGCTATTCGGAGTGAGATTTGCTCGAATAGCTGTGGACATTATCAGTGGAGTTAAACCCACTCCAAAAGGTAATACGTGTATGATGGTGGTCTCGGACTACTATATGAAATACACCCGAGTGTACCCACTCGAGGATCATACCGCTGCTACTTGTGCGGAAGCATTGGTGAAGGGGTGGATCCTCCATCTGGGGGCTCCCTTGATGTTACATAGCGATCAAGGGAGAGAATTTGAGTCCAAACTATGGACAGCTATGTGCCATCAGTTGGCTATATGCAAAACTCGGACCAATCCGTACCGACCACAGTCCGACGGGCAGGTGGAGCGGTTCAATCGGACCTTGATCCAGGTTTTGAAGCCATTAGTGAACTCCCATATGGATGATTGGGATGATCAATGCGAATTTGTGGTGCATGCGTATAACAATACGGTCCACACTTCGACAAATTGCACACCGAACCTCTTGGTGTTCGGAGAGGACTTGATCATGCCGGCGGATTTAGTATTCGGGGTGGTAGGGATCAGTCCGGAAGCACCATGTACGGTGCTGTTTGTGGAATCTCTACGAGAGAGGTTCAAATTTGCCTACGAAACAGTTAGGGCTCATTTGCTCAAAGCTGCGAATTGGCAGAAGGTGGGTTACGACACCGGATTGAAGTTGCGACGATTCGTAGTGGGGGATAGAGTGATCCGCCTACACGAACCGCTCTGCAACGTCAAGCTGGCGAATAACTGGGATGGACCACACACTGTGGTTAAATGTATCAGTCAAACGACTGTGTTGATTCAGTCCGAAGCAGGACGCATCCGGACGAGCCATGTGGCTCGGTTGCGTGCTTGGGCTGGAAGGGAGCTCACCCCGGAAACGGAGGTGGAGAAGGGAACTTCGGAGGCTAAATTTGTACCTTTGGAAGGGGTGTCAGTGGATACCCCTAAGAGAGTGGTACGAAAGAAGCTCCGGAAGACCGTGGAAAAGAAAGTCTCGGCAGGCGAAGGAAGAAGGGCACGGAAAACTAAAATCAAGGCTGGAGTTTTAGTTAAGAACGAGTGTCCTTCGGCCAGGTTACGAGAGGTGGACGGGAAACCCGTTCGGCGAAGCCCAAGGCTGGTGGCTAGAGGGGCTGTAACCTAGCTTGTTTACACAACGAGTGTGGTGTCCTGTGTTGTCCTATATGTTATATGTATGTTACCAACAGGGGCGCTCAGAGTCAAGAGGAAAAGAATGTAAGAGTGCTCCCCGAGGGTGGTGGACGGATAATCCGGTGGGGTAATCTTCGATTTCCCATAAATATCCACTAATACTCCTGATGAGCTCTTTATTCGAAGTATATTTTGACTTTTGTGAGCCGCCTACGTAGCAGTGTGATCCCCCGAGCCCGAGCTGCGGGCGGGAAAGGTCGTGACCTGATTAAACAGTAATTGGGTCACACCGGGTAACGGGATCGCGTCCAATCACGCGAGACGCTGCGCATGCGCTTTGTTTTAAAAACAAAAGCGAGGGAACGCCATATTGATTTTGGGCTCGCCCCGGTCAATAGCGGTGTTGGTCGGCAGCGGGGAAGTTGGTGTTTTGGACGGCTAGAAGAGGAGAAAAGTCAGTAAAAGAGTTGTAAGCAGTGAGTACTCTTTCCTGGTGCGTCTGAGACAAAGAGGGAGACGGGGAACTAGTGTTTTCCCCATCAAAACTCCCGTCGAAAGACACTTTGCCGTAGTGAGGATGGCCGAGCAACAGCTCCGTCAATCCGAACTCACCGGACACTCCGAGGTGGCATCCGCCACCGAGGAGGCAATGGATGCTCAGAGCCCTAGTGGTGATGAGTTGAGCCAGACACTAGCGGATCTCCGTGTAGATCCGGCCGTGTCCCCGATCCCAAAGTCCCCGTCGCCGGACGGCAGCGAGGACTCCGGAGTGCTGCAAGGACTCGCCTACACCCAGGTAGCGGCGGATCCTTCCGAGACGACTGCACGTCCCTCCCGGATATGCAGTCTCAGCATATCACCAAACCTCCAGAAGACGGTTGCTCGCAAACTGTCTATGGGGAGTGGGAGTGATTCCGACACTTCACGTCCGAGGACGCGCGGTGGGAAGGGTGCTACCCGAGATCGGTCCAAGTCGGCCGATACTAAGGCTAGTACCAAGGCTATCAAACACACTGGTGTTGGGAAGAAGCCTCCGGGAAAGGACGAGCCTAAAAAGCCCGCTCCGAAGAAGGAAAGTACTGCGAGTACGAAGAAGCCGGGTTCTAAGGCTGCCACTGCAGCGGCCTCCAAGGATCCGAAGACGGTTGACCCCAAGGCTCCTACTACGAAGGTGCCTAAGGGTCAAAAGAAAGCTGATCCGAAGCCTGGTGCTAAGGACCAGCCGGGGAAGGGGCCGACGTCCGACAGCACTAAAACTGTCAAGACTCCGGGCCCCAGTAAGTCCAACCTACCGATCCCTGCCAAGGGGAAAGGTAGTGGGAAGGCAGTTGTAACAACAGCTGCTCCGACCCCAGCCGTTGACGTGTTGTCCTTCTCGCGAGGGCTGGACAATAGCTCAGCAGTAGCTGCTACAGCCGCTGCGATGGCTGGTACTAAAGGACATGGGGGAGCCCGTCCAAAAACGGTAGTTCCTCCCGAGGCACCTCGGACCGAGGAAGCTATGGATACATCATCCGCAGCCCATACGGTCCAGGTAGTGCAGGATGTGCTGTCTAGCATCACCTTCAACCTCCCGACTCCCCTGGAGCCAAGAAAGGAGGTACCCGTTCGGGTGGAGTTACCTCCTCCAAAAGAGGTACCCGTCCGAGTGGATACTCCTCAACAGTCTACCGAGCCTGCTCTGGAACCATCCAATACCATGGATATTTCAGGGGAAGCCGGGAAACTGGACCAGGCTGCAGGTGGTGGTCCGACTGGATCGGGGGTGCAAATCCTCGCTCCACACCAGCATGACGCATGGGAGAAGGAGGACGCCGACGTCCCATCCCTGCTCCGAGGTGCTATCATCGATCAGATGAGCGCAACAGAGGTCAGATCCTTCGATCTGATCCAAATGCGAACCTTCCGGGGGCTAGACGAGTTGTCTGCCAGGTTCCCGGCTTGGTTCCCAGATCGCTTAACGGCGGCCATGAACGATCTCAGCAAAAAGTCAGAGACAGCTCGCTTAGTTGCTGAGACCGAGGGACGTCCCGAACTTATCGCGGCCTTGGAGTACGACCTGCAAACTGCAGCGGAATTCCAGACCGTGCATAACCGGCGGGAGAAGAGGAGACATCTGACGCCAGCAATGAAGCTGGCTCGGAGTATGGAGCAGAAGACCAAAGAGTCCATTCTGGATGCTACTCTGGAGGATGAAATGATCCAACAGAACACGGCCGCGGCTAGGTCTGCAGACACTAGTCGCATGGAAAAGGCCAATCGTAGGGACCAATACCTACGAGAGACCATCAAGGTAACCTCTCGGAAGGGGGGTCGATCCGACGAGGAGGTAGAAGCGGTTCTGAAGGGATTGGATGAAAATACAATCCCGGACGACGAACTTCAGGTTCTGGTCCGGAATGCACTCCGAGCCAATGCTGCAAGTGGGTTTAAGTACTTTAAACCCATGTGTGTGAACGACTGCGTCAAGGACAAGCGGGCCTCACACATTCCGGAGGAGGTGGGTCCTGACGGTCTCTCCGATGACGAGGAGTGGATTAAGACTGATCCACTCGATAAGTCGGTACAGTTGTACCACTTTGAGCTCCTGGACAAGGTCCGAAATGGTAGTACCAAATACCATTCGCCTTTCCAGAAAGCTAAGTTGGCATGGGCTATGGCTAGATGGCATCCATTTAGCAAGTGCCCCTTTGAGCCTTGTCTGAACATCGACGAGACACTGGAAACGCCCCGAACTTGGCCTAGCAAGGTTCGGTACGCAAGGCATATTACCCGCTATCATTTGCGTCACTACATGCGGTATGACTGCTTGAGTGTGGGTACAAAGCAGAGCAAGGGTTGTCCGAATGGTGGCTAGTTCTACACTAGAGCCGATATCATCAGGCATCTTGCTAAGCAGCACGGCTTGGCTCTGGAGATCGCGGCGGAACGCATCCAGACAGCCCATCAGGAAGTCTACTCCCATTTCGGGGTAGTGGGCCGAAATGAGAATCTCGAGGTGGATTTTGGCACCAACGAGAGAGGAAAGGTCCGGGTCTTTTACAAGGTAAACCCGGACGGCAACTACAACCGGGTTCCGGAAGGTGAGCTCTTCGATGAATTCGAGGAGTACCAGAAGCGTACCAGTACGCGAAAGGTGCGGCGCGCTCAGAAGAGACCTAGTGGGTCTTCGGAGCAGGCCGACTCTAAAAAGGCCAAAACGGATGAAAGGAAATCCGTTATGGAGAAGGCGGATCCGGGCTATAAAGGGCCGGCATTCACCTCTCATACGACCGACTGGAAGAAGGGTCCCCAGGGCAGGCCACCTCGGTCTGTTCCGGAGGATCCGAACTCCAGCACGATGGGGTCCTTCGCAGAGGAGTTCCCCGAAAATGAGATGGTTCCGGGTGATGAGTCGCAGACTCTAACCCAGACCGGTAAGACGAAGGCTCCAGCAAAGAAAACGCCGAAGCCAGTTCAGACCCCGGATCTCCCACCCGAGACCGCAGAGGAGGGGCGTCTAGTCTTGCGACTGAAGAGCCCTCCTTCGTTCCCTCCCGCCGACTTCACTTCCTATGAAGCCGGACAGGAGGCCTTCGGTCAATGGCAAGACAACTTTCATCGGTTGCTTGCTGGCCTGAGTCAGGAGGTGGCGATGTTGTCCTTAAACACGGTGCATCATCTCCATCAGAGGGAGGTCGCTACCCAGAAGGCAGCGGCTACGGAGTCCGTACAGGAAGAGCGTGAAAACGCTCGGACTGAACGATGTGCTGCTAAAACCGAAAGGAAGAAGCAAAAGTTGGCAGTTAAGAACGCCGAGGAGAAGCTGGACCACGAACGTCGTCGGTTCCGAGACTGCTTCGCGCATGAAATGCACGAGTGGGATGGAACTCGGGCTCAAATCGAGCTCTGGCTCCAGGAGCTGACTCTGGCGGAAGCTGCGTCGGACTCTGAGGAGGAAGAGGAGCCGGCTAAACCCGGTTCCGAAGACGAGTCGGACTCCGGATAGGATTATCCTATTCTAGGAGCCGATTAGGAGAAAGGGGGGGTATTCTAAGTATACCAACCCTACAAGCAAAACCCTTAGAAAGGGTTTAGGAGTGTCCGGACAGAGAAACGCGGCAGGCTGGCTACGCAAGGATCCAGTCTGCCAGGTGGTACTGACGGGGGAGGACAAGGAGATCCGGAGGGGACGCTGAACTCGGGACTGGAGCACTTTACCAACATGGATCCGATACACGATGTTTTTTTTTAATATAAACTCTGAATATCAGGACCGAGTGCTCCTAATTATAAGTCCGAAGATCGCCTGGAGGCAGGACTATTTTTTTTTCTCTATTTATCACCTAAAAAGCTCCCGAGCATGAGCTATGAACTTTCTCGATCCGGTGAGTAAGAGCTGAACGAAGTAGGTTCTGAAAGCCGGGCGGAATGCAACACCATCAACAGAGGATCCGGATCTTCGCTACAAAACCACGTATGATGTCTTTTTGTAATAATACTTTAATATGTCTTTAAACCCTTAAAAGAAGTGATATTGTTTATCACTTATAAGTGTTATTCGTTACGAGTTTAATTAGCTCGGGGTCCTGAAGGGACGAAATTTTTTTTACTGTGATATTGTACTTTTTCAAGTGTTTGTATACTATATGTATAGATTAACTCCATCTATCCTAGGGAATGGGGCGTAATTGTCATTACGGTCTATATATGTAGAAATGTGTGTAATTAATACCTTTTTGTGTTCAACAGTATACGTCATATTGTTTGTAAGGTATAACTTTAATAAACCCCTAAGGTGGTATTTATAAGATAATGCCAGTCCGAAGTGTTTTCGGACTTTAACCTTAATTAATTTTTTACCTCCCGGTTATTATCTGGTAGGGGGTAGTGTAGGGGCTAGGGTTATACGGGTATGTTATATGACGAGTGCTGTTGGATGTTGTGTTGCGAGCTCAGTCCGAACCCTTCAGTCCGACGGTAGGTGGCAGCACCTACCCCGGGCTTGGGGTATGGACAGAGGTCGCTATAGGCTTCCGGTCTGCGTGTGCGCGCGCAGGCTGGCTGCCTATATATACCCAGCATCTGACGGTACTCGTCGGTTACTCTGAGCCACGCTGGTAAGGAGACCCCGTGATCATTACGGCTGATTCGCCTACTGACCCGTTCCGAACTCTATAGGGAGTTCGCACACATAGATACTGCTTGTCTAGGTTTTCTGAATAAACCCGATTTGCAACCTGTAACACTTGATCCGAACTGTGTCGACTTTGTTCTTTAATTGATACTCTACCAATATCATAAAGAGACAAAGTATCGTTTATTACACATGTTTATATATAAATGGATGTAGATATATATTTATATTCAAGAAGTTTAATCAAGTTACTGAGACTTATAGCCATACAAAGATATCATCCAGAATCATTGGTTAATTAGCAGAACAATCTGTAAATACAATAGTCTTTGAATGACTCTTTATTTACTGGGGGCACATTTTGGCTGTGACCTATGTAAAATCACATCCTGGAGTTGTGTACAAGTAGATCTGTACCCCGATGTAAGGACCTGTACACATGCTATTATTACCTGACCACAGGATACTATTGGCTCAGTCTTATGAGTTTGTAACAGTTGAAACGTCTTTGACCGGTGTCGTCTTTGACCGGTGTCGTCTTTGACCGTTGTCCTCTTTGACCGGGTATGTGATTAAAATGAAGAAAAAAGTAGTGTATAGTAAAGAAATGGGTAAATTTATTGTATAATATGTTAGAACACATCATTTCGAGGCATAATGATATTGATATATACTGCACTTACTATGCACAGTGCAGTTGTTTAAGCTCAAAGTTATATATAAAGTGACGTCTTTGACCGAGCAGAGTGAAATAATAGTACTATGCTGTACTATGCATAGTATGCTCAGTATATAAATATAACAAAATTTACTTATGTTTGCTATAAACGTATATCAATATATGGGTGCACTATTTCCCCACGTTTCTTACTACATAGACCTCATTTCTGCTATTCTAATGCTGCCTGGTCAAAGAGGACACTGGTCAAAGAGGACACCGGTCAAAGACGACACCCGGTCAAAGACGTTTCAACTGTTACAAACTCATGAGACTGAGCCTGTTACATACCGGCTGGAGTTTGAAGTTGTCAGGGCATGTCAAGGACTAGAGATGTCGGTCACCTGGTTATAGTACTAGCACTGTGACGCACATTGTGGTTAGAATAAAGGATGGTCATGGTAAGATGTGGTAGATAGGATCGTGCACAGCCAAAAATAATCATCTGATTTCAAGCAAATAGATTATTAAACTTGACTGGCGGACAATGTTTTAAGAAAATAATCTTTTTACAAGTGGTTTGTCCGCCAGTTGAGTTTACTAATTATTTTTGGCTGTGTGGCAAGACCACCAGTGTTTGGCCTACATGTTTCATAAATCCTGTAATTTAAGCAAGGACCCTTGGGGTTTATATTATAGTATTTAGTTTTAATGTGTTCATTATAGTTTGAATATATGATCTTAAGGTCTGAAGAATAACATAAACATATTACTTTCACAATACGCAAATGTCTTAAATAAGCAAATGTCTTAAAGTATTACATTTATAAAAAACTGAGCAACAAAACACATTTTTGTGCGTGCAGTGAGGAAAAAATCTTTTGCGTAGATGCTGCGAGTACATGAGTTGGATTGCAAGTGCAGATTATAAGATCTGTCCATCGTCAGGGTGCGGCTTATGTGTGAGTTTTTGCTACAAGGATACAATAAAGTCACCATAATCAGATCCCGAGTGCTTATAGCATCGGCCAAAAGTCAAGGTGTGGTTATACTCTAGTAAGGCTTATACACAAGAATTTACGGCAGATTAAGTCTTTTGCTGAATTAGAAGTGTTTTTATTCCTGAATTCAACTTTGTGGTATTGTTAGACAATAATAAATTGACAGGCTTTTAAATTAACCAGAATCGTTTCTTCTATGTTACAGGTTTCGGTCTAAAAAAACTTATTTCTGGTCTGATTTACATGATGTAAAGTTTTATAAGCCTATATATGTACTGTCATCTCTCTATTATCAAAATTAAAACATCAACATTGCAAAAATATATCTGCAATTTCATTGGTCACCAGTTTGACAGATGAGCTTTTTTAATAAGCCCACCCAGTGGGACAATTGGTGTGACGCCACTGGAGTGGCCTCATAGGTTTCAGTGCTCAAGAGATAGGACTAGCATATATGGAAGGTATGATAACATATTTAACAAGCATAGTTCACAAACAAATAGATGAAGTAGGCATGCTAGATTAATAACCACAGACAAAGAATACAAAACAATCAAACTTTTTTTTCTTTTTTTTTAAGATTTGGACATGTTTATTTCAACGAGTACTTTCAGGTAATAATTAGAATCCATCCACAGTTGTTCAGTTGACAATAAATGACTTTGACATTATGTAAGATGTTGTAATAAAATATGATTTTAAGAAAGAAACACAGTGTCTCGTACAGTATAAATGAACATGATTGGGTCAAGTATATTAAATATCATGTTGAAAAAACAGTCCTGGAAGCCAATGCCTGGTATTAAAGACCTACCACAATAAGTCACAGTAGTTAACCTATAATATGTTTACATTTTATATGGCATTGGCAAGATGGAAAATAACAGTACGATATGATAATATGCTTAGGTATATCGGTATAGAACTAATTTTCTATTAATTAATAGAGATTTTTTGGCCAGGTATTTGAACTCCAGAAAATCTTCTATATTTCTATCATAAGGGGGCGTTGCCAGCCATTCCCAAGCACATTATACTTCTAGGCTATGCTGGTATATATTACAATGTATAGTATGATATTTTAACACTGGTCTATCCGCTAAGCCAGTAGCTCGAACAGTGATCCTTCGTAACTTGAGGTCTTGAGCCCTTTTATATGCTACTAAAAGTGTATGATACTTAATCCTTTCCTTTAGCAAAGGCATATTGGTTTCTCTATGAATGTCCACGGTTAGTGTTAACCTATGAGCATTATTACATATTTTGAGGCACCTGTTTTGTAACCTTTGTAATTTCTGTAATAAATCTACTACCACTCCATTATCTAAGACATCACCATGATCAACAATACGAAGAATGTAGGCTTTATAAACACTTAGCCTAGCATTTTTAGGTAAGCAATCTTTTGCATATTTCAATAAGTAACCTTTATATTGAACAGTCTTCATCGGGCCCCTAACATAGGGTTGTGTAACTCTAATTTCTGCTCTCATGATTAAAATGAAGGTAGACCCCTTAAATTGACAGGGCGACATGACCTTTTCATAAAATTGACAGGCAACATGGGGCTTAGTGACAAATGACAGGAGTAATAAAGATATATTGACAAGTGACATGGCCTTTTTTTTAAATCGACAGGCGACATAGAGCCGAATGACAAATGACAGAAGAAATACATAGATACTGACAAATGACATGAGCATTTCTTAAAATCGACAGACGACATGGGGACCCCCCATCTAGACCCCCATTAAATAAGCCTGTCAGAAGTGACAGAATTCAAACAGCATGTTCATCTACTTCAGGTTCTGCCACCACTCCCAGTTTACTTTGTGGCATCGTGAATAACAGATTCCGCCAGAAATTGACAGCCCTTTGTTCAATATATGTATGGGTATCAAAGTATGCTGCATAACTAGGCTCCAGTGTCTTTGTGTTGAGGGTAGCTTCTTTAATTGTAACCAGTCTCCTAGTACCTTCATCAATGTCTATACCCATGGCAAGGTCAAACTCATACATACTGTAGCCACTCAACAAGAATTCCTTGGAGAAAAATGCAAGCATGCGTTTGCTCTTGATAATACACTGATGCATGTTAACATGAATTGGGACTCCACCAAGAAAGTGGACCCGATGGAAGCAGACCTAAAACCCTTGCCTCTCTAGTTCTGGAATCAACCATTCACCCACATACTCCTCATCTTCGGTGGCATATGACACAAAGATGTCAAACTCCCTCCCCTCATCAGCACGCTCATCCACATTCCATCCTCTGTTATGCTGGTGTACATTTACTGGTACAGCTTTCTTCATTTTTTTACGTTTTCGGAGACACATCAAAATAAGCACTATTAACAATATGGTACAGGTGGTGGCAATAATTGTGATGTAAAATGCTTTGTTTCTATCATCCGTGTGACAAAAAAAGCTCCTGTCTATGTCAAAGACCTTTCTGCTCTCCACTTCAGCTGGTGCATGACATATAATTAACTCTGCATCCTTAATTACATAGTTTTTCACTCTCATAAACTTTCTTAATCCCAACATTCTGCAATCACCACAATTCCATGGGTTGTTTCCGAGCCTGAATTCGCCTAAATAATTGAATTGAAGTGTTTTCATTTTCTCAGGTAACCATTTTAACTTGTTGTTGTTAAGGTGAAGTACTTTTGTTCTTGCACTTAGTGCCTTCAGAGTTTCCAGTGGAACTTCAGTAATATAACTGTGACTGAAAATAGCCTTGGTTGTATTAACCATGTATGGTCTCAATGGAAGAGATGCAAGTTGAGTGTCCCTGAAATACAATTCATAAAAACCTCCATTATCCAAAGCAGGCAAGGTTTGTGGCAGCACTGTCTCTGCGTATCCCCCACATGATACTTGTAATGCACCTATGTTTTGAAAATAGACACATGAACAACCTACAGGACAGTGTTTGGATGCAACACATACAGATTCTATCACCTTCTTGTTAACTACTTCAGATGGGGAATGACATCTAATCAAATCTATATTCTTGATGATCTTGTCGTTCATGAGGAGAATGTCACTAAGGCCATGATTGTGACAATAACAGCTCCAAGGATTGTTTTCAAGATGGAGTTCAATCAAAGATTTGAATTCTATTGCAGATATATTCTCAGGTAACCTTTGCAGGCGATTGTCATTGAAATGGAGGACTTTTACATTCTCAGACAATGCTTGGAGGGTAGCCATTGTAATTTTCATAATAGAACTATGGCTGAAAATTGCCTTTGATGTGTTGGAGAAGTAGGGCCTGAATGTGAGGGATGTCAGATGGCTGCCACTAAAGTACAATTCATAAGAAATGCCATTCTCCAAGGGTGGCATTACTTCTGGCATTTCTGCCCCTGTGTCTGAGTTGCATGATACTTGTAATACCTGGAATACCCCGACACATATACACCCTACTGGGCATTGTGCTGTGACATTACATACAAACTGATCTAGAGGTATTGACACAGGGTTCTGCCCTTTGAGATTTACAGGACTACTACAAGGGTTACTCCATACCCTCGCATCTTCTTGAAGGAAATGATAAAATATATAATCTTTACAATCACACTTGAGTGGATTTCCAGAGAAGTATGGTGTGAGTTTGTTAATACAAGCACCAAGCTGATTGGGGTCACTGACTGAGAGGTCCCACCCTACAATTATATCCATAAGGTGGCTGATGTTGTTATTCTGCAATGAATAACTTGGGAGTTCTTCACAGGAAATATTCAGACCTCCCACATTTGTAAAATTTGTTATAGCATTATTGGAAACATCCAGCCAACTCTCCATCCCTTTGAGGGGATGAAGTGTTGTGATGTGATTAAAGCTCAAGTCTACATGTTGCATATGTAGGACTGCACAGTCTATGTTCTGGATCTCATTATGAGACAGAAACAGATAAAACAGCCTAGGTAACGTTAAAAGTTCACACGGCACTGACTGAAGCTTGTTGTAACTAAGGGTCAGTGTTCCCAACCTCACTAGTTGTGATATATCACAATCTACAGTCTGGATGTAGTTATGTGACAGATCCAGCTCATTCAGTTTAGATAACTTTGACAGTTCACATGGCATTGACTGCAGCTTGTTGTAGTTTATGTCCAGCGTCTCCAACTCTACCAACTGTGACATGTCACAGTCTACCTTCTGGATGTAATTATGTGCCAGATACAGCTCATTCAGTTGAGGTAACTTTGACAGCTCACAAGGCATTGACTGCATCTCGTTGTTGTCTAGATACAGCCTCTCCAACCTCACCAGCTGTGACATGTCACAGTCTACCTTCTGGATGTAGTTGTGAGACAGGGTAAGTGTTCTTAGTTGAGGTAACTTTGATAGTTCACATGGTATTGACTTCAGCTTGTTATGCTCTATGTTTAAATTATCCAACCATACCAACCGTGATAAGCTACAGTCTACTTTTTTAATGTAGTTGTGTGAGAGAGAGAGACTACTCAGAACAGTTGACTTTGACAATTCACAAGGCACTGACTGCAGCCTGTTGTTATCTAAGACCAGTGTGTCCAGCCCTACCCACTGCGACATGTCACAGTCTACTGCCTGGATGGCATTGTGTGACAACAGCAGTTTAGATAGTTTAGGTAACTCTGACAGTTCACATGGCACTGACTGAAGCTTGTTGTTGTCTAGGATCAGTGTGTCCAACCCTACCCACTGTGACATGTCACAGTCTACTGCCTCAATGTAGTTGTGTGATAGGATCAGATAAGTTAGCTTTGGTAACTTAGAGAGTTCACATGGTAAGGTTGTAAAGTTATTGTAGCTGAGGTCCAGGCGAATTATCTCTTGCAGATATGACAAATCACCAATACTGGACAGACTTGAATTGATGATGTTCAACCACTGAATACCCTTATGTTGATGTAGCAGAACGTACAAGTCACTGCCAGGATCGGTTACACAGTCCTTGATGGTTAACATGTCAATGTTATCCCAGTCATCACCCCAGTCAAGCTCACAATAACACGACTTGGGACAGTTTTCCGAATCCCCTTGTTGCCCAACAATGTCACTGCAGACTGCAGCAAGCAGAAGAAGGCTGTAGAGTTGGTGTCTCATCATCTTTGTAAGCAGACCCTCCATCCTATATGAAGTAGAGTAAAAGTGTACAGGACATGAACTAGTTAAAAATTTGAATAACAATATTCAGATGCAAAATTACTGCAAAATAGGGTCTAAATATCTATGTGGAGTTTTGTGTGGGCAAACCAATATCTTTCCAGTTCCCCTGTTTTTTCCATGCACTACTCTTTGTCAGCATTATTTTCTGTCACCGCTAAGAAATTGTGTGATAATTTTCTTATGTCAGCATCTTACTCCAACAAATTGTCCACAAATTATGTTTTGTCCTCATCCAACTCCAACAAATTGTCCACAAATTGCGCTTTGTTCACATCAACTCTAATTAATTGTGCGCATGCAACTCCAGCAAATAGACTCTCTGGGAGTTGTGTTTCGTCTGCATCAAACTTAAACAAAAATTCTAAGCCAAACTGTTAGATCAGGTTTCAAATAAACATCATTTGTCTGCACCAAGCCAAACAAACTGACCCAAAGTTGACTTTGTCAACTCAATACTCACAAGTTGGTGAGCCAAAGTTTGCCTCAGGTTGAAAAACACACAACATAAGACAATATTGAAGTTTGATACATGTTTTGTTGTGATATACTAAAGTTAAATTGCTCATTGTGAGGACTTATTCTCTCCTACTTTACGAATAGTAATATGATGAAACAACAAATTTGGTGGACAATTTGGACAAGAGTTGCATGCAGACACAATATGACAGACAATAATTGAAGTTGCCCAGTGAACAACAAACATTCAAAAAAAGTTTCAAACGCTCCATAAAGACAAAAAAACGAACATTTGTTTCCAGCGTTTTCTAACATTGATTAAACGTTTCCTAATGTTTATCAACGTTTCAAGATGGCTAAGATTTGAATGTTAATTTTTCACATATTCTAACATAGAAAAGAGATTAAATAAACAATCATGAATGTTCATACAGGTTTTTAAACGAATGTTCATTTTTTACTTTAACTTACATAAGAAAACTTTATCTAACGTCTTTTTAACATTTTCTTTTTATTCTGTGACCATGTGGGCCATTATTGCCCAAGGAACATTATAGTTCTGCAGTGTGCTTGGCATATACATATTTATATTACATAATATTGTAACAGGTCAGCGAAAACGTCAAGCCCCACGGGGAATCGAACCCCGGCCCCTCCGCTCCGGAGTTGAGAATGCTACCGCTACACCACAGGGCCAGCTGCTTCTCACTGCTCTGCTACGGTACTTGAGCTACCACAGGCGGGCAATGCGCTCTCCACGCACGCTTGGGCTGCCCCAAGCGATACGTGCCCGCTACAATATGTTGCCAAATGGTGCTCTATATGTCATATTTTGTATATTCTTTGATACCAAACCTTCTATTTGTTTATATGTCTAACAAATTAAGCCTAATCGTAAAACAGTGTTAATCCCCATAGAAAAATTGAAATGGTGTCTATTACTTTAATAGGATTCAAAATTCAAATGTGTAGATCATAATGGAATGCCTATCCATATATCTGTTTCAAAATGACAAGAATATACATTGATATATGGATTACCCAATCTTTATCCATACATATCTGTTTAGGGCTGCAGTCAGTATGATAGAAAAAAAACTTTCTATATATCTAGACCTAACCCAGACAAAAATACCATTTTACCAAATGGTTAGGGGTGCTTGCAGAAGATGATAATTAGTGTTTATAAGTTTATTTGTGATTTAAAAAAACGTTATAATTACGTGTTATAATGTTTGAAAGTTTTTTCACACTAGGGGGCATCCAAGTTCATGGCCAGAGTTTTGCTGTAGTTTCTGTTCTCAAACAGTGTCTGAAGGTGTAAATACAATAAGAATTCTCAATTCCTTCATACAATATAGCATCAATATTCCAATACAAAGTGATGTTTGGGAGAAATTGGATGACATATGTATGATATATTCTATGAAGTAGTTGTAAAGATAAAGACACCCATCGGTTGGTGATAGGAAATTTATATATCCAAGTGACTGTCAGTGTTGGTTTGTATCAAGTGACATTTGCTCATAAATTGAAAGGTGAAGTTCCTTGAATGCATTATATATATGTGCCTATAATAGGATGATTTAGATCTGATGATAAAATGGTACTGGGATAGGAACTGAAGTGGAATGGAACCAATTCAGCCCAAACCTTTTAGAATTGTGCTTATCCAACATGAAACCGTTAGACAATATTCATTTGTATAGAGTCTACATATTTGATGTATATTTTTGGGCCTGGATGTATTCAAAATAGTGGTCAGAAAACGTCAGAAAAAATGTTAAGAAATATTAGAAAAAAAGGATGTAGACAAAATGCGATTTGGAGACAATTTGCTAGAGTTGCTCGCCGTGAAGACTTTTCTCAAATAGAAATATGATTTAGACGTAGATAAAATATGATTCACCGACAATATGATAGAGTTTGATGCACACAAAACTAATTTGGTGGACAATTTGTTAGAGTTTGATGCAGACACAATATGCTGGACAATAGTTATAGTTGGATGTAGACAACATGTGTTTTGGGGACAATTTGCTAGAGTTGGATGTAGACAAAATGCAATCTGCAGATAATAAGTCTGAGTTAGACTAAACTTCTTATGGACAAATTGTGCTACGTGGACAAAACGGGACACAACAGTCCATGGGTTAGAATTTTCCACAACTGATGCCTTTGAGCTACACCCAGGCAAATATGAGCGTCAGCCAATGTCGCCAATAGCACTCTCAGACAAGGGTCAGGCACAGCTGGACTTTAAACCCGCAGGTCTCGGTACCCCTCCACCGACAGTCAGGGCGCAGTCGGGAGAGGTACTCAGCCCTATTTATAGGAGAGCTGGGGCTTTAATAGATGGGTCATGGGCCATTCTAGTGAGGGTCAAGCTATGCTGGACCTTCATCTAGAGATTCTACTCACCCAAAATTGCTTGAAAGTCTGGCTATGCTGGATCCTCATGCCAGAGTCTGGCTATGCCGGACTTTGGGGAGAGTCTCTTCCAGCCTGCAAGAGTCCAGCATTGTCAGACTCTGGCATGAAGGTCCAGCATGACCTTCAAGCAATATTGCAAAAGTCCAGCCTGTTATTGAAGGTCCAGTATATCCTGACCCTCCCCAGTGGGCACAAAGTTCAGATCAACATTGAATCAACGTTGAATCTACATTGAATCAATATTGACAACCAGTTATCAATGTTGATTCGATGCTCTGTGCCCACTGGGTCACTAGAATATTTGCCTGTGTGTATAGTTTTGTTATGAAGGGGCTTATTCCCTAAAAAGAGGTGTAAATAATTTGGTTCCCCTTTAAGAGGAGCCCAATTTACGCCCCCCCCCCCCACCACAAACCAACCAACCCTCCCCCCTTTAAGGATGTTGTTCAATAATGACCACTCCCTTAGGTAAGCTGCACTAGCTGGCTGCTGGAGTGTGTATGACCCCATCATGGTACTTAACTGCACCATATCCTTTGTTAATATTGTTCATAAATAGCGTCCAGGCCGTTTGTAAGTGTTGTACTCATACATTATGCCGACCCCATAGGTTTGATACGTGCTCTAGATGGGTCAGCATTTCTGATGCATAAATGCAGACATGAGGGCTTTAATATGAAAGCAGCTGATATGAAATGTGCTGACATTATATTATTTTAATGAATTATGCTTAAGGAAATAATTTTCATCAAAAGTGCCAAAAGTGTCAAAAACACCAAAAATAGGTCCAAAATTATGCTCTATCCACAAGGCCATGATAAAGTGAGACTTACTCTGTGTCCAGTTTGGTGGAGGCCTGAGTGTTGATATCCTGGGTGTGTGTTGGGGTGTTTGGGTAATAAGTACATGCCACTGTAAAGCACCTACTTAAGTACCTATCCACTGTCTCCTGTGTCGGGGAAACTCTGAATTTACAATGATTCTGTCCCTCTGAAAGTCAATCGGTGATGGTGTGTCCTTTGGTTGTACTGAGTAATGTGAGTGGTGCGCGGTGTGTGTGTGTAGTGTGTGTCTGTGTAGTGTGTGTAGTGTGTGTGTAGTGTGGTTAGTGTGTGTGTGTGTGTGTGTGTGTAGTGTGTGGGTAGTGAGTGCGAGCCGCTCGGTGCAGTCCTATACACCCACTCACTGTAGAGGATACATGTAGGGGTGGTGTACATGCACGCGGCTCCTGTCTGTATGATGTGCCATTCTAGTCAATGATCCACATGGTGTCTCTCCTAAGTTTAATACCAGCCACCACTTAATTACCAGATCTGCATGAATATTGGCATTAAAGCAAAGATTGGACTGCTTAAAGTCAGATTTTCAGGATTATACACAACATTCAACTATTGCTGACATTTGAATGATATTTGTGTGCTAAATATTCCTACATTGAGTGTTTACATGTGTTCAAGTTAATGTCAAGCTTCTGCTAAACAAATTTGACTTGGTTCGGGAGGGGTTATTTTTTAACAACAAGAGTGGGGGTGGGTATCAGTGGACTTTCACATCAGCAGCTAAACGTTTTCTTTGGTCCCCCCAGGAGGCCGTTTTTCCCCATTGGTTTTGGGGTCCGTATGTGTCATACGGGGGTCTGTATGTCACATACGGCCAAAAAGTGTTTTTCCTCATTGGATATGGAGTTTTTTCTGACAAAACAAGAAATCCGTATCCTATACGGAATCCCGTATGTGCATATGGAAAAAAAGTGTTTTTCCTCATTGGATACGGGAAATATTTTCCATATATGGTCTGTATATTACCTCTCAATTCCTTAGGTGTTAAAGCAGCATAAATTTGAAAAATGGCACCGTATGCAGCATACGGACATATATTTCTCCCGTATGCATTCTGTGCGACCCTTTAAGGGCAGCATAGTCTAGAGGGGAGGTCGGGGAATGGAGAAGGGAGGTCGGGGAATGGAGAAGGGAGGTCGGAGAATGGAGAAGGGAGGTCGGGGAATGGAGAAGGGAGGTCGGGGAATGGAGAAGGGAGGTCGGGGAATGGAGAAGGGAGGTCGGGGAATGGAGAGTTCTTTCTGTATTTACATTACTATGATAAGTTGCAAGGTAGGTAACACAAGAGAGGTTGTGTGTATGTTTAGTTGAAGTCATGGTACACATTCATGTTGTATAAGAATGTCAAGGACTAGAACATGCCCCTGCCTATCGACCTAACCAGCCATCGTACATACTTACCATGTAGACCTAGGCTATCATGGAGCTTTTTGAATGTAACAATGATACTCCAGTCCATACTTCGACCTCCCTGCTAGTCCATACCCTGACCTCCTTAGTCAATACCCCGACCTCCCTAGTCCATACCCCGACCTCCCTAGTCCATACCCGACCTCCCTAGTCCATACTCTGACCTCCCTAGTCCATACCCCGACCTCCCTAGTCCATACCCCGACCTCCCTAGTCCATACCCGACCTCCCTAGTCCATACCCGACCTCCCTAGTCCATACTCTGACCTCCCCTGACCATACCCCGACCTCCCTACTCCACACCCCGACCTCCCTAGTCCATACCCTGACCATCCCAGTCCTTTCCCGACCTTTCTAGCCTACCTCCGTATGTGTCTCTATATTATGACGTCACAGAGGGAATTCCCTGGGGGTTCCCTGGAATGTAGACTGGTTTCTGCACAATTTTACAATTAGGCCAGGCAAGGTCCGTATTGGTATACCGTATGCAGCATACCAATACGGATTTCCGTATTAAAATACGGACGTGATATGGAGGGTGAACAAAAACACTTTTGGTGCTTTCCAATACGGAATCCCGTATGTCTCCCGTATGTTTTCCCGTATTTGTCCCATATTGGACCAATGGGGAAAAACGGGCTCCAGAGGGTGTACAAAATGTTACCCCCCCCCCCCCAATCCACCACCCTACCGCATTGAAAAAAACGAATACTCCTACAACATTTATATTTAATTTCACGTATGGATGTAAAGGTCTCTCAAATCACTGTGCACAATAGGGCTCCATGCACCCTCCAAGTAAACATTGTATTGGATAGAGTGGGGACTATCACATCTACATGTAGGACACAACATGATGAAAGGCCTGAGTCATATTACTTAAGGTTTCCCTTCTGTAAAATGACCTTAGGTGTAAGGATATGTAAGTCTCCTCATAGATATCATCACCATCATTAACCTTAGTGAAAATTTGGCCTAAAATTGAGTCAGAATGTTCACAAATAATAAATGTCTTCCTATATTCCTATGTCATTCCCTCTAATTCTCTCTGATTTTGTTCTTATTAGATTTTATTGTCTATATGGTCATTTTGGAATAAAAGCGTGCAAGCTTTTATTCCCTCCATTAAAAATACACTAGAAAAGCCAATGGTTGGGGGACATTGGATCCCTTTGTGTCCTATCAACACATATTGATGACATTAAATTGACCTCTATTCTCTAAATATTATATTTTTACAGTGTTTGGAATATATTTAGATAAAATTGATAATTTGAAGAAAAATCGGATATACCCACTTTAAACAAAGGGGAGCTGGCGGACGTCAGTGAGAGCACTCCAAAATATGTTTAGTCACCCATATTACAGTACATATCGTAACTATGTCACGTTATATTTGGGTTCGGGGGAGCATTAAACAACCTCATCTATTCAACAGAGTAGGGTCATGAGTTATATGTATTTGCATATTATCTTTTACCAAATACTACAGCACCATTGGTTTAACCAAGGAGCGCCGTATTTCACTCCCCTGTGAAATAACCCATGGCCGTATTTCACCGCTTGTGACATCATCGAAATGGTGGTTTCTTTACCTTTGAACGGCCTAGAAAAGAAAGCCATTTCGGCAAATTTAGGCCCTCCCCCTCTAAGAAATTTAGTTTGAATCAAAAAAAGGTAAAAAATAAACACAAAGGAACACTTGTTTATGTCTGTTGACTTGGTTATTTCACTTGTTGGCCCTTGGGTCGCATTCCACTCGGCCTATGGCCTCGTGAAATACGGCCCGAGGTCAACTCGTGAAATAACCAAGTCAACAGACCAAAAGACGTGGACCTTTGTTATATATCTTATATAGATGACATCCTGGAGTTGTGGCTGTGTGCTGTGTGTAACTGTGTCACAGACCTGTATATGTATTGTGATAACCTGACCATGTCCTGGGTGGTAAATTATAGATAAGACCACTAAACTGAGGCCAGAGAATTAACTGTGTTTCAGGCTACGTGGTCTGAAAATGTAGGGTAAGAAAGGCAGTTGAATCTCATTTTTTATACTTAGGCCACAAAGCCGCAAAGAAATCAATTTACAAACTGTGGCACAGACTCCCTGATCATGGCCTCGACCAGAAGACAATAAAAATTGACTACAAAAAAACAGCTCCAAAATGACATAAGATTATGATTCTTTTTAGAAGGAATGAGGTGTCATGGGTCAGCCCTATTTGGCAAGGTAGGGTCTGGTAACCTGAAACTTTTTTTTTGCTTTCGGCCCAGGGCAACTATTAAAAGATCGGTCAAGAGTCGAGCCCTGTTCTATAAGTTGCGTAAAACTCTGAAATTTCCAGTTAGTTTTCAGGCCTAGGGAAACAATATGAGCCCCCCCCCCAATCCACCAGCCCCTCCCACTCCTTTGTAAACACCAGTCCCTTAATCCTTTATGCCTGATTGTCACTAAAAGGTGACATTTGTCGTCATGATGCAACAATGCAGCCCCGGCGAGTAACTTGCATTGGTCCAACATGCCCATCCTTTGGTGGTGTCTCAACCCCTGAGGATCGGCTTGATGCTTCAATGCGGCCAAGACCAAGGCTATTTTGCAGTAAGACATCATATGCCGTCCTTAAAGAGTTAACTCAGGTTAGCAGAAGGGTCATGGTAGTCTAAATAAAGCTCACTAGACGGTCCTCTGCTGCCACCTGGTGTGTGAGTGGAGAACTGACTCAGACCTCGACTGGTGCCCATGTATCCCTAACTCCTGTCACTCTCCCATTGTAGGGACAGATAAAGATATCAGGGAAGACTGCTCCTTGACTAGAGAGATCTTAAGATTTAGAAGTACTATCATATCGTGAATTAAATGATAGGTGTATATAAGAATACAGGCTATAAGCTTAGGTACTGGACAGTATAAATAAACAATTACAAACAAACATGAAAACAACACAATCACATTAGAATGGCTATAGTCTGTGGCACCAAGAAAGGGACTGCCAAACTATGTTTGCCCTTTTGCATTTCATGTCATGATCCACTACTTTAGCACTAGTAGTCGCATCATCTTCATGTAAAAAACGTTTTTTAGCAGAGACTCTGTACTTTAAGGTAATGACAATGTTATGTTTCTCTGGAGAAATGTGGGTAATTGTGAAATTTGTAAATACCCTAGAAACATTTCTGAAATGTTATATTTTTGTTGACTTTGATTTGCATTAGCACCTATAAAAATTGAAATACACTGTCAGAGATGGGATTAGTCATCAAATAAATCAGGAAACTATTTTTTCTTCACAATGGTACCATTTAGAACATTCTGGTTAAAGAAATGCAAATGTGAGCCTTTCCACAAAGTGAGATCGAAATATTCAAAAATTGCTTAAAATCAGCATTTCGGGGAAGTTTTGATAATATTCCCTATACTTATAGTGTGCCATAAAGAGTGCTTGCCAATATTGTCATGAAACTGCACTTTACAAGCAAGAGAATGAACAATTTCCCTGATTGTAAACATTTATTCTCATGTGTATGTGTTTAGCTCTTCATCGGGAAATATTTTGTGCTCATTTGAGTTGCTTCTACGTGTTATTTCAGATAGAAACCAAGCCTAATTCAATAGTCCCTTTCTTGGTGCCACGGACTATTATAAGTAGTGTACTTTCACTGTCTTTGATGTGTTTACAATTTGTATGCTGATTCACTGCCTTTAGAACAGTTGGTGCAGACTTAGATCTACCATTTTCCACTGTAGAAGGTAGAAAACCTACTACCGTTGCCAAGTAATGACGCGGTTGGACAGGGTCAAGGTCATTTCAACTTGATGATTCACTTCAATGACCCCGAGATAGCAGGGGACAGGCCCACAAGGCCTTCTACAGGCTGTGCAAAAAGAAGGAAAACCTGTCTAAGAAACTGGGAGACTGGAACTGGAGTGATATAAGGGACTACAGAGAGGGAGGAAGGGAAGAAGCCTGGCTATTGGCACCAAGAATTCATGTCAGGCTTTAGCTCAGGTAGCTTTTGACCGGCCTCAATAAACGTATTGTTGAGAGGATAGTCCTAGTCTCAGCCACACCGACTGGGGAGTGAGTTGGTGGCTGTGTCTCATGGACTTGGGCCAATCTTTTTGTCTATGACCGGGTGCAATCTACGACCGGGTGCAATATATGACTAGGTGCAATCTATGACCGGCTTGGAAAAAACGCGTTATTTACTTAAATTAATCTCCTTCCATGGAACTCAGCCCATAATTCAACTAATTACAAGATTCAGTAAATGCTGCAATGCACACATAAATGTGCAATATTTTAATCTACTGCCCTTTATATATGAATATTCAATTGTTTATGGTTCATTTGGATAAAATTGAATTCATAATAAATGAGAATAAACTGCTTGAATGGGGTAGATTCATTTAAGAGCTGTAATATTGTCTCCATAATTCATAGTGCTACCAGCTGGAGGGACACTGAGAAGTTACATACCCAATTGAAGTTGAAAATCACAACTTTTAACGCAGATCTACATAGATTTATTACATAGAATTACGTCTGAATGAGGTAAATCAATGTATATCAGACTTCTACGTTGGTAAAAGTAAATAAGTCTACAAACCTTCCAAAATTACCAATCTCAAAGCTTTGGTTGGAAAACTATCTACAGAAACCTCTGAGCTACTTTGGATTACGTAGGGTGTTTACTGGGATTGTGATATAAAAAACACAAAACCTTATAATTCAATAAATCTAATTACATGAATCTCATACATTATTCATTGAAGATGGGGCGTATCACTCTGTGTGACTCTCTATCTTCAACTTGTGAAGTTAGATGCATGTCATTGGAGTGGTGTCTTGTCTATTTATTCCACAAAATAAGTGTAAAACTGTTAAAAATAAGAATGTAAATGAATTTGTTTATAAATATAAGAACACCTTTGAAACTTTAACTCAGGTACAGCTATAGTGTACCATGCCCTTTGGTCAACATGATGTAGCCCTGGTGAGTAACAGCCAATGCACCACTGCATTCATGCATCATGCCAACTGTACCAGCCCCTCCCCCCCAACCTACCCACAGCCACCTAGAACATTAACCCTTTAAGGACGTTTATTTGTAGAATGTTCTGTTCAGTATAATAAACAATTAAATTAAAATCGAATTAAAATTGAAACGTATAACTGCTTAAATGCCATTATTCATGCGGTGTCATCAGTTCCTCTCAGTTATCGCTCATTTTGACCACTTTGCTATTTACGTCTAGAGGTAGTTCAGTAATGACATCCCACTCGTTGGCTCGTTAGCGCGATACCCTAATTATGGCATTCTAGAATAGGGATATAAATAGTCGTCAATTTGTTGACTATTTTTACAGTGATCCCCACTTAGGTCAAAATGCAACCATTGGTGACAGTTACAACGTTAGTTCTACTGGTAAGAGTTTGACCAGCAGATATTCATCCCTATACAAATATGGGACAAAAGAAAAGCTAGTTTTTAGACCAGAACCTCTATCTGTCATCTTAAGTTTACATGGCCACTCAAATTAAAAGGTTTGTTTCAATCAATAGGCAGTGAAAATGAGATTATTCAAACTTTTTTTAACACAGGGGGCTAGAATGCTTACAGGGAAATTTTGACATTTTGCAAACAATTTCCACGCTTGAGTAGATAGAAGCTAATCAATATGCAAAAGTTGTTATAAAGCAAGTTATTTCTAGCTATAGTCAACTAATGCAGTCGTATTACCAACAACATAAAATTGAATGCAGCACTGATGAGGGCTGCATTCAAGCATCATGACCACCAAAGATATGAAGGATTAGGGCATCACGTCGTCCTGAAAGTACCTTCCACGAACACAGCACACCTACACAATATGCAGATTGACAATGGGCATTAATGTTCAGATTGCATTACGATACCTGAATTACAAATAGGATCTATGGATCACAGAGATGTTGTCTGCAATACTAAACCCTTTAAGGATGCATGTCGCTGAAAGATGACATTTGTCGTCATGATGCACCAATGCAGCCTGGGCGAGTATATCACTAGTGCTGTAGGGTCAGCATAATGCTTGAATGCAGCATTGGAGAGTTACTCACCAGGGCTGCATTCATGCATCAATATGACCAAGGCATGGTTCTTTGATGCATCATGTTGTCCTTAAAGGGTTACAATTGCATTGTCATGACACAACTAGAAAGATCCATTAAAGGTACGCATCTAGATATGAGGATTAACCACCCTGCACATGGTATTGGTACACTAGTCAACATTTGATATAGACAAGGAGAGTTATACAATTCTATAATCATAACCAGTCAGAAATGGGCACACGTGTCTGAATCCACTGTATAGTTACATTGGCATTGATAGTCTAGTCAATTGATATTGGCTACCTGATGAAGAGTTGTATCATTCTCTAATCATAAACAGCCATACATGGACGCAAGTGTCTGAGCATCACCAAACTGATGCTCGTTAAAACCGACAACACTAGTACCAGCAATAGTATAAATACCGACCAGCCATCAGTAAACTGCATGAGATTATGTATTTTGATTGTGCACCTTGACTGTGAGAAATGGGACAAATTGTCTATATTATATTACTGGCTGACTTCTATGACCAGCTGACCTCTATGACCAGCTGACCTCTATGACCAGCTGACCTTTATGACTGGCTGACCTTTATGACTGGCTGACCTCTATGACCGGCTGACCTCTATGACTGGCTGACCTTTATGACTGGCTGACCTCTATGACCGGCTGACCTCTATGACTGGCTGACGTCTATGACTGGCTGACCTCTATTACTGGCTGACCTCTATTACTGGCTGACCTCTATGACTAGCTGACCTCTATGACTGGTTGACCTCTAAGACCATCTGACCTCAATGACATTTTGACCTCTATGTCATTTGAACTCTATGAATGACTTACCTCTATGACATTTTGACCTCTATGAATGACTTATGTCTATGACATTTTAACCTCTATGACCAGTGGACTGTTGTATGGGCTACCATATTGTATCCAGAATTTAACAGCATTACGAAGTGACCTATGTGCAAACGATAAATATGTTGAGTAAATCTATTAGATTGTTCAGCCAAAGGAAATTTCATTGGTGAGGAAATCATCTAAAATGGAGGACATTTCAGTGGAATTCCTGTATGCTTCGTCAATTCCTATACAGAATAACAATCGAATTAAACAAAGCCCTGCTTTGTGAATTGCGGCCCAATGTCCAACTCTTGAGGAAACCCTCTGGGTTGGATGCTCCTTATGAATCTTTGTCAATGTATTGTGATATTGTTGATGGCCATGGTTCCTCTGCGTTGGCGTCCTGTGAGGCAAAAAAGGAAATACATTTGTTTCAGGCAACATGATCCAAAAAATAAGGGGAAGTTTATTTTCTTTGATATTAAAGGTACCAGGAAATCCTAAATTACAACTTACTGATTTCTCCTATAACTAGAAACATCACCAAATTATTGGATATTTTTGTTGAAAAACAATAACTGAGGTCGGACGATTAATTAGGCTATTGAAATCAATGGGAGCTAATTCTTCCTGACGAAGGTCATAGACGCCACCCCGTCATAGAGGCTACCCAGTCATAGATGAAAACATTGGCCCAAGTTGGTGAAACACAGCCATGAAACACAGCTCTGTCTTTGGCCTGCGGTAACCACCACAGCCACCCAGGTGCATGGATAGTTTGAACAGCGGTATTGATGTACGAGGAAGCACAGGGATAATGCATCAGCTGAATAACCCATGAGGTGGTCAGCCGTTACAGCGCACCACACAACGGTGGTTAGGCCAAAAATAAAAGTTTGTTTCAGGTCACCCGACCGGCCATATCTAAACAAGGCCAACCCTACGTTTTTTATGCAAATTGAGAAAAATTAAGTAATTTCTAACATTTTCTAGTCAATTTTTAAGGTATGTGGAGAAGCTGGCTAGTACATTCATGTTTAAATTTAAAAAATCCAACCTACCGACCCTCCATTTTCTTCCCATGTTACCTAAAACGAACCTCTCTTTTATGCCTTAGGCACTGAGGACGGATCGGGAGGCAGGGGAGACGCATCACCTACACAGGCATGTAGTGGGGGACAGAGGAGGCCGATCAGGTAAAGTGTGCGGTTAGAGCGCGCGGCACAACAGCAGTTAGGTACTGAGGACAGAGCAGGAGGCAGAGGGCAGAGAGAGAAGTGAGGAGGAGGAGAGGGAGGCAATGCTCCCTGGTTCTGTACAATGCAGTACAGGACGATGAGTTACATAGGCAGACAGAGGAATACCTAGACCTGTACAGCACCCACGGCAAGGAGGACAGAGGGGACCTGGGGAGGCAGACAGAGGAATACCTAGAGCTATACACGGCAAGGAGGACAGAGGGGGGCCTGGGGAGGCAGACAGAAGAATACCTAGACCTGTACAGCACACACAGCAAGGAGGACAGAGGGGAGTAGGGAGGCAGACAGACGAATACCTAGACCTGTACAGCACCCACAGCAAGGAGGACAGAGGGGAGTAGGGAGGCAGACAGAGGAATACCTAGAGCTGTACACGGCAAGGAGGACATAGGGGGACCTGGGGAGGCAGACAGACGAATACCTAGACCTGTACAGCACCCACGGCAAGGAGGACAGAGGGGGACCTGGGGAGGCAGACAGAGGAATACCTAGAGCTGTACACGGCAAGGAGGACAGAGGGGACCTGGGGAGGCAGACAGAGGAATACCTAGACCTGTACACGGCAAGGAGGACAGAGGGGACCTGGGGAGGCAGACAGAGGAATACCTAGAGCTGTACAGCACACACGGCAAGGAGGACAGAGGGGACCTGGGGAGGCAGACAGAGGAATACCTAGAGCTGTACACGGCAAGGAGGACAGAGGGGACCTGGGGAGGCAGACAGAGGAATACCTAGACCTGTACAGCACCCACGGCAAGGAGGACAGAGGGGGGCCTGGGGAGGCAGACAGAGGAATACCTAGACCTGTACAGCACAGGCTGGGAGGACAGAGGGGAGTAGGGAGGCGCTCTCTGGGTGTCTGTACTCTATAGGCGTCTAGCAGGTTGAATTATCAACCAATGAGATAACTTCCTGGCCTTCACTGCCGAATTCTTAGGGGGCATTATGTAACAGTTTTTACCCATTGTGATTGCTGTATCAGTGCTTATCTCGCCAGTTACCAAATCAAGCAATGGTGCCCCCTACCAAGGAACCTGCAACGTTGGTATAACAGGAATACAGTGTTAAAGGGACATCACAGTGTACCCCCTTTAAAGCTGCATCCTCACCGTTAACCTTCTGTAGAACAGTATTAGAAGTGCCCCCTGCAACTACAGGCAGCAATTTATGCCTATATGTCTTCAGTATGAATAACAGAATTTACATACATGTGGTGAGAATGCCACTTTGGTGTGTAGGCCCTTTTCTAGAGTAGAGTCACAGGATGAGGATAAAGCATTAGCCCAATGTAGAGGCTACCTTAGCATACCCCCTCGTACTTAAGGTGGTGATCCACTGCTGCCAATAAGCTCCTTTTTGCTACGAGTGACACTCATGTGAGTACACGCACACAAAACGTTGCAGCAGTGGATCACCCACTGTGAGTGGTTGCGATAACATCCTCGTGAGAGACGTGCGGCATGTGACTACATTCACAGAAATAGATTTTTGCGATTACACTTGCAAGTAGTTGTCGTACGACAACATTTGTGGCAACGTTGCGGCAGTGGATCACCAGCTTCAGAGCCAGTACAGGGCCAGTTTAGAATGTTAAGGGGAATCAATACCGATAACTTTGTTATCTCCACATGCGCAGCCATGTTTGTTTTGAACTCGGAATTTCTCGTGAGAATTAGACAATGACCAAACCAGGAACAAGCTAAGTGGCGAGAGCAGAATTAAGGTCTCACTAGAATGCTGGTGTCGATTTGAACATTGTGGTTCAGGAAACAAATTGACATATCGTGAAACGCAATACTAGTGAGGTTCAGCCATGTCTGGATACAGAGAAGCCTGAGAAGATGCTCGTTAAAAGGTAAGTACAGTGTTCCCATTTCTTCTAAGGCCACTCAAAATGAAGATGGTTTCTCATCACCAAGTACCGAAAAATGGCTAGGACGTTGTTTTTTATAATCCTTCTTTTTCATTTTTCTTTTTACAGTAGGGCCAAAATGTATGGAAAATTTAGACCTTTCACAAAGAAATTTCATATTTTAGAGTTCAGAATGTGTTGACCAATATTGTTCCTAGATCACTGGCAGTTTAAGTTTTAATTTGATACCAAATATGACAATATTTGTCTATTTTTCTCATGTTTTTCATGAAAAAATTAGCAAAAAAGAAAGAAGCTGATTTCTATGATGCGTGCAGTGATGAGAAACCACTCTATTTCTTTGAGTGGCATATTTGTTTGTTTTTGTGTCTTTTTGTGTCTGTTATGCTCTCTCTTCAAGGGCTATTCATGGTCACTCACCAATGCTGCATACATGCATACAACTCTTAATGCACCATGACATCAAACGTCGCCTTTTAGCGGCTTGCCATCCTCGATGGGTTATATGGTTGGATAGCTGACTGCTTCTTTAGAAGCTGTCTGGGTGGAATTCTATGAATATTTTATCTTATAGAACATATATTTATAACAGAACCGGCCAATATCTCCCTACCATACGAGGACTTGGAGGTTACTGTGGGTTAATGTATCATAGCCTTAGTCGTCATGATGCATGAATGCAATCCTGGTGAGTCACCAGGGCCACATCCAAGCATCATGCCGACCCTGTTGGGTTGAGACACTCTTGCAACATCGGCACGATGCACCGATGCAGCCCCGTCAAGTTACTCGCCAAGGCTTCATTGGTACTTCATGTCATCTTTTAGCGACATCCGTCTTCAAAGAGCTAAATGAGGAAAGACTAATGTTGGGATATTTATCTCAAAGCTTTGGTTGGAAAACTATCTAGAGAAACCTCTGAGCTACTTTGGATTACGTAGGGTGTTTGCTGGGATTGTGATATAATAAACACAAAACCTTATAATTCAATAAATCAAATTACATGAACTTCATACATCATTCATTGAAGATGGGGCGTATCACTTTGTGTGACTCCCAATCTTCAACTTGTGAAGTAAGATGCATGTCATTGGAATAGTGTCTTGTCTATTTATTCCACAAAATAAGTGTAAAACTGTTAGAATTAAGAATGTAAATGAATTTGTTTATAAATATAAGAACACCTTTGAAACTTTAACTCAGGTACAGCTATAGTGTACCATGCCCTTTGGTCAACATGATGTAGCCCTGGTGAGTAACAGCCAATGCACCACTGCATTCATGCATCATGCCGACACTATAGGACTGTACCAGCCCCCTCCACCTACCCACAGCCACTTAGAACATTAACCCTTTAAAAGGAAAGACCAGCGTAATTGTATGTGGCTCTCTATCACTCATATTGGTCATGATTTGAAATATTCGGACATACAAAATATCAAAATGTGCAGCATGTAGGATATAAACCTAAGATAAATAAGCAAACAGAAACGTCACAAGAGAACACAAATCTAGTCAGACACTGTCATAACTCTAAATTGATTGGTCTAGACATGACTATAACGACTTCTTGATCGGTTGCTCGGTAATCTACACCAATCTGAGGCGGTCCTAAGGGCCAATTTACGGCCACTCAAGGGCTACTCACAGTGGAGTGCAGGTGCAGATGATCTTTTATTTTCTGTTTGTCATATTTACATTGGCTCTTGTGGCCTACTTGATAAGTATAGTTATAAAATGCAAATGGAAATACATTTAGAAATACTTCATATAGACGATAAATGAGTCTTTAATCGTACATGTACTATCTAGTGTACTATAAATGATAGTAGAATGTACTGTTTATGTATAAGTTTAGATGGGCCGAGCAGATTTCTGGTCCTCTGTGACGTCACTCTCTGCTTGTTTATTTCAGTTTTAAATGCTTAATGTTGCATATTTCGATAGTATTTATGTCAAAATACTGCTAAGGAATCCCAACACAACTGATCCAAGACCACATAAAATCAGGCTGGTCTTTTCTTTTACGGACAGATGTTCAAAAATTGACATTTGTTGTTATGATGCACCGATGCAGTCCCAGTGAGCAACTCACCAGGGCTGCACTGGTGCATCATGGTGACTCTCTATGAGTGTCTCAACCCCTTGGTCGGTATGATGCTTGAATGCAACACTGGTGAGTTACTTGCCAGGGTTGCATTAATGCATCATGATGACCAAGGCATGACACATCAATGCATTATGCCTTCCTTAAAGGGCTAACGTTTCTGTAATGATAGTGATTGAGATTGCAGTTTTCACATCACATTTTTTATGCTTTAATAAAATCATCATACATCTTATGCCTTGATACAAGTTCTTAGTTGATACATTTTTTGGAAACTCAACAACGAGGAGTCTCCGGCAATACTTAGGTACGTACACCTCATGGCATGTAGTTACATCAACATGCATCATATTGTAAATTCACTTGTGAATACAGAAATATCGCATCACCCATGATAGAAGTGTAACGGGTTAGCTATGAGTCTAACTGTTATCGTGGTATATCTATAATATGTTTTTATGATGTAAAACGACACGGTCTTATTGTATACGTAACTTGTTTATTTACTTAACGAGTGTCGTCGGTCCGTTACATATACCGACGTTCTCTAGTTCGGTTGTATACGGTAGTGTACTGGTATAACCTTCGGTTCTAGTCGGTAGTACTTATATAAGTGTGTTACATAACTATACCTACGAGGTGGCGCTGCTGGTGCTTTCAGGTGACCCCCACAGCGGTGTATAAAAGGTGGACTACTTCCCCATTGGAGGTCAGTCAGGTTTGGGACTTTCGAGGCAAGACCACCCTGCACTCCGGGCTTAACACTATGCTGTAGCGTTACTTCCCTGTATTATGATCTTGATCTGATCCCTGTATAGCTGATGGTTGTACTAGTCATATGATACTCAAGAGTTATCCTTTCAATAGAGTCGCCGTATATTAAAGTCTAATTCACCTTGTCTGGTATTTGTTCTCATGCGTTCACACTTGTAGTACTAGACCAACTACAGAAGCAATATAATTGTTCTCATATATTGCTTGCCATACTTGATTTGGACCTTGTGTTTATTAAACTGTTAACCTTCTGTAGAACACTATTAGAAGTGCCCCCTGCAACTACAGGCAACTATTTATGCCTATATGTCTTCAGTATGAATAACAGAGTTTACATACATACATACATGTGGTGAGAATGCCACTTTGGTGTGTAGGCCTTTTACTAGAGTAGAGTCACAGGATGAGGATGAAGCATTACCCCAATGTAGAGGCTACCTTAGCATACCCCCTCGTACTTAAGGTGGTCATCCACTGCTGCCAATAAGCTCCTTTTTGCTACGAGTCACACTCATGTGAGTACACGCACACAAATCTTTCCAGCAGTGGATCTCCTGCTGTGAGTGGTTGCGATAACATCCTCGTGAGAGACGTGTGGCATGTGACTACATTCACAGAAATAGATTTTTGCGATTACACTCGCAAGCAGTTGTTGTACGACAACATTCGCAGCAAAGTCGCGGCAGCTGATCACCAGCTTCAGAGCCAGTACAGAGCCAGTTAAGACTGTTAAGCGGAATCTATACCGATAACTTTGTTATCTACGCATGCACAGCCATGTTTGTTCTGAGCTCGGAATCTCTCGTGAGAATTAGACAATGACCAAACCAGAATCAAGCTAAGTGGCGAGAGCAGAATTAAGGTCTCACTAGAATGCTGGTGTCGATTTGAACATTGTGGTTCAGGGAACATGTTGACTAAGGTCATAACGTGAAACGCAATACTACTGAGGTTCAGCCATGTCTGGATACAGAGAAGCCTGAGAAGATGCTCGTTAAAAGGTAAGTACAGTGTTCCCATTTCTTCTAAGGCCACTCAAAATGAAGATGGTTTATCATCACCAAGTACCGAAAAATGGCTAGGACGTTGTTTTTTTATTTAATCCTTCTTTTTCATTTTTCTTTTTACAGTAGGGCCAAAATGTATGGAAAATTTAGACCTTTCACAAAGAAATTTCATATTTTAGAGTTCAGAATTTGTTGACCAATATTGTTCCTAGATCACTGGCAGTTTAAGTTTTAATTAGATACCAAATATGACAATATTTGTCTATTTTTCTCATGTTTTCATGAAAAAATTAGCAAAAAAGAAAGAAGCTGATTTCTATGATGCGTGCAGTGATGAGAAACCACTCTATTACTTTGAGTGGCATATTTGTTTGTTTTTGTGTCTTTTTGTGTCTGTTATGCTCTCTCTTCAAGGGCTATTCATGGTCACTCACCAATGCTGCATACATGCATACAACTCTTAATGCACCATGACATCAAACGTCGCCTTTTAGCGGCTTGCCATCCTCGATGGGTTATATAGTTGGATAGCTGACTGCTTCTTTAGAAGCTGTCTGGGTGGAATTCTATGAATATTTCATCTTATAGAACATATATTTATAACAGAACCGGCCAATATCTCCCTACCATACGAGGACTTGGAGGTTACTGTGGGTTAATGTATCATAGCCTTAGTCGTCATGATGCATGAATGCAATCCTGGTGAGTCACCAGGGCCACATCCAAGCATCATGCCGACCCTGTTGGGTTGAGACACTCGCGCAACATCGGCATGATGCACCAATGCAGCCCCGACAAGTTACTCGCCAAGGCTTCATTGGTGCTTCATGTCATCTTTTAGCGACATCCGTCTTCAAACAGTTAAATGAGGAAAGACTAATGTTGGGATATTCATTTCAAAACCGTTTTTGAAATTCAGAAGGGTAACACCCTTCGTCGACCAATCTAAAGATAATACTTTGGAAAATATTGAATTAATTCAATATTTCAATTCCGTTTTGTAAAGCCAGAGGCTTTTTATTCACTTCAAGCATGTATTAAGTTTCGAAACTATCAAAGATATTTGTGATTAGCAATAAATATCCCAACACTAGTCAATCGGAGTTAATTCCCCATTGAAAATACATTTTAAAATACTGTACCTGAGTCACGTTAGACCCTCTAAATGGCTTCCTATTGGCCATAAATGACATTTATTGTTCTGTATCTGGCAAATATGTTATTGTATTAACATTTGGAACACATTTAAGTGGGATTTGAAATATCAACAAAATCCCCATGTCACTTTAAATAAACTGCTGACTCTGATTGTTTTGTTGCAGCGTCCGGTGGAGCGGCGTGTGTGCGGTTCTTGCTGTGGTCAGCAGTTTTTGCTCAGGTAAGTGGTCATGAACCCATTTAGGACGGCAAGTTGCTAAAAGTCAACAACAAGTCAGTCCCATATAGTTGGTGCATCAGGCAAATCCTATGGGAATATATCAACTCATAGGATGCTTGAATGCATGCATGCATCATGCCGACCAAGAGCATATCACATTAAAGCACTACTTGGCCCTTAACTCTGTACAAGGTAAATCAAAGCCCTGACCCACAACAGGTCTATCCTTAATACAATATTGTGGTTCTCCACTAAACAGAATGTTATAGTTAAGGCTATAATAATTGTGGCAAAGGTAAGAAGAGCAGGTTTTGATCGGATCAGCAGCACTATACAGCCAGCTTTCAAAGCCATCCGGTCCCAAATTTTGAAGCAAGTGAAAGCATGCTACCCAGCATTTTTGGTAGAATAATGAATTCAAGTCAAATCCCATTCACTCTCTTTGTCCCACCTGCCCCCGACGCTAACCGAGGTTTGTCTATTTGTGCCTTAATATATAAACCTGTGGATCAATAACATATTGAAGTTATAATTCCAGATAAGTCGGATTAGACTATTTAAAGTTATAATGGAGTAGGATTTACATGGAGAAGGGAAAGCTGCAAATAAACTTGGAATTCATATAGTAATAGAAAAGTGCTGTCCTGTTGTTAAAAAGGTGGATATTCCTGAATACTGGATCTGTGTGATTTGATAAGATAACCATTCAATTGGTTATACTTGACGGGGCTTAAGGTAGGTCGATACCATTGACTCAGAGAGTTTAGAATTCCACCAAATTTTTTCCAGAGATACCTTAGATTATTAAGAACAATTATTTGAAAAGAGAACAGGGGGGTCCCGAACTACTTTTTCTAATACAGAATTTTGAAAAAATAATAATTTGATTTTTCTCTAAAAATCTGAAAATAATATCACAAGTTTCATGATTTTAAACTATCATAACCAGCAACCACAAAAATATGAAACATCAAAGGATGAACGCCCTGATATTATACTTTATTTTAAAAATAATTTTGTGGTTCTGTGCCTTAGCATTCTGGGTAAAAAAGATAATGTTTTTCTGAAACTTTCCCAGAAAATTCCTTGGATCATTTGCCAACTGATAAGAGTAGTTTCAACATGGGGTCCCGTGAATTATTGTAGTGTTTAGGGCCTTTGAAATTAAAAAAATAATGCAAAAACATGATAACCTGAATGTTTGAAGTATTGCATCATGGGTAAAACATTACAATCTTGATATAAAAAGGTTTTCTAATGTGGCCTTAGGTATATTTTTAAAAGTAATCTATCCCCTTTTATACTCCAACCTATAACATTTATTAGTTCATAAATAAGCTTGATAAGAAAATGTCAAAAATGCCCGAAAAAATGTAGAAAATACCTACAATTTTTTGATAAAAGTACAATGTCTCATAAAAGGCTCAATTATAATTGAAATCGTGCAAGATTTTGCATGGATGCTGGGAGTACATATTGGAATAAACATACCAAATATAGCGACATTCTGACTTATTTAAGGTGGATGCGCAGAAGCATGCGCAGTGGTCCGTTTTTTAATGGTATCGACCTACCTTAATGGGAAATGCCACTTGTCAGTAAATTTCGGAAATTCTATTGCTTTTTGCACAAAATTCAAGATTATATTAGTTTGATTTATGTCAAATAGAAGCATTTTTTCTAATTGACTTGTCATCGAGCTTACGTTCATGATGCAGCCATTTGAGCAAATTCGGACCTTAGTCATGGAAATTAATGGTAAAAAAGTAATTTTAGAACATTATCAGTCATGAATTATTCCCTTATTTTGCTAGATCGAGCAAACTTTGGGAATGTGTAACGGGCATCTATAGAAACATTTTGGAAGCAAAAAAGTAGGGGGTCACCAATGAAATGAGGAGTTATGAATTTTCCAAAAATTCTTATTTTGCTTTAGCTGTAGGATGCTATGGGTGTCCCAGTCGCCTTTATGTATAGGCCAATGCAGCAAGAAAGGGTGACTTTTTCATCCTAAACTAGTTTTGCGTTGGTTTTTAGCAATCCTAATTACATAGTTTGTGATGGCTACAGTTGCAAACATCTCATATTGGGAGATTCCCAGCACTATTATCTTTTAAATAGTTTTTATTAGAATATGGGATTGTGAGGTTATATTTATGTGTTTGTTAGTCATGCGTCAGAAATGTTTAAAAACTTTATCAACACCTTTTCTGAAAAGTCACCCTTTCTTGCTGCATTGATCTATAGGAACCCACATCTCCCCTTAAACAGAGAATGTGAGATATGGACAGCAGTCTTCGGTTTTACTGTATATGTCCGATTTTTCCAAATTCCAAATTCTCCCCTAATATCTTCATAACACTGTAGCCATTTACTATTTTGGGGATAATAGCAATCTAATACTAATCATGGTTTGATCACGATGTCTTCTTTAATGGGGAGAATAAAATTGACACAATTATATTCCATTGACCAAATATAAGAGGTATGTTTTTTTTTGGACCATCTTGATCAAATTTGAATAAAAGAATATGGCATCTTAAGTTCCAATCATAGAATATAGGCTTACAGTGACTGGCCCAGAGAGCTATATGACTCCTCCAGATGACTCCCTTAGGTCAGACAGAGAGTCACCTATACACTGATTTTCCTAGGCTCCCCATACGCCCACCTCTCAGTCACTAGTGCCAAGCCTAGTTAGAAATTTTGGCTCCCTATACAACCAACCTAGGTCAGTTATTATTGTCAGGTTGGTCAGTACTGACCAACCCACCTTAGTCTTTTTATTTCCAGGGGCAGCCACTGAGGGGTCATGTCAGGTGGCCCCAACTAGTGGTATACAAATACAACACACCAATGATGGACCTAGGTTAGCCACTACTGACTGACCCCTAGGTCATTTTTGAATATAACTTTGCCATTATGGCTAACACTCATATGACCAACCTAGGATAGTCTGTACTGACTAACCCTTTCAGCCTATGGATTTTCAGTGAGCCTCCCTTAGGCAACCTGGACTGCCCTAAACAGGGGAGTCATTCTGGAGGCAACCTGGACTCCCTTTTAATGCTGTTTCTTCTTTGTGTGTGCAAAGAACAGCAAGATAACATGGTATCAAGTATTGCAGTGGTTTATAGCAGTTTAACGACCCCGTCCGTCACCCCGTCATGCCAACAGGGATACACTAGCCTAACACGCTAAGGGCCGCATGGTGCTTTCATGCATCATGCCTTGGTCATCATGATGCATGAACGCATCCCTGGTGAGTAACTCAGCAGTGCTGCATTCAAGCAGCATACCGACCCTATACAGGTTTGAGACACTCTAGAATGGTCAGCATGATTCACCAAGGCATCACCGGCAAGTTATTCACCACGGCTGCATTGGTACATAATGACGACAAATGTCATATTTTAGCGACATCCGTCCATAAAGGGTTTTACTCAGCATGAATACTCCATGGCGGGTCATGCCTGACTGCACGCCCTATCTAACATGGCACACAGGGAGCGGCGTCTGACTTACATGTGCCATGTCTACAGGTGCCACCCGAGGAGACATGTCTAATTCATGATGAGTTTAATTATGTAACATTCAAAACATGCTTGTTCAAACAGCAGGGTCAGTACCTGTCACTCCAGATGGAAAGTTTTTTTTTATTCTCTGTTTGCTCAGTGTGGGGGACTGAGGTTGGAGTGAATACCCTGTGCTGTCATCCGAAATGGGAGTCGGTCCAAGACACCCTGTTATGCAAATAAAAATAAAATAAGCAATAATAATCAAATTATGTTAATATTGAGAGCAGAATTGAGTACCGCACAGGCCATGGCTAGTACGCGAATCAGATTGCCAGGACAACTTTTTTGTGAAACAAAGGGAACATTTTTATTCCCCCCCCCCCAAACCCCAAAAAACAATAAGAAAAAACTAAAATAAACCCATCCCTCTGCTATTTTAAAAGTATTACTCCGTCTAGGATGATGTCTGTTGAGGTGTACGCAGGCTGCATGTGCTCCCATGTACCGTAAAACATCGCTTATAAGTCAATTTGTATTTGAAATTGATTTTTGCTATGAGTCGATTTTTCCGCCTAAAAGTCCGATTCGACTTATAGGTGAGGTTTTGAAAAAGATTATATGATTTAACCACCCAAAAAGTGTTATCCTTTCTAAAGTGAAATACACCTTTTTAGTGGGTTTTTTCTTATATTAAGGTTATTTCTTTTCCCAACAAGTAGAGGCTTGTCTTAAGGGTAAAACACTTTTAAGATTACTCTTTAATTGATATTTTCCCTTTACATTTTGTATTACATACACTTTTAAAATTACTCACTTTGACCCTGAGAAAAGGTGGTAATGGGGGGATCTGGGGCCTCAAAAAAATCTCAAACTCCAATTCGACCTACAAGTAGGGTTTCCTTAGAGTTCAAAACATTTTGCTATCAGTCGATTTTTCCCCCTATAACGCCCAATTCGACCTATAGTTGGGGCTGACTTATAAGGGAGGTTTTACGGTATCAACAGGCAGCGGGGAGCTGCAGATCAATAATCCGTCTGAGGCCAAAACGCTGTGACACAATAGCTCTACGTTATCCTAGTCATGTAGGAAGGTAATTCTTTAAAAAATGCCTGTCCAAAACTGGGGGCCTGGGCCAAAAATCTACAGGCCATTGGCTGCCTGGCCAGTGTTAGTGTCTACCCCTGGCTTGCATAACATATAAAATGTTTTCACATTGTGATTATTAGTTTGACTGTAAACATGCCTGAAACATAATCTTGGGGTTGCATGGTTAAAAAAAATAAAATGTCAAGTCAGCTTTGTACCCCGAGTAGAGCATTAAATGATGGACCGTGAGAGACATGGCTAATTTACGCGGCAGGATCGATACATGTCACTCACCGCTGCGTGGTGCGCACAAGTAGGTTGCGAGAAGGCCCGAGAAAAAAAGTTTGTGATCCCCCCATTATCGCTCACATGCTTGAATGATGGCTGAAAATGTTGTTCTCCACATATCTCCACTATACTAATGAGGGGAATTGAGCTTTACAATATCAGATATTGGACCTATTTAGGCTACCCTACCTGCAGGTTTTTTGTTACAGCCGGGGAAAAAATTATGTTGATACTAATTCCGGGCATTAAGAATGGCATAGTACTTTATTGCATCATACTTTTGTACATGATGCATTAATGCATCATACCCTTGGTTGTCATGATGCATGAATGCAGGCCTGGTGATTGACAAGCCAGGGCTGCATTTATGCATCATGCTGACCCTAGAGAGTTGACATTGCATGAATGTTTGCATTTAAGTAAACCAAATATGCAATCTGTCCTTCAGGTGACATGGTCCAATGATTAGGGCTCAAAAATCAATTTAGTTTAAAATGATCCAGAATGCTCCCCATGAATCCAGCTTAGAATTCAACTATTTATCCCATTATGGCTTAATTTACTAATTTTGGAGTGCATGCTATAATTCTCCATTGAAAATACACAGTATAATACTATAACTGGGCCACATTGTCCCCTGTATTTCAGCTTTTATTGCCCATAGATGCCATTTTTATTGTTCCATATCCTCCAAATATGATAGTGTACTAACAATTGGGACACATTTAAGTATCTTTGGAAAAATCAGACTATGGTACTTTAAGCGGTTAAATAACTAAAGCTGTTGTCCTGTCCCCTGCAGCCTTGACCCCAGAGGAGACGCTACGTCAGGTACTGCTGGACCCCCTGGTGTATAACCCTGAGGCCCTGCCACTACCCCGACCCGGGAGGAGCAAACCCCAGGTCAGCCTGACATACCACCTCCTCAACCTCCACCATGTGGTAAGTAGTGTGTGTGTGTGGGGGGGGGGGGGGGTGTGGTGTGTGTGGGGATGTGTGGATGGGGTGTGTGTGTTTGGGGTGTGTGTGTGGTGTGTGTTTGGGGTGTGTGTGTGGGTGTGTGGGTGGGTGTGTGTGTGTGTGAGCTTCATCTACCACCTACTGAACCTCCACCATGTAGTAAGTAGTATGAGTGTGTGTGTGTGGGTGTGGGTGTGTGTGGGTGGGTGTGTGTGGGTGTGTGTGTGTGGGTGTGTGTGTGTGTGTGTGTGTGGGGGGGTGGGTGGGTGTGTGTGGGTGTGTGTGTGTGGGTGTGTGTGTGTGTGTGTGGGTGTGTGGGTGTGTGAGAGAGAGCCTCACCTACCACCTACTGAACCTCCACCTTGTGGTAAGTAGTGTGTAGGTGTGTGGGTGTGTGGGTGTGGGTGTGTGGGGGGGGGGGGGGGTCAGCTTGACCTACCACCTCCTGAACCATGTGATAAGATGTGTCTAGGTGTGTGTGCGTGTTTATATTAGTCCAATGGATCTGATAAACATAAAGGTGTGTAAAGCTGATTCCTGACCCTTGAGAACATTGGTAGAGATAGCTCTATTTTGTGAATATAGGCATAACTCTATTTTCAAAAGAGAAAAAGTCCAACCCCAGGAAAAACAAAGGCTCCCGATTTTGACCTAACTTTGTCCATAGAAAGCCACAGCGGATTTTTGTAAGACTTGTATTTCTGAATTCAGCATACAATTCTACATTTAAATGTAGGCCTCGTGAAAATGTGGCCCCTCTCCTGTTTTTCGCAGCCTTTTGGAATCATTTAAAGCCCTTTTTAGATGAATTGAGATGAATGTTGTTAATAATGACATGAAATAAACAAAAAGTTTACGAGTATAGTTCTGCAATGAGGGCTATTTCACACCGCTTCGCTTCATGAAAAAACACTCATCAGGAAACATATACCGTATTCGACGTAATAAGCACCCTCCCCTAATAAGCCCCCCCCCCTTTTTGGGGCATTTTTAGACTAGAACAGAGGCTTAAATTTCAAGATTTTGGAGACAATTAAACTCCTACTAAAACACCATAAAAAATAACTTTATAAGAGCTGAGGGTGCTTAGTATGCAAATAAGGTAATCGTGAACCTTTGTCTTTTTATGATATACCACAGCACCAGTCACAACTGGTTCAGAGCATCTTACCCCCTTACAATGCACATTGGTATAGCAAAGTGCCCATACATATATAAACTTTGATCTTTCAGTTGGAAAAGCGCCGTATACTTACAACATACGGACGCATCAAGGCGGTAAGTGATAAGTATTGAGTGGTCTTCTACACAACACATTAAAGTGATATGGTCCGATTTTTTCCATATTTTAAATCCCACTCAAATGCTAGTACAATATCATATTTGAAGAATGAGGCACAATTAAATGTCCACTATGGACAATAATTAATACCCTTAATAGAAGGTCTGCTATGGCTAAGCTATAGTTATACAGTGCATTTTCAAAGGGGGGAGTTAAAGTGTGCTCTCCAGAAGTAGTAAATTGAGTTCAATTCCGAGCTGAATTATAAAGGGGACTAGCATATTAGGCTATGGAGGCCGCCATCTTGATTCTGAGCAATGCATTGTGGTTAGGCCCCTGACTCCAGAGCAGTGCATTTTGGGAGAATTTCTTATCAGCACCTTTGTTCCAGGTGTGAGGAGAGGGGATTAGCCTGATAAGAGATGGGGGTTTAGCCCCCGACTCTCTGAGGTACCAGGATGTGCTAGTCCCATACATAGAATGGGAGTGAATAAAGTATGGCTATAGGAAACATTCTGGCTATATTTAACAGAGATTTTTAAGCCCAAATCATCGGACCATGTCACTTTAATATGAAGCTATACAATTGTGGTGGTTCGGGGTCATGTCAAGTAAGACACCAAACGGCAGCTTCCAGGTGTGAAGTAAAAAGAGTTGTTTATTCACGGAATCTAAGTTTACAATAGACCTTATGTATTGAAACTTGTACACGAGTAGATGTAGAATAATGCTGGAAGTTGAAGTTTGAATTTTGAAAAGATTTATTTGACTTTAATTCATGGCATAGATGATCTTCATAATACAGTCAACAATATACACACAACAGGAGTTGACGGTCAGTTTGTAAATAGGACAACACAAGTAGGGCCTCTCACTTAGAGTATAGAACAGTATCACAAACGGTTTCCACGAGCATAAGGATTCATACAAATTACTTACAACCATGTTGAATTCCAAGATAAATTGCCATACGATACACTTTGGCGATGACATTAAACCATAGCCACCATATAGCACATGGTATTTCATAGCGAGTTTTTGAAAGCATCCAAAGAGTCTAGCGATAACAGGCACTCCTAGTTCCAAATTTCGACCTAGTTAAAATTGTGCGTTTCGTCGAAGGATCGAACCCGGGGCCGCAAGACTACGAGTCCGACGCCCTATCCACTAGACAGTGCCGGCTATGCAGAAGAAGGGGATAAAACAAGAAGTCTATAGACACATTCCCAGCCCTCTAGCTCTTATATTAACAGAGATACAGCAACTTTTACACTTTTTGTTATAACTTCTCCTAAAATAAAATAAAATTTATAATTTCTTTTTTACTATAAAGGTAGTAGTTGGACTTTACATACCTATTTGTTAAAATAAGTCTAGGGATTTTTTTTCACGTACATATGGGCACTTTGAAAATGGTCCGCTTCCACCCAGATTCGATCCGGGAACCTCTGGTGTGTGAGGCGGATGCTCTAGCGCCCATTCGTATCTGGCCATGGTAAAAGGGTAGGGAAACGCTGCCTATATTGAAGTATACAGGGGAGCGCCTAGATCCTTCATCCTCACCTCCCCTACTGAAGATTTCCACAACATGGCGCCCACCTTTTTCGATCTAGTCTACGTATATATTGTTCAAAATGGCGAAATTAGGTCATTTTAAAGGTAAATAACTACATTTGAGTTGAAAAATCGTATAATAAACCTATTAATGAATGGATAACAGGCACACTCGGGGATGTATCACTCTAAAACACCCTTGGCGCTGCGCACCTTGGGCGTTATATAGTGATACATCCCCTCGTATGCCTGTTATCCATTCATTATTGGTTAGCTATATGTAACAATGTTTGGTATTATATGAAAGCCTGGTCTAAGTCTGGATTTGGGGGACATTGTCAATGTAGCGAGGAGGTTTCACCCATTTTGAAACCTCTCATAAAGAGAAGAAGCAGCGTCAAAAGGGAGTCCTGGTTGCCTCCAAAATGATTCCCCTAGGTAGTTTGCCTAAGGGAGCCAAGGTGACTCTCTGGCTGACCCAAGGGAGTCACCTGGGGGAGTCATATGACCCCGAGAGCTATATGGCTCCCCCAGGTGACTCCCCCAGGTTAGCCAGAGAGTCACCTAGACTACCTTAGGCAACCTAGACTCCCCCAGAGAGGGGAGTCATTCGGGGGGCAACCTGAACTCCCTTTTGGCGCTGTTCCTTTTCTCTGTGCTGGTATTGGAGTCGGGGGGGGGGGGGTAAAAAGTGTGTATACCCAGATAAATATGAGCATCAGCCTGACCCATGCTTTGTCACAATAAAACACTGACACATACCAAAGTCAAACATTTTAGTGAGAGTCAGGCTATGCAGGACCTTTATATCGAGCCTGGACGAAATGGCTCAAGAGTCTGGCAACATGGAACCCTTGATTTTTTCAGTGTCTAGCAGTGCTTTACTTTTGAGATGCTCCATAGAAACTTTGTCAAACCGTCAGAAGAGAGCCCATTACAAGGCCCTCACTAAAGTATTGACAATTATTGAATGAGTGCTTTTGGCAACGTCAAGCTGACATTCATATCTTTCTGGGTGTGATATTTGATTTGTCATTTCCTGGAATTTGAGTAAGCAGAGGAGGGACATAAAGCGTGTAGGTTGTATTAAATATAACATGAAGATGGAAACCGGTGCCAAGTGCCTGTCATATAACGACATGAATACTTAGTGTTATTCAGCATGGGGCCAGCCAGCCAAGTAATTCTGTAAGGACGGCATGATGCATCAATGCTTCATGGTTACCCTGTAAGGACGGCATGATGCATCAATGCTTCATGGTTACCCTGTAAGGACGGCATGATGCATCAATGCTTCATGGTAACCCTGTAAGGACGGCATGATGCATCAATGCTTCATGGTTACCCTGTAAGGACGGCATGATGCATCAATGCTTCATGGTTACCCTGTAAGGACGGCATGATGCATCAGTGCTTCATGGTAACCCTGTAAGGACAGCATGATGCACCAATGCTTCATGGTAACCCTGTAAGGTCGGCATGATGCACCAATGCTTCACGGTTACCCTGTAAGGATGGCATGATGCACCAATGCTTCATGGTAACCCTGTAAGGCCGGCATGATGCATCAAGGCTTCATGTCAACCCTGTAAGGACAGCATGATGCATCAATGCTTCATGGTAACCCTGTCAGGACGGCATGATGCCTCAATGCTTCATGGTAACCCTGTAAGGACGGCATGATGCATCAATGCTTCATGGTAACCCTGTAAGGACGGCATGATGCATCAATGCTTCATGGTAACCCTGTAAGGATGGCATGATGCATCAATGCTTCATGGTAACCCTGTAAGGATGGCATGATGCATCAATGCTTCGTGGTAACCCTGTAAGGACGGCATGATGCATCAATGGATGACAGGCACTTGGCACCGGTTCCCATCTCTGTCATACAATCAGTACTACCTACACACCAAATACCCTCACAGCGCCTACCTCTTTCCAGGTTGTGCACTGTAGAAAAATAGATGTACTTTTGACAGATTTACTCTGTAAAATTAAACACTGATTCACTGTTATGTGGGATGCAATGAAGCATTGTAAATATCAGCCGTTTCACGATGCGTCATTGCTGAGGGCTAACCTGGTTTGGATTCAACGATTCACAGTAAATTCATCTTCTCATGTCAAATCCCAGAGCAAGCCACATATAGTGGGTTCTGCCATGAATAGGTGGCCTGGTTTGTAAGAAGGAGTGTGAGCCCTTGAAGTGGAGTATACATGTTGAAATAATAGTAATTTTCCATTAATCTATATGTTTGACAATTTAACAATTCAATCTTGTGAGAGGTTTGACAAAACACCATGATCACTTGATAATATCCAGAAGAAAGTAGCTATATGGTTCTATACACCTATTTTGTGGTAACATACTATGCATATATATATATCCCTATATAAAACTATTCCTTGTATCAATAATACAAAGTAAAATCTTGTGTATAGGCCACGGCTAGTATGCAAGTCAGGTCATCAATGTGGTGTTTAGGATCAGGACAAAGTCCAAGTATGGCTTATCCATAAGTTTTTAGATGTATACTGCAGTACTAAAGTAACCATAATCAGAGATCCTTTGAGGCTAATAGAATATTCCTAAAGTCTGTAATAGCACTGGCAATAACGCTGAATATCTGTATACTTGAATACTCTGAATCTATTAATGCTGATTCTACATAAAATCAATGCTGATTCAACATAAAATTAATGCTGACCATAACCGTTTTAAACAAGAATTGCGGTTGTTGCCAAGTAAAAAAAATGCCTCAGGCATTTTTATACGCGGCAACAACCGCAATTCTTGCATTTGAAGGAACATAATGTCTACATGGTTGGTATATTTGTAGGGGACCCATTCAAGACACTATATAAACAGGGCGGGAGGGTGATTTAACTGACTGATGTGACACAACAGGGGAAAACGTGCCATTACAGAGATTTAGTGTAATAAACAGCCACTAGGTTGCCACCAGTGCAGCAGCACTAAAAGAACCATTGAATTCCTTTGGTCCATGTTAGGGGGGTAGGTACGATTATAATCAACCTCAGGAGCATGGAAATGGGTGTTGCTAGGCAGATAAACAATTAGAATAGCTGTTGCTAGGCAGCCAGCTGTCTTAGCAACAAACCAATAAAACCATTGAATTCCTCAGGTCCATGTTAGGGGGGGTTGGTACAATTATAATCAACCTCAGGAGCATGGGAATGGTTGTTGCTAGGCAGATAAACAATTAGAATAGCTGTTGCTAGGAAACCAGCTGTCTTAGCAACAAAATAATAGACCCATTGAGGTCCTTGGGTCCGTGTTAGGGTGGTAGGTATGATTATAATCAACCTCAGGAGCATGGAAATGGGTGTTGCTAGGCAGATAAACAATTAGAATAGCTGTTGCTAGGCAGCCAGCTGTCTTAGCAACAAACCAATAAAACCATTGAATTCCTCAGGTCCATGTTATGGGAGTTGGTACAATTATAATCAACCTCAGGAGCATGGAAATGATTGTTGCTAGGCAGATAAACAATTAGAATAGCTGTTGCTAGGAAACCAGCTGTCTTAGCAACAAAATTAATAGAACCATTGAATTCCTTGGGTCCATATTAGGGGGGTAGGTACGATTATAATCAACCTCAGGAGCATGGAAATGGGTGTTGCTAGGCAGATAAACAATATGAATAGCTGTTGCTAGGCAACCAGCTGTCTTAGCAACAAAACCAATTGAACCATTGAAGTCCTTGGGTCCATGTTAGGGGGGGTTGGTACGATTATAATCAACCTCAGGAGCATGGAAATGATTGTTGCTAGGCAGATAAACAATTAGAATAGCTGTTGCTAGGCAACCAGCTGTCTTAGCAACAAAATGATAGAACCATTGAATTCCTTGGGTCCATGTTAGGGGGGGGGTAAGTATGATTATAACCAACCACAGGAGCATGGAAATGGGTGTTGCTAGGTAGATAAACAATCAGAATAGCTGTTGCTAGGCAACCAGTTGTCTTAGGAACAAATTAATAGAACCATTGAATTCCTTGGGTCCATGTTAGAGGGGGTAGGTATGATTATAATCAACCTCAGGAGCATGGAAATGGGTGTTGCTAAGCAGATAAACAATTAGAATAGCTGTTGCTAGGCAACCAGCTGTCTTAGCAACAAAATAATAGAACCATTGAATTCCTTGGGTCAATGTTAGGGGGTAGGTACGATTATAATCAACCTCAGGAGCATGGAAATGGGTGTTGCTAGGCAGATAAACAATTAGAATAGCTGTTGCTAGGTAACCAGTTGTCTTAGCAACAAACCAATAGAACCATTGAATTCCTTGGGTCCATGTTAGGGGGGGTAGGTACGATTATAATCAACCTCAGGAGCATGGAAATGGGCGTTGCTAGGCAGATAAAAAATTAGAATAGCTGTTGCTAGGTAACCAGCTGTCTTAGCAACAAACTAATAGAACCATTGAATTCCTTGGGTCCATGTTAGGGGGAGCAGGTATGATTATAATCAACCTCAGGAGCATGGAAATGGGTATTGCTAGGCAGATAAACAATTAGAATAGCTGTTGCAAGGCAACGAGCTGTCTTAGCAACAAACTAATAGAACCATTGAATTCCTTGGGTCCATATTAGGGGGTATAGGTATGATTATGATCAACCTCAGGATCAAAGGTTGATTAATATTAATTTTATCATTATATGCATAAATTTGCGTTGTGACACCTTAAAACAAAATGGCAGCACCCCTCAAAACAAAATGGCGGCACCCGTACTGACTTCCTGTCAAATGAAAACAATATAATGCCTCAACCTGGTAGTTGGCAAGCTCACCACCAGGGCCCCTCCGGGGCCTTTCGGCCTTAAAAAAAAGGTAAAGTTATGTCCCAAAATGTGCCAGTGATTCACTTTTATTTTGACGACTTTATTTTTTACAGTGTGTCTCACGAAATTGGCTCAAGTAGAAAGTCTATTAGGGCAGATGTAGGTAAGATTTCAGACAAAATTAGATTACAGCCGGTCATAGAAAATGAGTGACATGATTTGAGCTTCTAATAAATCATCATTTGAGTCCCATGTAAGCCAATTTTTTTTTCCGGTCAAATCAGAATAGAGCCTGCTCAGCTGCTGAGAGACTTGAAAAGCTGACAAAGGCACAGTAACCGCCCCTCAGTATTTATAACAGTTGACAGGTTGTTGGCATCGGTCCCCGAGCGCTGCAGCACAATCAATACAATGCGGATGTGGTCCTCTGCACGCTTTGTACCACACCACCAGCTGTTACAACGTCCTGCCACTGCATGACAGTTGGCATTTAAGACTGACTATTATTGCTTAAAGTGGGTATATCCGATTTTTCTTCAAATTCTAAATCTTACTTTAATGTATTCCAAACACTGTAAAAGTATAATATTTAGGGAATAGAGGTCAATTAGATGTCATCAATAGGTGTTAATAGGTCACAAAGGGACCCAATGTCCCCCAACCATGGGCTTTTCTAGCCTATTTTCAATAGGGAGAATAAAAGTGTGCACGCATTAATTACCTAAATGACCATATATTGGGCAATAAAATCTAATTAGAGCAAAATCGGAAGGAACTATGGGTAATGAAATAGGTCAAATAATTATTTGTAAACATTCTGAAATTTTTAAGGAAATCTACTTTTTGGTCCAAAACATCGGATGTACCAACTTTAAGTCTTTAAGTAGCTCTAAGTTCAGTAAACGCTATGCAAATGTTACAGAAAGATCATAATGACATTTAAGCAGCATTGAGTGGCATTTTGTAGAATTAAGATTAATTTTATTCAGTCCAATCTTTGCTTAAATGCCAACATTCATGCAGTGCTGATGCCATTTTGTCTTGAGTTGGAGACCACCGACGAACAATGAGCCCTGACTCTCTAGAGAAGTTCATATCAGTCACTGTTTTCTGAAAGGCAGTTAAACCTTAGTTAATCTAACCTGGATTAGCTCTCTAGTCAATAGAGAGTATGCCTAGGAGGGCCTCTTTCTTAAATATAGTGAACTAATTCCTTGAGTCTGGTACCAACTTCCTGGTCACTTTTACCTCATATTTCGGCCATTTTGTTTGGGGACATAAAACATTGTAGAATCTGGAGGTAGCACAAAATTGTACTGATATAAATGAAATGGGGTGGTTGTCTAGATCAATAGATATTCTAAGATGAATCGTGAGGTATGTAATAAGCTTTATGTATAGATCAGTTAGGAAGCCCAACTCTGCTTTATTTAGCTGCAATGAGCGATTTTCAGGAAACCCTCTTACCAAAATAGGCCAATTCTGTATTTATTTCAGGGTATTTCGATGTAAAATATATGTATATATGTCGGCCGCCATTTTGAATTCTGCACAGGTCACGTGATCCTCAGTAGTGTAGCAACCCCATGGCAACCCCATAGCGACCCTCCACCTCCCTTGGAAGCGTGAAATACGGCCAGAGCATGCAATACGGCCAAGGGTTAATGCATGCTTTACTGGCAAACGGCACGCCCATATGTTTAACATTGGCAGTCTGTATTCACCATGAAATAAGAATGCATTTCGTCCACATAAACACAGCTCCCTAAAGCACCGGAGCACTGTTTACCATCTCTCCAATCCCCCACAAAATTGGAACCGATCCTTATCATGAGCAATTGGTTCTAGACCCGATTAATTATTCATTTATATGACTAGACGCAGCAGTGTTGTCATTGTGACCATCCATACAAGGTACATCATAAACAATTCCACATTTTAAGAGCCGCATGGTACTCTAAAGTGAAATACCCTCTCTCATTATGATGCATGAATGCAGCACTGGTGAGTCTCCTCACCAGCGCTGCATTCATGCATAATGCTACAACAACGCTGTAAAGGCAATTTACTTCCGGGCATCGCATCAGTCCATCATAACGACATGTATTGTTTCATGAAATATGCCATTGTTAATTACTTCACCATTAAAGGATGGAATAATGCATTAATGCATCTTGCCCTTGGTCACCATGATGCATAAATGCGGCCCTGGCAGTCACTTGTCAGTGCTGCATTGAAGTTACATGCTGACGCTACTAGGTTGAGAAACTCCGGAAGGGTTGGCATGATGTACCAATGCAGCACCAGCGAGATACTTGCTGAAGATGTTGGTGCATTCTGACAACAAATGTTATCTTTTAGTGATTATGGCTCATTCTCATGAACGTGGTGCAACTCACTGAAACATGCTATTTTCTATATATTTCCAACCCAAGTACCTTTTTGCTTAATTCTTTTGGCCTATATGTTGCAAAGTATTTAGTTCTACCAGAATATATATAGTAGACCCCAATTCTGTTTCTTATTGTGTCCATATTATGCCCAAAAGTGACCCAAAGTTGATGTTTTTGCCTATTTTGGGATGGTTTATTATAAAAAAAATTATAAAAAACAATACCATTCCGATATCTTTGTGTTGTACTGCAAAAACCCAATTATGTGCATTATTTCAATGCATTATGATATATTTTTGCCCAATATATTACTCACAAATCACAAATAACTCACTCCACCCTATTTTTGCCATTCTGACCATTTTTGGTATCTTTTAATGACCTTTATAACGTTTCCAACCCCTTCTGTAAATTATAATGTTTGCACATATCATGGATGAATTAAAAAGCAGTCCTGCCCATGTAGCATCGGGTACAAATGGTTGGCTAGTTATATCTCCGTGCAGTTCAAGCACAGGGGTACCCCAAAAGTTGTAGTACATCTATTTTTAGAGGGGATCCTTTCTGACCATTTTTTGTACCTGTAGTTAAATCATACAGAGTTTTTGTAATTAACTATTTACTTTTATGGCATCTTGTGGGCCCCTATGGCCCTTAAATATAATCCAAATGTTAGGCCTGGCCAACCTACACAAGCAACTGAACAAGCAACTGCATGTGCCATTTACTGCTTTAGGAAAACAAAATCGCCTTTCTGACCAGTCAGAAAGGCGATTTTTCAGATCATTATTTTATTGGGAAGGGAGAATTGGGATGCAATATTGGTAAAGTTTGGTTTCTCCTAAAAGGTAGATTGGTAGGACATCATTTTGGCATAAATAGGAATGAAAATGAATAAATAAAAATAGTATTAATTATCAGTATAATCTACAAAACAAAATCGCCTTTCTGACTGGTCAGAAAGGCGATTTTTCTGACCATTCTTTCCCTTGCCAGGGAGAATAGGGATGCATCATGGGTGAAGTCTTTTCCTAAATAGCATATTGATATGGCATCATATTGGCATCAATGAAAAATGAAAAGAATATTTACTAAAATAGTATTTACTAACAGTATAAGCTACAATACAAAATCGCCTTTCTGACCATTCATTTACTGGCCAGGGAGAAAAGAGATGCATCATGTGTAAAGTTTACCTTTTCCTAGACAGCATACCAATATGGCATCATATTGGCATCAATAAAAATATAAGAAATAGTACTTACTACCAGTATAACCTTAGAAACAAAAGCCCCATTCTGACTAGTCAGAAAGGCGATTTTTCTGACCATTGTTTTAATGGGAAGGGAGAATGGGGATCTATCATAGGTAAAGTTAGTTTTTTTCCTAAAAGAATACTGATATGGTCTCATAATATTATTAGCAAAAATTGAACTGTATGTAAAAAGAAATGTAAATATATGCAAAAAGAATAGTATTAACTACCAGTTAACCTAGAAAACTGGTCAGAAAGGCGATTTTCTGGTTAAAATGGCTTCATTCAGTAGCAAAATGAGTAGGAATACTTTGTTCTAGAAGCACAGTTACTTGGCTACCGAATAAGAACAAAGAAATCCAGTTATCACATTTACAACCTGCATATTATTCTCAATATTTGGTTTAGTGATATATGGACATAATAAGACAATATTTTCGCCTTTCTGACCATTTTTTTACATGTGGGCCAAATGAGAAAAACAAAACAGATTAAATTGCTAAAGCTTAAAGCTGCATGCAGATGAATAGATAGCACAATTTGGCAATAGGATGGACCAAAAAGTCCAATTACATATATTACAGGTTTTGTAGGATAATACTGCAAAGTTTGTAAATATTTCAGATCGCTTAAAACTGAAAAAATATGAAAATGAGATGTATTAAAGGTGAGTGGAAAGGGAGAATGGGATGTATGATGAATATATTTTGGTGTTTCCTCGATTGAATATTGGTGTGGCCTACAAACAACATTTATAGAATTTATAATATATAATTTTTAGTTGCCATTAGAGCCAATAATCAAATAGGGGCAAAAGGTGGTCAGAAAGGCGATTTTAAATTAGTATAGTCTATTTAGAATGGTTGCCATGGCTACCAAAAACTTATTTAACCAGAACCTCCCATCCAGTAGTGTCCACCTACACCTGAAATTTACAAATGCAGAAGGATTCGACCATACTCCAATTTTACTCTGACCTCCCTCTCATACCTGAGTTGCATCTCATTCATGAGACATAGCCTTATTTTAAGAGTTTCAAGAAACTATTTGATTGTCCCCCAGGGGGGTTATGAAAAACAGAGATAATTTAGTAGCATAAAAAAGAGTTACAGAATAACATCTCATGTTATATTTTGTTATAGGTGTTACAGAAAAAAACTATTGGCTTAAATTTAGGGTGTTATGTAAAAAACCTGTCCTTATACAAAGGTGGTGGTAAATTATAGCTTAAATTAGCCTCAATTAGAATAAAATTCGAGGTATTAGCATAGATTATTAAGTATTCGCTAGTAGTAGTTGGTTAGATATTTGCATGATTTTTTAAAAGTCGTCAAGCATTAGTGTAAGTATATTTACGCCATTGTGCTTTTCAAAATCATTAAGCATTAAGCTGTGTATCATGAGATGGTGCCAATGTGATAGTCTTTGACCTGGTGCCATCTTTGACCGGGCTCATAACATATCTAGGGCAGATGAAGATATTAATGGCCTACTAACTACTAATGTGAAGTGTTATAACATCCATTAACCTTTCCAGCCCATTTATGTCTTCATCTGCCCTAAATAAACTATTTTCTATCAAGCCAGTCAAAGATGGCACCAGGTCAAATAGACATGAGACACAGCCATTAGTGTAAGTATGCTATATTTACGCTGTTGTGATGGCTGTTGTTCTGTAACCCCCAGGAGTGGTACGACCTGCGGCTGACCTGGAACCCTGCTCTGTACGGTAACGTGAGCTGGCTACATGTAGTACCCAGCCGCGTCTGGACCCCCGAACTGGCCGTAGTCAACGCGTAAGTACAGGCTCAGTGGCCAGGGGTGTCAGAAGCAACTTGACTTTTGGGGGGTCCACGGCTAAACCTAATGAAATTCAGAAGGGTGTGGGATTCAAAGCTTTAGAAGCGACACACTGACAAATTTATTGGGGGTCTGGAGGCATGGCCCCCGAGAAGAATTTTGAAAAATATTGACATTATTTGGTGCATTTTAAGGTCAATTTGTTATGTTTCTTTATATAACTATAGAGTAATTGGTTAGCCTTCCAAAATTTGGGGTGGGGGCCAAAAGATACTCTGGCCACCCCATGCCTAGGATTGGTGGGCATCCCCCCCAGCCCCACTTTTCTGACACCCCTGCTCAGTGATACATGACAAAACATGATAGGGTGAAAAAAGGGTTCGTTTCAGGTCACCTGACTGACCCTATCAAAATAGGGTCGACATGAAATATCTTTGTCTTTAAGAAATTTTCATATTTTGGTCAATTTAAGGGTCTTCCGAGGGGCTGGCTAGTACTTTCATGTTAGAAGAAAGAAATTTTTGAAAAAGAAGAAAACTCGAACCTACTGACCCTACATTTTCTTTCCATGTTACCTGAAACATAGCATTTTTCTTGTTGCCTAGGCAATTTGAAACCATGCCATAAGGCACTTATCTGGGAATGGCCAGCTAATAGGGGCTATTTGGTAAGGGTATACTCTCCCCCACTAAGCCAGATTGGCAGCGTATTTTTAGTATTTTTTGTAACACAATAAAATTTAAATTTGAATTTCATTGTTAAATCCTCCTAGCCCACCAAATCAAAATGATATTATTTGGAGATTATTTTCACTTACAAAAGAGAACTGATAAAATTGATTTATTTCTGATATACATTTATTCACAGAGACTCCCAGGTTCCCGGACTTTATATCTATCTTCAGTTGGCCATAAATGATCACAAATAGAATGTATCTTTAATGGACAATCAATTATTTCATAATACTTAAAATGGATGAATTGTACGAAATGTGGCTATCTGGTCATTTAAAGATGTAGTCGATTCATGCAACGTTGGAAACTTGCACCACCGAATGTCCTGTGGGTTGAAAATGTTTTCACAAAGGCTGCAATGCATAATTATAACAAAATTATTGATATTCATTCATGTGCAGAAAATTATTTCACATGTTGACCCTTGGGCCTTATTTCATGAGGTCAACATGGAAAGTAATTCAATCAATTGGCTATAACTTATGCACCATTGTCTATCTATTTATTTATCTATTTATTTATTTATCTATTTATTTATTTATCTATTTATTTATCTATTTATTTATTTATTTATTAATTTATTTATTAATTTATTTATCTGCAGCGAGACCCACATGTTCCTGGACTTCTCGCGGTTCCTGCTGGTGCTGCGGAGTAACGGTCACGTGACGTGGCGGCCGGCCGGGCTGTTTGAGACGCAGTGTGACGTGGATGTGACGTTGTACCCCTACGACTTCCAGAAGTGCTCCATACAGGTCGGCACCTGGGCCATGACCACAGACGACATCCTCCTCACCAGCGCTAAGCCCAAGATTCAGGTGGGGCACTATATATAAACCAAGGTGCATGAGTTCTTATCTGTTGACTGGGTTATCTTACGAGCTGGGCCACTGGCTGTTTTTTACGAGGCCTCAGGTTGAGTGAAATATGGCCCATGAAATAACCCAGTCAATAGACTAAATATATTTGCGCCTTTATGAGCATTTTTTACGTTTTTCAGTTCAAATTGGATTGTTTCAGGAGGGCAGTGCCTAAAATGAAGTATATCTATATAAACATGCTGTGTACCCTGTTGTGTACCTCTATTGTTGTCTCTCACAGTGAGACATCTTGTTCATTAACCTCTATTGTTGTCTCTCACAGTGAGACATCCTGTTCATTAACCTCTATTGTTGTCTCTCACAGTGGGACATCCTGTTCATTAATCTCTATTGTTGTCTCTCACAGTGAGACATCCTGTTCATTAACCTCCATTGTTGTCTCTCACAGTGAGACATCCTGTTCATTAACCTCCATTGTTGTCTCTCACAGTGGGACATCCTGTTCATTAACCTCTATTGTTGTCTCTCACAGTGAGACATCCTGTTCATTAACCTCTGTTGTTGTCTCTCACAGTGAGACATCCTGTTCATTAATCTCTATTGTTGTCTCTCACAGTGAGACATCCTGTTCATTAACCTCCATTGTTGTCTCTCACAGTGAGACATCCTGTTCATTAACCTCTGTTGTTGTCTCTCACAGTGAGACATCTTGTTCATTAATCTCTATTGTTGTCTCTCACAGTGAGACATCCTGTTCATTAACCTCCATTGTTGTCTCTCACAGTGAGACATCCTGTTCATTAACCTCTATTGTTGTCTCTCACAATGGGACATCCTGTTGTGTACCTCCATTGTTGTCTCTCACAGTGAGACATCCTGTTCATTAACCTCTATTGTTGTCTCTCACAGTGAGACATCCTGTTCATTAACCTCTGTTGTTGTCTCTCACAGTGAGACATCCTGTTCATTAACCTCCATTGTTGTCTCTCACAGTGAGACATTCTGTTCATTAACCTCTATTGTTGTCTTTCACAATGGGACATCCTGTTCATTAACCTCTCATGTTGTCTCTTACAGTGAGACATCCTGTTCATTAACCTCTATTGTTGTCTCTCACAGTGGGACATCCTGTTCATTAACCTCTATTGTTGTCTCTCACAGTGGGACATCCTGTTCATTAACCTCTATTGTTGTCTCTCACAGTGAGACATCCTGTTCATTAACCTCTATTGTTGTCTCTCACAGTGAGACATCCTGTTGTGTACCTCTATTGTTGTCTCTCACAGTGAGACATCCTGTTCATTAACCTCTATTGTTGTCCTACTGAGTGGGACATCCTGTTCATTAACCTCTCATGTTGTCCTACAGTTGGAGCAGTACAGCGAGCATGGAGCGTGGGACATCTTGGACACTGGGGTGAAGACGGAGGTGTTCCAGACGGACACAGAGACAGGACAGACGTACCAGTGTGTCTCCTTCTACATCGTCATGGAGCGCATCCACGCCTTCTACTCCATACACCTGGTAAGTAGTGTCTTAAATGCTAATAGTTGTCTGCCACAAAAAAAGGAGGATGTTGTACATTTAGAATAAAGGGAACTTGCTTCAGGCTGAGTAGCCGCCATTATAGAATGGACTACTGAGCATCCTTCTGAGCATATGGGGGTAAATATGTCAGAAATATGCAAATGTATTTTGATATAATAATTAAGGGTAATTTGGGCATTTTCTATGATTCTTCAGGAGCTTTCATTTATGAAGTAATAAATGGCATTTGAAAGAGCATAAAAGTGAATAAATTTCTTCAATATATCCAAACCTACTTGACAAGATCCTTTATATGCAGATTGTTGGGAATTTACCCATAATGCAATACTTCAAATATTTAACTTAGACGGTTTTTCCATTGCTTTTTTTTATTTTAAAGGGACAAAACCCACAGATTATGCATGGGACCCTATATCAAAATTATTTTTACTACTATTTTTTATTGATTATGTGAAGAAAAAATGGAAACTTATTCCTACTCTTCACCGAAAAGTGACAATTTTTCCCAGAATGCAAAGGGATAAAACTCTAAAACTAATTTTAGAATGAAGGGATTTATATCAATGCAGCACTGGCAAGTTTCTCACCAGTGCTGCATTGAAGCATCATGCCAACCCTAGGGGGTTGAGACAGTCCCATAGGGCCTGCATGATGCACCACTGTAGCACCAATGAGTTACTCGCCAGCGCTGCATTGGTGCATCAATACGACAAATGTCATCTTTTAGAAACATCCTTCTTAAAGCGTTAACATTGTTATTGTTTCAGGTGTTACCCTTGGGTGCTATGGCCATCCTGGTTAGAGCGTTAACACTGTGGGTGTTTCCTGATAAAAGTGTTAACACTGTCATTGTTTCAGCTGTTACCGTCGGCTGCTATGGCTATCCTGGTTAATTGATAAGGGCGTTAACACTGTGGTTGTTCCCCTCGGCTGCTATGGCTATCCTGGTTTAACACTGTCATTGTTTCAGGTATTGCAATCATCAGCTATGGCTATCCTGGATAATTGATAAGGGCGTAACACCGTGGTTGTTACAATCGGCTACTATGGCTATCCTGCTTAACACTGTTATTGTTTCAGCTGTTACCCTCAGCAGCTATGGCTATCCTGGTTTAACACTGTCATTGTTTCAGCTGTTACCATCGGCAGCCATGGCTATCCTGGTTTAACACTGTCATTGTTTCAGGTGTTACCCTCAGCAGCTATGGCTATCCTGGTACCCATGATCTTCATGACGCCGGCCGGGTCGGGGGAGAAGATCACCCTGGGCGTGTCTGTGGTACTCGCCTTCTCCGTCTTTCTGCTGTTTGCTGTCGACAACCTCCCAGAGAGCTCCCGGAGACTCCCTGTGATGGGTGAGTGTTTTAGACAAGTCTCCCACAGAATCCCTTTCATGTTTTTGCTAGGGTAAAAAAAAGGTTTGTTTCAAAATAGAGCTGACCCTAAGTTTTTTTATGCAATTTTGAAGAAATTTATGTATTTTTACCTTTTTGGGGGTCAATTTTAGGGTCTTCGGAGAGGCTGGCTAGTATTTTTATGTTATAAAAAAAAGGAAGAAAAAGAAGTCATTTTTGTTTTGGCCTAAAAGAGTACAGTAACTTATTCACCATAATTAGACCCTCTGTGAGGCTTATAGGATTTTCCAAAAGTCTATAGTTTGGCTCACACATGAAGATTTAGAGTAAGTGATTGGAAAACGTTAACATCCTTCAAATTTCCTCAAGGTATCTGCTTCTATGTGCCTCATGTTCATCTGAAACTGAAACTTCTTCTTTTGCCTCCTACAGGTATCTGCCTCATGTTCATCTGAAACCGAAACTGAAACTCCTTCTCTTGCCTCCTACAGGGATCTGCCTCATGTTCATCTGAAACCGAAACTGAAACTCCTTCTCTTGCCTCTGACAGGTTTCTGCCTCATGTTCATCTGAAACCGAAACTGAAACTCCTTCTCTTGCCTCCTACAGGGATCTGCCTCATGTTCATCTGAAACCGAAACTGAAACTCCTTCTCTTGCCTCTGACAGGTTTCTGCCTGATGTCCATCTGAAACTGAAACTGAAACTGCTTCTTCTCTCTCCTACAGGTATTTGCCTCATGTTTATCATGATTATCTCGTCGTCTGCGCTGGCGTTGAGCATCCTGAACCTGAACCTGCACCACCGCCCCAACTCCCGGCCCATCTCACGCAGTCTGCGCTGGTTCACACTCGACTTCCTCGCCAGGATCTTCTGTATCCAGGTCAAGATGGACGATGACCATGTGCTGCCTGGGGGTGGAAGGGGGGTGTCCCCCAATGCAGTTAGTGATGTCACACAAGGGGAACTCCCTCATGGTGAGGTGGAGAAACCCTCGAATACCGCACAGAAGCGGCAGAAGATGTCCACCCCGCGACTCATTAAGGTCAGCCTTAATGTAGCTAAATTATATAATCTAAGCATTTACGCAGAGAAACATTGAAAAAGTATGACCTCCAGTAAATGTTGAGATAACATGAAATGACCAATAATGTTCTCAATATCTTATATGAAATAATATAAAGGAAATATGATTCATATTTTCAATTTCTTATGGAGAGAAATGTATTAAACAGAATACTGTAGTTCAAGAAGCAATGGACCTCCAATAATTTCCTGACTTCAAAGGATAAAAGCTTTGAAAAAAAGTAAAACAGATTTGAAGGCATTCTATCTATTCTAACCAAAGATAGCACCAAACTTCAATACCAAAGAGAAAAACGTAAACCCTACGAGCAGGTTTTTTGTTCAATTACTAATTCATTCCCCATGTATTAAGGTGGGTGGCAGCCATTGCAGAATGGACTACTGCACATCATTCTGCATGGCTTAAATATATCAGAATGATGTGGTGTTTTATGACCATAATAATTTTTGGAAGACTCTGAGCAAAATTGAGCATATTATAACACTAAATATATATTTTGAAGTGATAATTAAAGGTATTTTTTTACATTTTTTAAGACTCTTTAGGAGTTTTCATTTGTGAAGTAATGAACGGCATAAGAAATAGTATAAAATGAAGTAATCGCTTAAAAATATCCAAACCTACATGACAATGACACTTTATATTATGATTTTTAGGAATCTACCCGTAATGCAATGCTTCAAGTTCAAAGATGTGATTTTGTCTGTCTTTGCATTACTTTTTTGTTTCAAGTGGTCAAAACCCTCAAATTATGCACCACACCCCATATCAAAATTATTTTTGTTCATTAGCAAATAATCTAAGCAATTTTTAGGGGATGTTTAAGAAAAATCTGATGACTTTTACTACTATTATGTAAAGAGATAATGAAAATGTATTCCTACTCTCCTCCGAAATATATCATTTTCCCCAAAAATGCAAAGTGATAAAATTACAAAATTATTTTTAGAATAAAGGCCAATAACCAGGTGTCTATAGTGTAAGGTTTCAAAATTCTACCGTTATTGGTTCATTGGAAATAACATCCGACAAATTTTGAGATTATATATATATGCTTTTTTAAGTGTAAAATTAAATTACTTTTTTCTTTCAAAATTCCATATTATAAGAAGTAGTGTGGCAACCCCTAGTTTTCTTTTCATTTTCTATTTTCAAATGATCTAGGGTACCCACAGAAAAAAAATTGTGGAATTCTGATGACTTTGATTCAATGGAGCGACCCACCTTAAATCCCATATATAAATGACAGGTGTGTACATGCAGTGATGTGGTTGCTTTACTCAGGTGAACACGATGATGCAGATGACGGGTCACATGACAGAAGGCAGCGGGCCGGCCGACGTGATGGGGGTCCTCCCGGAGAAGGGCGGCAGTCGCTGGGAGCTGGTGGCCCGTATCATGGACCGCTTCTACTTCGCTCTGACCCTCAGTGCCATGGTACTCATGTTCTTTGCACTCATGATCATGGTCAACACTCAAACCGTGCCCGCCATCTGAGGCCGCATCCAGGGGCCACGGTCAACACTCAAACCGTGCCCACCATCTGAGGCCGCATCCAGGGGCCACGGTCAACACTCAAACCGTGCCCGCCATCTGAGGCCACATCCAGGGGCCGCGGTCAACACTCAAACCGTGCCCGCCATCTGAGGCCACATCCAGGGGCCGCGGTCAACACGCAAACCGTGCCCGCCATCTGAGGCCACATCCAGGGGCCAGGGTCAACACTCTAACCGTGCCCGCCATCTGAGGCCGCATCCAGGGGTCAACACTCAAACCGTGCCCGCCATCTGAGGCCGCATCCAGGGGCCACAGTCCTCAAGTGAAGGAGACAGGGGCCACCGTCTTTATGTGATGGGTCCAGTGGCCACAGTCTTTATGCTATGGATCCAGGGGCCATGGTCCTTCTATATATATAACTTATTAAGGGTCCATGGTCTTTATATGACAGATCCAGGGGCCATGGTCTTTATGTAACTGATCCAGGGGCCACAGTTGTTATTTGACAGATCCAGTAGCCACGGTCTTCTTGTGACAAATCCAGGGGCCATCTGTATATGACAAATCCAGGGGCCATGGTCTGTATAAGACGAACCCAGGGGCCATGGTCTTCATAGGACAGATCTATATGAACACTTCCACCCAAGACGAATAGTAGATGAGAACCTGTACAAGTCGGTGTAGCAGCTGGCACAGAGCATGCAGTTAAAAACACGGTTTGGAAACAGGGAATAAACGTTTTTGCTATGTTTCCAAGCAATGAGTGTTCTGTCCAAAGACAGGAGATTCTCGTCATCAACAAGAAAGGATTGAAACCCAAAGTGATCTCAGGGTCTAATGATTTAAAGGTCCAATGGTGAATATTATTCAAGCCATATACCAAACATATACAAACACTGCCTTGATATGGTGACCTATTTAAAGCCTTATTGTGATAAGTATACATTGCGGAGTTTTGCCACAAATGATTGTACAAAGATGTGATATAACAGCACTGAAACACACTGAAATAATTTGGTTCATGTGTAATATATCATAAACATCATTGTTTGATATGTATCTATTTTGTGTGTAGTTTGTTTATAAAATCACCTGATGTATGCGTTTAATGCTGGGTAATTCTTCCCTTTTTTAACTATAGATCTGTGTATATATACTATCATGATGTGTTGTGTAGATTCACTACCATTTCTACACAAGGTGGTCGTAAAGCCACTCAAAAAAAGTGGTTTTCTCATCACCAAGGTCTGAAAAATCTGACGAGGGAGGCTTTTTCTTTTTTAGTTCCCAGGCAAAAAATGTATAGGATTATATATGCTTTTGGTGAGCAAAATTCACATTTGATTAGTTAAGAACTACTAGTAATTGATCTTTAAAAGTTGGGGAATTGTAAGTTATTTCTATCCCACTGCATTACTTGCAGTTTACGCTTTAATTTGATACCTAATATGCCAATATCTGTCCATTTTTACCATGTTTTTCATCAGATTTTAGAAAAAAAAAGAAATTTTCAAAACCTGATTTCTATGATGCGCGCGGTGATGAGAAACCATTTAATTTATAGCCAATGTTTATTGTCTTATATTATTGTGTATAACATAAATACAATGTATATTGTGGACTTCAAACAAGTAATTCAAGCAATTGTGATACTTGCAGTTCCAGAAATGAGGAAACAGACAACCTAGTAAACAAATACGTTATGCAACATTAAAAATTAACTGAAGTACATGTTTTACACTTTATTTGTGGAATAAATAGACCAGACACCACTCCAATGACATACATCTAACTTCACGAGTTGAAGCTAGGGGGTCACACAAAGTGATACGCCCCATCTTCAATGAATGATGTATGAAGTATGTGTAATTTAATTAATTGAATTATAAGGTTTTGTGTTTTTTATATAACCCTTTTGTTAAGGTTTAACATAGAGAGTGCCATATCTGCAGTCTATACGAAAAGTTTTCCCCTTGCAGGACATTTGGTCCTGGGAGAATACCTGGGAGAATTAAATGTTTGAATCTAGAAATGTAGTATTGAAAGATAATTTATATAGGGGTTACTGGTATATTTGAATCATTTCAATACATAATTTTGTGGGTTTTTTCCACAAAATATTCTGGCTTTCTAGTTTACTCTCTAGAAACCTTAATAATATTCCGATTTACAAGCTGTAAAAACCAATATGTAGCCCAGGGTCACAGCTAGCCATTGGTTTTGGCAAATGCAGTCTTTCTGCCGGACCAACAGGCTTTCATCCGGCTATAGCGGATGTCCCGCAGGTTTTCGTATAGACTGTATCTGCCATGTGCCAGGACCTACACAGGGCCCTGGGCAGAATCCCAGTAAACACCCTATGTTATCCAATGTAGATCAGAGGTTTCTCTAGATAGTTTCCCAACCAAAGCTTTGAGATTGGTAATTTTGGAAGGTTTGTAGAGTTATTTACGTTTAACCAATGTAGAAGTACGATTTACATTTATTTACCTCATTCAGACTTAATTCTATGTACTAAAGCTATGTAGATCTGCATTAAAAGTCATAATTTCTCAACTTCAATTGGGTATATATATTCTCAGTGACCCAACAGGTGGTAGCACTATGAATCATGGAAACAATATTACAGCTCTTAAATGAATCTACCACATTCAAGCAGTAAATTCTCATTTATTATGAATTCAATATTATCCAAATGAACCATAAACAATTGAATATTCATATATGAAGGGCAGTAGATTAAAGTATTGCACATTTATGTGTGCATTGCAGCATTTACTGAATCTTGTAATTAGTTGAATTATGGGCTGAGTTCCATTGAAGGAGATTAAATTAAGTAAATAAAGCGTTTTTTCAAAGCCAGTCATAGATTGCACCCACTCATATATTGCACCCGGTCGTAGATTGCACCCGGTCATAGACAAAAAGATTGGCCCAAGTCCATGAGACACAGCCACCAACTCACTCCCCAGTCAGTGTGGCTGAGACTAGGCAGGACTATCCTCTCAACAATACCTTTATTGAGGCTGGTCAAAAGCTACCTGATCTAAAGCCTGACATGAATTCTTGGTGCCAATAGCCAGGCTTCTTCCCTTCCTCCCTCTCTGTAGTCCCTTATATCACTCCAGTTCCAGACGGAGTCTCCCAGTTTCTTAGACAGGTTTTCCTTATTTTGGCACAGCCTGTAGAAGGCTTTCGCAAGGATCAGGGACTTTCTTTCCTGGAGGGAGGGAGCAAAAGGTTGTTCATAAGCATCAGGAAGCGATTCATTTATTCTGAATGCACCGCCTAATGGTTGTTCGCAAGGATCAGGGATTTCTTTCTTCTTTCGATGATGGGGGGAGGGGGTGTCAATTTTCTTTGATTGGAGTCAAGGATCGTCACTTTTCTCTTTGGATGGGGGGTGTGGAATAAGCATAACACATGAGAAGCCATGTTGAGAGTTGAAGAGGTTTACTGATAGGTGGCAGCACTGTATGGTAACTCTCTAGTTCTCATACTTAACACTAGGTGGAGTATTACCACATCTCCCTTTTGGTTGACGTTCTTGGCCAGCAGCCTGATGTATTTACAGAGGTCAAGGTCGTGGATTTCATTTCCGGTTCCGCTTCCGGTTTCGATTGGCGAACCCCTTTACCTACCCAAACCTCACCCTAATATATTATAACTACAAAAAAGAATTCCGGTTTTGGTTAGCGAACCCTTTTACCTACCCTTTTACGTCACCCGAATCTCTATTAGAAGCATTTACAAAGGTCAAGGTCACGGGTTGCGCTTCCGGTTCCGGTTGCGGTTGCACACCAGGCCTATGGCCAAGTGACTTTAGGCGCCCTTTTTAGGATAAAGGTACATATTTTCGTTAGCCTTGACGGTCTCTTTATCATGGCCCTGATGCAGATGTGTGGTTGTTGTTGGCAGAGTGATGTTTCTCCCCATCAGGAGCTGACAGGGGGCTTGGCCATTCTGCAGTGGTGCAGTGTGGTAGGCCAAGAATCCGAGGTGCTGGTCTACGTTCTTTCTCATAATATTCTTAGCAGTCTGAACTGCTCGCTCAGCTTCTCCGTTCGACTGAGGGTACATTGGTGAGGAGGTCACATGCGTAAACCTATATTTCAGTTCAAAGTCCTTGAAGTCGCGGCATGAAAATTGTGGACCGTTGTCTGATACCACATAGTCAGGGATGCCATGTGTGCTGAAGACTGATTTTAATGCTTCAATGGCATGAGCTGATGTGGTTTGTAGCAGACGTCGGATCTCAATCCATCGAGAGTAGTAGTCTACTACTACTATATACACCTTTTTATCCAGTTCAAATAGGTCTGTACCGACCCTTTCCCAGGCATAGGATGGGAAAGAAGATGGGAGAAGCGGCTCTTTGCGTTCTGGACGGTGTACAGCGCAGATGTGGCAAAGATTGCACATTGCCTCGATCCGTTTGCTGCTTAGTGGCCACCATACACTTTGCATGGCCCGAGCTCGGCACTTGGTGACACCAAGGTGGCCTTGGTGTAGCTGCCCCAGTACCTCGAGCTGTAGGGCTTGAGGAATCACGATGCGGTCGTCGTACATCAATAGTTCATTTTTGAGTGTTAGGTGGTTTCTTTTCTCCCAGTATGGACGGAGTAAGGGTTGCTGTGGCATTTATCCCGGCCATCCATTTTTGCAGTAGGACTTAACTTCGGTGCAGACAGCATCCTCGTCCTGTGCTCTGCATATTTGACGTAGTCGGACTTCTGTCGCTGGGAGGTACTTCACTGTGAAAGAAGCGAATTGTTCAACTTCTTCGATGAAGCTTATATCCGAGGGTGATGGCTTATCGACTGGTGCTCTTGAGAGTGCAATTGCTGTCACCTGATCTTTGCCCTGAACATGGACTACTGTCTGGGCAAACCTCATCATCCGTAGTCGGAACCTTAATATGCGTGGTGGCATACTTGAGAGGTCTTTTGATGCAAGTAGTGGGACCAGAGGCTTGTGATCAGTTTCCAGAGTGAACTGCATACCTAAGACATAGTCAGAAAACTTCTCACATGCCCAGGTAGATGCAAGTGCTTCCTTTTCGATCGTGGCGTACCTCTGTTCTGTCTCACTTAGTGACCTTGATGCATAGTATACTGGTCTCCTGTCACCGTCTTGGTTGGCTTGAAGGAGGACCGCTCCGATACAGTAGTCGCAAGCATCGGCTGTGACTATAGTCTTTCGGTTGGGGTCGTAGTGTGCCAGTGTTTCAGTCGATGTCATTTTGGCCTTGATCTTGTTAAAGGCATCTACTTGTGGTGTATCCCATGTCCACATTCTGTCTTTCCGAAGTAGCTGTCGTAACAGCTCGTTCAGTGATGCCAAATCTGGAATAAACTTGGCAAACTGGTTTACCATACCGTTGAACCGCTGTAATTCGGTGACGTTCGTTGGTGGGGGGAAGTCACAAATAGCTTTAACCTTGTTGGGGTCTCCTTGGATGCACTCTCGGGTGATAACATGCCCTAAGAAGGTTATAGTTGTCTTCGAGAACTCACACTTGTCATCAAGCGTGAGGCCTGCTTTTCCCAGCCGTTCCAGGACTATCCTGACTCGGTCGTCATGTTCGGCCTGTGTAGGTGCATGTATAAGAACATCGTCCATGTGACAGACCACGCCGTCGAGTCCTTGTAGGATGCCTGACATGGTGCGCTGGAAGATCTCAGGTGCTGATGATATCCCAAAGGGGATTCGATTGAAGCAGTAGCGTCCGAAGGGTGTTACAAACGTGGTTAGCAAGCGTGACCGACTGTCCAAGGGGATTTGCCAAAACCCCGAGTTGGCGTCGAGCTTGCTGAAGACTTGTGACCACTTCAGCTTTGCCAGATTCTCGTCTACGGAGGCCATTGGGTGGATCTCGCGTTGCACTGCTTTGTTGAGTGGTGTAAGATCAACGCAGATTCGCACCTTGCCATTATCCTTGGGGGCAATTACCATCCCAGAGCACCAAGCTGTTGGTTCTGTGACCTCTGAGATGACTCCCTGCTTTTTCATCGCTTTAAGTTCTTGTTCAACCTGTTTGAGGAGTGGGTGTGCTCTTGTTCGAGCTGTGTAGAGACACACTGGAACAGCATCTGGTAGAAGGGATATCTGGTATGGACTCTTGAGGCACCCGAGTCCCGTGAATAGTTGCGGGAACTCAGAGCGAAAGTCCGGCGATCCTTCTATGTTGTAGACTGACTCCGCAGGTTTTAAGAGATTTAGCCTTTGACAAGCTGATTTACTTAGCAGGTTGTGATTTTGTCCCCGCATGATGAATATGTCCTCCGTAATCGTACTACCGTCCACTTTGAGCCGGGCCTTTGGAATGTGCCCTATGACACGGTCCGTCAGGTCTACGTTTCCGGCCCCGCGGAACTGTCTTCGGTTTGGTTGCGGCGGGAACATTTCGAGCCATGGTGTATGGTCTCCGATGATCGTAACGCCTGCTCCACTGTCAAGCTTGAACGTTGTAGCTTGCTCGTTGACGTGGAGGTCGACTGTCCAGAAATCACCTGCTGGCGCAACTTCACCGAGGAAGGCGACGTCAACCGTGTCGCTATCTTCGACTTCGTTGACGGATTTCGCGGACCGGCATACTTTTGAGAAGTGTCCCATTTTCTTACATATTGTACACTTTGAGTTGTTGGCTGGGCAGGCTTTCCTTATGTGGGAAGGCGTACTGCCACACCAGTGGCAGGCCTTGTTACCGTTGTTGGAAGGTAGTTGAGTAGGTTTATTCCAGGTTTCCTTGCTTTTTGCCTTATGCTTGGACCGTCCCTGCATGTAGTCTACACTTGTTACAGGTTTTGCCGACATCTGTTGTTTATGGCTTCGTGAGAGTTCACTTGCACGCAGGCTTTCGATACAGCGGTTGACTGGACGTTCCTTCAGCAGGCGATCCCGTGTAGCTTCGTCTGTAGTCCCAATAACCAACTGGTCTCGGATTAAGGTGTCCTTGAGTGCCTCAAATTCACATGAAGCGGCCAGCTATCGTAAGCGTATAACAAACTCGTCGACTGTGTCCTCCCACTGAGTGAGCATGTTGAACTGTGTTGCTATGTTGAATTTATAACGTTCCATCAGCACATGCCGTTGAGGAATAAAATGAGCTTTTAGCTCTCTAAGGATTTTCACATGGTTCTTCTTGTCGGCTTCCGATAGCGATGGCAGACTCTTCATGACTCTCTGACACTCAATACCCATGAGTGCACAAAGTGTTGCTGAAACAAGTTCTGCTCCCTCAGGGCTTGGACTGCCATCCTCCTTTTTTAATTGTTTTTGGAGCTGTGTTGCAAGGAAGTAGTAGCCCCAGCTACTCTCGAAGTCCTTCCAGTTCTCAGCCACGTCACCTTGAAGTAGGGATGTCATTGGTATCCAATTTATTCCGATTTCGATTATCACTATTTTAGTCTCGAAATTCCGATTTTTTTCGATTTTTCGATACAGACAAATAACAGCTAAATAATGTTCAAAGACATGTTTTTGCCTGCTTTTCAAGCTCAAATAGAATTCATAATACCCAACATAATCACAGGCTAGATGTTAGAGTGTTGAGTTACATAAAATTATAAAGCAGAACCATTTGCTTCTATGGTGCCTTTAGGGTCCAGTTTTTGTCATGCAAATAAATGGCCAATAATGCCTTAATCTTCCTCATTTCTACACTTAAATTAAGCTTTTTTACAGGATAAAAGTAGGTCAAAAAGTGTATCGATTTTGCCTTTTTGTCGATACGATAATCGGAAATCTAGAAATACCGAAATTTCGATTTGGTAGGTATCGATGACATCCCTACCTTGAAGTACCATAGGTGGTGGGGTTGGAACGTGATATGTTGCCATTTTGTCCCTATATGCTGGTATTGAGTTTTAAAGATGAAATGACCTGTACCAGTGCTGTTGTAATGAAGGTGTAAAGTGTTGCCTGATTCCTTTGCCCCTTTTCCATATACTACTTACTAGTAAAATTGGCCAGGGGTGGTTTTAGACAGGAATTTGGCTCGTACAAACACAATCAAAGTACATGTACACATCTTACAGTGTCAAAGTTCAATGTTCAATAGTATCCAGCGAGTTCCAGGGTGTAAATAGGCATAGAATGCTCTAAATGTCAGTATTCAGACCATGTGCTCTCCAAATCCTTTGTTCTCCTGTGTATGTGTGAGTGGGTCTGAGCAGTACTCCAAGTCATGCTCACTGTAAAGAATCTTGAGTAGATGGGCTCTGCATTCTTTTTCCAGTAGTTGCTTGAATTGCTCATAGATCAACCTGACTAGTTTTTAAAAGTTGTACTTAGCTTTAGTTAGGTGTAATCCCAGTTTCTGTCACCATGTGGAATAAGCATAACACATGAGAAGCCATGTTGAGAGTTGAAGAGGTTTACTGATAGGTTGCAGCACTGTATGGTAACTCTCTAGTTCTCATACTTAACACTAGGTGGAGTATTACCACAGGGGGGGAGGGGGGGGGAAGCCTTTTCGAAAGGATCAGGGATTGTCACTTTTTTCTTTGGCTGGGGGGAGGGGAAGCTTTTTCGCAAGGATCAGGGATTTTTTTTCTTCTTTCACTGATGGGGGGGGCGTCTTTTTTTTTTGAGTGGAGTCGATGATCTTCACTGTTTTCTTTGGATGGGGGGGGGGAAGCCTTTTCGCAAGGATCAGGGATCGTCACTTCTTTCTTAGGATGCGGGGGGAGGGGCGGAAGCTTTTTCGCAAGGATCAGGGATTTTTCTCTTCTTTCGACGATGGCAGAGGGGGGGCCGAAATTGAAAAAATGAAATCTTGTCTGATTTGGACATGTAAATAGTCCATTTTGATCAGAATTTCGTCAGGGTTTCATTTCTGGCCTCACCCAAGCCATTAACAGAGTGGAACACGCTTTTCACGGACATCGCGGTACTTCCATTTTTTGATTGACAAATTCAACCCCAGGAACCTCAATTTTCGGAAAATGAAAGTGTTCCCAGGGGATGCAATGAGCCATAGATGCATATTTGCAGGTGTGAAAAGATGGGGTGGAAGGGGCAAGCTTAATAGCAGAAAATGATGTTTTATTTTTGAAGAACCATGGCCACTCGTTCAAAGTCACTACCAATTAGTAGCAATTAAAAAAACTAAAAGTGTCCCCACGAAGGCGTTTCACCGTATCATACGGAGGGGCCGTATGTGTCTTTTTTGCGTTTCAGTTCATTTTTGCATTTCAGTTCAACATGTCCGCATCTTACGGAAAAAGATACGGCCGCCGTATGTACATACGGACGGCCGTATGTACATACGGCGAAAATTGCGTTTCAGCTCAACATGCGGAGCACAAAAATTCCGCATCTTTGGCGTATTTAGTACAAGATATACGGAGGGGTAGGGGGGGTGCTGTGTCAAAAAATGCACATATACCCTGTTTGTTAGGGCCGTATGTGTCTTTTGTGTGCGGTATGTGACTTTTGCTCCGTATGTGTCCAACTTCTACCTTTATGATCAAAGAAAAAAAGAATATATATATTGACTTTCAAAGAAATTATACCAAAAAATGTCTTTTCTTCTGTAACTCTGTTAATAATGGCCCTACAGAGCTAAAACTCTGCATAGAGACTCCTTGTGTATAAACGCTGGTAGACAATAGCCATCACAGTACAGAGCTGGCTGGGCGCCAGAGGTGAAGAATAATGGTTGAGGCCACATGACCTCCCCCATTTGGCTTGCGATCTCCATTCCCTTATATATATATGAGAGGAGTTGAGGCCAGTATGACTTAGCCTCGAGGTGGCAGCACCAACACAGCCCGGAATTTGCAGTCAGTGGCTATACTAATGCTGCACATACCGGGTATCTGGAGCGGGCCACCCCTGTACCGCGGCGAGTTCATATCCATCCACACAGGTGCAAAACCTCTTGAGTGCTAACATTTCAACTACTACTACTTTTAAAGTGCTATATATATATGTAATAAAATGGCCCTAGAATTCTTCTAACGGGTAAATAAGTTAAGTCCAACTTCTACCTTCATGATAAAAAAATAAATAAGTAATTATTTGGATTTTGGGAGAAATTACATGAAAAAGAGTCCATAACTCGGTAAATAATGGCCCTACACAGCTGAAAATCTGCCTATAGACTGGTAGACAATAGCTATCAGAGTACAGGGGTGCCTTTCCCGACCTTTCCTATCTCTTCTCCGACCTATCCTGTCTCTTCCCCGACCTCTCCTGTCCCTTCCCAAACCTCTCTGATGTATCTTGTATGTTTAGAACATGTATTAAGTGTAATTATTGAAGGAGCAACTCAGAATACGATGTAGATCGTTCTCCGCCGGAAGTAGAGACAAGATGCTTCTTTCTGCCTTTATTAACCAGCGAGTGTTACCCGGTCGATTTCCCGCGCCACAACATATCTCCCTTCGTAAAACAGGATACGCAGTATCGTTATACAGATATGAAACTGATAGTAGAAGTCTGAAATAAACTCAAATACAACAATCTTTGTTGATGGTAGACAAACATGAAATACAGTATACAATTCAATTACTTAGTGTCCTTTGTCATTTAGTCTGTGTAGTATGTAGTACATGATTTATAGCACATAGTTATTCAGTCTCTGAGGAGCTTATTTTGTGTACCTCCTCTCCTCTGAGAACATTCGTCTGGAGCAGCAGGGCGAACTCTGCGCTGCTGTCCCTGTTGTGCACCGCGTGCACCAGTGTCACTGTAATCACACTGTACCTTAGAAACTCTTGTATAGTTCCATTTCTCCCCATCTATAATAACACAATTACCTTGAATGTCAGTAACCCTTCTTGGTACCAAACAACCCATATCCCCTTTTAAAAGAGGATTACTGATTCTGACATGATCCCCAACACAAATATTGTGGGCCTGTACTTTAGGCCTGTATGCAGCTTGAAAATCTTGAACTTTGTCTTTCTGAAATGTCTGACTGGCAAAGTCATGTCCTGTTGTCTCCTGTAGTTTGTTCACTGTACGAGTGTAGATACTGCCAGTACCACCCTGTGTATGTCCTACACTTTTACCCTTGGTTGTGCCCGGAACCGTCTTTTGTAGGTGCCGCACTGGGACTGGTGCTTTTTGCACATCGCGTTAAGCTGAAGATGTATTGTCCCTGTGCTGCACATGTGGTTCAGAGCATGCCACCTTATCACTCACTCCTCCACCAAGTACACTTGTACACTGATCACTGACCCGTGGAGGAGTCTGAAGGACTGGCTGCATTTGTGTAGAGTCAAGCAGAACTGATAATTTCCCTTGCGTCGGCCAACCTAGAATGGCGGTTCTTCTCTCCGACACGTACACCTTCTCTAAGGCGAACCGCCCATTGTGCTCTATGGTAGCCGTGAAGTAGCCTAGCATCGGAATTGGTGCGCCTCCGTACCCACTTGGGCGAATATCGCTTTCATGCAGTTCGTAGTGCGAATACAGGCCCAAGTACAATGCCTCTGGAATGATTGTAAACATGGAACCAGAGTCTACAAGGACACGCACGGAAATACCTTGTATGAGTATAGTGCACCTTGGCATCGGAGTTGTACCAATAGAACTCACACTATACACCATCCCCTGAAAGTCATCATCAATTTGATTCACTTTTTCATTTAACCCTGTAGGTTGACTGTACTTTGTTTTCTCTGGATGGACTCCTGCATCTGTAAACTTGCTTTCCACCCTACTTGCATGTAGAGAAGCACTCTCTAGTCTCCTGGCAATCTGAATAGCCGTCTCTAAATCTAGGTCCTCTTCCAAATAGAGGCTCTCCCTTATTGAATGACTACTGATCTTCTCTATGAGCTGATCACACACAGCTTCATCCAGAAAAGCACCGAAGTCACAAGTAGATGCTAGGTCTCTGAGGGCAGCAACGTATTCACTAATTGTCTCATCTGGCAATTGTCCCCTGTCTCAGAAAATTGCCCTCTCTGACCTTTTATGCTTTGAAGCTTTAAACTCCTTTTCCAGCTTTAATTTGGCCTTAGCCAAGCCAGAAGTTCCTGCAGGGTAGTTTGTAAGTTCCTTCAACTTAGCGTATCTCCTCTGACCTTCAACACCCAAATAATGTAGTAGGATGCATATTTTTTGCTTCATGGGCACTTTGTCAATGTCAGGGGAAGCATCCAGAAAATTGTCAAACAATCCCACCCACTCCTCCCATGGGATGGGTGGTCTCCCTGGTGAGTCCAGGAATTTTGGGATTGGGTCGAGAGGAATGTAAACAGCAGCCATGGTAACTGTAGTAGTGTAGGTCTAGTGAGCACCAGAATAGTACATGTAGTTGTATTGCACTTGTATTGCACTGTAGGCCACCTGTAGGTGTGTATTGTGCATGCACCTTCACTGACAGACAATCAAAACGATAATCAACTGTAGGCAGCAGAAACAGCTCCAAAAGGAAGTTGACACAACATCTGTAGGGTAGGCCTATTGTAATGTAGAAGGGCCGTATTCCTAATGAAACTCAGTACCCTGTGTTTGGGGCTGTAGCCTACTCGTCCTCAACAATTAATATATCACCACATGCAACCTTACAGCATAGTCATTGGACGTACACATAGTGAAGAGGGGTTGCAAAGTTTGTAGGAATATCAGATGAAAAAATTGAAGACTTTTGTCGGACTGAGAACCATGGCAATGGAAATGTATATGGTCCATGTACATTTATTATACCCCCCATACGGTCTATCAGTGTTGTAGGTATAGGGAAGCCGTATGCACACCCAGTGGGCATACGGCCTCTGTACGCCCACGGTAAGTCAAAATAGCCTCCAGGGCGTGTAATCCGGCCCCAGGGCGTGTAATCCGGCCCCAGGGCGTGTAATCCGGCCCCAAGGCGTGTAATCCGGCCCCAGGGCGTGTAATCCGGCGATTTTGGCCGACAACAGTGCTGCTGGGATGGAGGAGCGGCAGTTTATCGTACTAAACCGCCCACAGCGCCCCAGCAGGACTGAGCCGACAACTAAACGATTACACTCGCCCTGCCGACGTTGTCGGCCTAAAATGTGCTTGGCGATTGACGATAAAAGCGCTGGAGCGATTATATCGCCATCTAGCGGATGTTGTCGGCGAATGGGCTTGGCAGCCGACTTTTTCTTCAATCACTGAAAATGGATCGTACCAACAAGACGTTTGAGCTGCGGGAGCTGTCAGATGGGGTATATTCAGTCATAGTAAACGAGGAAATGGTGGGCAATGTCGCCGAAATATTAAGCGACATGCGAGTGGCCGACAACGGGACTGATGAAGAAGGCTTTGGGACGTTTGTTGACATTATAGCCGAGGGAGTGCAGGCTATCCAAATGGAATCGCCAGTAGTGGAAGGAGCTTGTGGGGCCGACAACGAAAACGACGATAAAGACGTGTCCGACGACATTTGTGGTCTGATTTCAACGATAGAAGAGAGGGATTACCAACGTAAAATACGTGAGGTTAATGCACAACCTAACGTGGAGGTAAACTTGCCGCTGGCAGACCTTTCCCTGAACTGCGAGCTGGAGGAAAATGCTGATTGTCGATCGAAAAAGACCCCCCCAAGCCCCCCAAAAGTAGGCCCCCCCCGGCCCCCCCTGCAGAAGGTAGTGCTCAACAACAAATGATGACAGATGACGAACTCTCAGACTTTGTGGACGCCCAGAGGTCGGCCAACACCGTCAAGAGGACAAAGCAGGTAAAGCAATGATATTTTAGGTCTTTAAAATAGTGGTTCTTATGTACTGACCGACAACAGTTGGGTTAAAATTAATTTAATAAATTTGGAGTGTAAAAAATTGGCCCAAAAAGAGTAAAAAGTTGGTCAAAAAAATGCAGAAAATTGACCCAATTTTGCCCTTTATTTTACAGGTGATCAGCAAATTTGTGCAGTTCGTGGCCTACAACTTTCAAGACCATCGCAAGATATGGGACTTGGATGCAGGGCCACTGAATAATTACATTTGTAATTTCCTGTTGGGTGCAAAGAGGATGGATGAAACGCCTTATGAACCTGACACACTGACATCTATGCTACGAGCTATTGACAGGTACCAAAAACTGACCTTAAAATTAGTTTTTTAATAAAATAAGTAAAAAATTGACCAAAATTGGCCCAAAAAAAAAAAAAAAATTGACCAAAATTTGTTTAATCAAATAAGTAAAAAATGGACCAATATTGGGCCAGAAAATGTTTAAAAATTGACCAAATTTGCCCAAATTTTCTGAAAAAACATGTAAAAAAATGCTTAAAAATTGTTTTTTCATTTCCTTATCTACAGGCACCTCCGTGAGAAGCGTTATGAATATAACCTACTGCAGGACGATGAGTTCAGCGGAGCCAGGGCCATCCTAGCGAGTCGCCGAAAGCAATTAAAAGCCATGGAGAAAGGAGGGCGCCCAAACCGGAGTGAGGCGTTAACACCAGCGATGATTGATATAGTATGGGAGATGAACTTATTTGGCATGAACTCCCCAAAGGCTCTTCAGAACGGGTTATTTTTCTACTTAACGTGTGGGTTTGGTTTCAGGGGGTGTCACGAGTCCCGCCAGCTCAAATGGGGGGATGTAAGCTTGGGGAAGGATGAGGAGGGCGATAGATTTCTGCAACTGGACTGTGAGAGGATAACGAAAACGCGGCAAGGGCTGGAGGGGGGCCACACTAGGGCGTACAACCCCCGGGTGTATGAAGATGCCAATTTTGATCGTGACCCCATAACACTGTATGAACTATTCACTAGTAAACGCCCCTCAGACATGAGAGCAGCCGCCTCCCCGTTCTACCTGAGCCCCCGCCATGAAAAGGCTGGCCTGGAGGGTCGTCTAACGAACCATAGTTTGAGAAGGACGACCTGCCAAAATCTGCTAGCGTCAGATATCCCGTCTACAGCCACCATACAACTCACGGGCCACAAGTCGGTCGACAGCCTCAGTAACTATGCTGTGGCCACAAAGCGACAACGGAAAGAAATGTCGCGCATAGCGACAGGGCAATTGGCCAAAAGAGCTCGTGAAGAGAAGGAAGATGCCATTGAAGAAGAACCCACCATTGAGCCTCTCTACCCCCCACCCCCTCCTCAACCTGTCATCCCAGTAGTGAATGCTGAGGCCGGGGTCCCCCCTGTACTCCCGGCGGGCATGGCCGAGCTGCGGGCGGCGGCGAGTGGGTTGTTCACGGGGGCGGCCATCTCCGGCGGGGTGATTAACATCGCCTTCAATTTTCAGCCAAATACCGCTAATAACACAAAGATGGACATATCTAATACTCAGAAGTCGGACAACTAATGTCCCCCCGCCATGTTGGTCATAATATCATGAGTTGTTACCTTTAGTTAAGTGAGTTTTGTCGGTTGAAAAATCATATATCGTAATCCAACATGTGCGTGTTATCTCCATCTTGTCTCCCTGTAAACTGGCGAAGTGAACGCGGTGAGCGCCAAAAAATAATGAACCGCGCATGCGCTAATCTAAAAGAAAGCGCACATAGCCTCGATATTTCTAGTATTAAAAGTAGCCTCTGTGGCTTTTCCGTTTAAAATTGTGTTGGATTCCATTATATATATTAAATTCTGATCAATACAATTAGTAATACCGTAAATTCTCGCGTAGAAGCCGCGGCTAGTACGCGAGTCAGATCGGGGGTGCAGCTTATAGGATCGGTACAGAGTCAGGGTGCGGCTTATACGCGAGTTTTTGCTACTATGATACAGTACTTAAAGTCACCACAATCAGATCGCTGGTGCGGCTTATAGGATCGGCCTGAGGTCGGGGTGCAGCTTATACGCGAGTTAGGCTTATACGCGAGAATTTACGGTAGCCATCACATAGTGTATAATTAAAAGTAAACGTAAAAAAAGTTGACGCCTTCCCGCGCAAAAAAAAAAAGTCTCGCGCCCACGAGAGAAGACGAGACAAGACGAGAACTGGAATTCAAAATGGCGATTTCGGCAAAATAACTAACGTAAGTGTACCCTAAGAACACTGTTAGACCGTATGGGGTTATAATAAATGATAAACACAACTCGTGGGCGTCGGACGGTGAGATTACACGAGTGGCATACGCCACTGATCCACGCGTGTCGCTTCATAAGCGACACGCGTGGATCAGTGGCGTATGCCACTCGTGTAATCTCACCGTCCGACGCCCACATCGTTGTGTTTATCGTTAGTATACAGTGCACTGAGCGTGTTGGTTTTGGAGGGAATTCAATGTCACTTCACTCACCGAGTTTTGCACTGTGAAGCACCCCAAGTCACTGATTTACACCCCCTATGGCTCTCCAGCGTAGATTCATTCACATCATGGCCATTCAATACATATTTCATGTATCTTGAAGGTGCAGAAAGGGCCGTATAGGACCGTAGGGGCGTGGTGGGAAACCCGTTGTTGTCTAGTGAACAGTGTTGAGTGCCCGGGGTTTGACTTTGAGTGCCAATATCACATCACCCGTAGACGGACTGTAACTCGTCCATATCAACCGTACTAAACCTCCCAGCAACTCACCAACGTAGATTCGTCTATCCCGTCGCCATTTGATGTATCTTGTATGTTTAGAATACGACGTAGATCGTTCTCCGGCCTGAAGTAGAGCCACGATGCTTCTTTCTGCCTTTATTAACCAGCGAGTGTTACCCGGTCGATTTCCCGCGCCACAACACTCTCCTGTCCCTCTCCTGTCTCTTCCCCAACATACGGACCCTATTTATACCCTCCCCAGCCTACCTCCGTATGTTGCTACATATTATGACGTCACAGAGGGAATTCCCTAGGGGTTTCCTGGAATGTAGACTGGTTTTTGCACATTTTTCTAAAAGAGACAGGTGACAATGTCCGTATCTTGAGAGGGCCGTATGTTTGATGCCGCATGTTGATATTTTGTAAAAAAAGATACGGAGGCTATGCGGAGGGTCAAAAGAAACGGAAAATTTGCTTTGGTGGTATTTTGTCCGCATCTTGACCGCATCTTTCGGCCGTATGTTGTTTTTTATATCAACATACGGTGAAACGCCTTCCAGAGGCTGAATTCTTCATTAATCTTTCCAAAATATGACATGCAATGAGTCATAGATGTATATTTGAGGGTTAGAAAATTTGGGGTCAAGGAATTGAGCCTTACTGTGTTAAATCATGACATCTCTTTGGAAGGGGGGGAGGAGGGGCGGAAGTTTTTTTGCAAGGATCAGGGATTTTTCCTCATCTTTCAATGATGGCGGGGTATCAATTTCTTTTGATTGGAGTCAAGGATTGTCCCTTCTTTGGATGGGGGGGGGGGGGGCGGAAGCTTTTTCGCAAGGATTACGGATTTTTTTCTTCTTTTGATGATTTGGGGGGGGGGGGGGTGTCAACTATTTTTTGATCAGAGTCAAAGATCATCACTTTTTTCTTTGGAGGGGGGGTGGGGGGGGGCAACACTTTTTCGCAAGGATCAGGGACTTTCTTTCCTAGGGGGAGGGAGCAAAAGGTTGTTCGTAAGGATCAGGAATCAATTCATTTATTCTGAAAGAACCGCCTGACGGTTGTTCGCAAGGATCAGGGATTTTTTTTCTTCTTTCGATGATGTGGGTGGGCGTCAATTTTTTTTGATTGGAGTCAAGGATCGTCACGTTTTTCTTTGGTTGGGGGGGGGGGGGGGGGGAGCTGGAAGCCTTTTGCAAGGATCAGGGATTGTCACTTTTTTCTTTGGATGGGGGGGGGGGGGGAAGATTTTTTCTTCTTTCGATGATGGGGGGGGGGGGGGTCGTCAATTTCTTTTGATTGGAGTCAACCATCGTCACTTTTTCCTTTGGAATGGGGGGAGGGGGGGGGGGGGTTCAGAAGCCTTTTCCGCAAGGATCAGGGATTTTTTCTCTTCTTTCAATGATGGCGGGGTGTCAATTTCCTTTGATTGGAGTCAAGAACCGTCCCTTTTTTCTTTGGATGGGGGGAGGGGGCGAAAGCTTTTTCGCAAGGATCAGAGATTTTTTTTCTTCTTACGATGATGGGGGGGGGGGGGGAGTCAACTCTTTTTGATCGGAGTCGAAGATCATCACTTTTTTCTTTGGATGGGGGGGGGGGGGGGGGGAAGCTTTTTCGCAAGGATCAGGGACTTTTTTCGTGGGGGAGGGAGCAAAAGGTTGTTCATAAGAATCAGGAAGCGATCCATTTATTCGGAATGCACCCCCTAATGGTTGTTCGCAAGGATCAGGGATTTTTTTCTTCTTTCGATGATGGGGGGAGGGGACGTCAATTTTTTTTTGATTGGAGTCAAGGCCCGGGAGTCAAGGATCGTCACCTTTGGATGGGGGGCCGAAAAGCATCAATCCTCAATATTTGGACATTTGAGTTGAAATTTATTGCGGATTAGCAAAGAATAATATGTTTTCTTTAAGTTGTCAGCATTTTACTTTTTAGGCAGGAGAAACAATGAAAAGTGCTGGAAAATGGACTTCAACCGAGACGAGTCAGTAAAGTTGCTGACTCGCCTGGAAAATAGTGAAACTTCAGCAAGGAAAAGTATTGGCAGTATTGTAATCTGTTTAATCATTTTACCGCACATATCAAAATCGAAGGGCATATGGCGCCTGTAAGTCCACTCGTTATGTTTTTGCTTATTATCAACAGGCGCGGGAAAAGTGCCAGGAAACCCATTTCTTGGAACGCAGCCCACTCCAAGCACAAATCCCATTTCCATAATGCTTCTTCAAACTGACAAAGAACCTGCTTGGAGACCGAGTCAAGGGGAATCCCAAGGGGCACCTGCTGTGACGTCATTAGCGCAAAACGAGGTCAGGGACCTTGACCTTGACAACAAAACTGGGGAAGACGGGCAGGCAGCGGGAGGGAGTAGGGGGCGGAGTCAGACGGCGAGAGAAAGGAGTACAGGGGGCCAGGAAGGGGGCACGGAGGTCAAACAGCCTGACTGACACCACCCCACCCCGGGCCGACGTGCGGGCAGCAGGGGCCGGGCCAGCAGCCGGGCTATTTACGGAATTCGGGGAGTGAACAGATCGGTGATTGGCTAGCTGTACCAACATGGCCGACATCACAGCTCGCCTGCTGTGGTACCGACTCGGGGAGACGTGCGCTAATTTTGGGGAGCGGTATGAGAAGTTCCAGGAGTGGTACGAGCAGTTCTCGTGGCGGCGGGTCGACGTACTGGACATGCTTTTCCTGGGCTGGCTCCTCGCAGCCTTCCTCGTGGTGGGCTGCATCAACCTCTACCTGAGGTTTTTCGGCCGGCCGCGGGCCAAGACAGGCCCGGGAGGAGGGCTGCTGGGGCCGGGCAGCGCCGGGCTGCTGGGCGGGGCAGCGCCCGGGGACGGGGAGCAGTGTCAGTGGGTCAACTCCACCATCTCATGGCTCTATCTCCACTACGACAATACGCCCGAGATTGTGGAATCCTGGCTGAAGGCTCTCAACGACGCCGCCCGCAAGCAAACCGTGAGTGGATTTATATTGAATTATCTGTGCTGTATTCTGTGTGCCGTGATGAAGGCTCCCAGGGCCGCGGGTGCTGCCGCTGCTGCTGTTGTCGCCGCTGTCACCAACAGACTGTCAACAAAAGTGCCACACCCACCCCCACTGCCTGTCACCCCGGGGGGGGGGGGGGGGGGGGGGGTACTCGAAGTTTTTCTGATAGGGGTGTGCGGCTGGACAAATGACAACCCTTACCCTTGCTAGGGAGCTTTTGCTTCAAAAACCAACCCTTGCTAGGGCATTTTCGGCCGAAAAGTCCTTGTTTTGAAGAGGAAAAACACTAAATGTATCATGGATGACTAATTTCACCGAGAAATTTTACCCGCGTCAGCAAAGTTTCGGCAGAAAATGGGCAAAAATGGGACATTTTGGTGAAAATCGGGTCATTTTGTTGGAAAAGTGACCCTTGCTAGGGACATTTTGTCGAAAGTATACCCTTACTAGGGACATTTTTTCTCCAAAAGAGGACCCTTGCTAGGGAGATTTTGTTGAAAAACTACCCTTGCCAGCCGCACACCTGTGTATACAAAATATAATAAGAGCCCCCCCCCCCCCACTGCCTGTCACACGGGGCTGTCACACTGTCACACACAGGGGACAGCGACACAATGCTGATATATGGACTTATTATATAAACAAGCAGTACCGGTATATAGTGGCATGGTACATTAATCTATTTAGACATGGCAGTGTACGGTATTAAAATGATATATTGACCAATAGTACTATATTAAAATACCATGCCAATGAACAGACAAACAAAGAACAACAACAAACAAGCACGCAATATCAGTCATAGTGATTGATTGAATTTCTTTTATTTCTTTTATTTACACTGAAAACCTGCGAATCTGTGCCTGTAGTTATTCCATCACCTGTACATGAAAAGATATAGCTATATTCAGTGATTACCGATAAAAATATAATAGGAAGGAAAAGAAGTTAGTTTAAGAAGAATTTGTTTCCAAAGCACCATTGTCTTGGTCATTGTTTGGATAGTGATTAATATTTCTTTGGTGGTGCTGATGGCGAGCATTTGGTAGATTTGAACTGAGCGAGGGGCGCGGGACAAAAATATTTTGGCCTCCTTTACACTGTGGGGTGGCGATATGAGATTGGCATAAATGCATTAAATCATTATGTGACCCTTAACCTTTTAAGGACGGCATGTCGCTAAAATATGAATTTGTCGTCATGATGCAGCAACGCGGCTGCGGCGAGTAACTTGCCGATGCTGCATTGATGCATCATGATGACCGTGCAGCACTGATACATTCGGAGTGGTCGGCATGATGCACCCGTGCAGCACTGATACACTCTGAGTAGTCGTCATGATGCGCAGCGCTGGCAGGTAGCGGGTTAAACTATCGTTTGAGGTGATGTGTGTTGTGGGCGGAGGGAACACGAGCCAGCTGTGTGTGTGTGGGGGGGGGGGGGGGGGCATGTGTAGGGAAAAGCTATACCAGGGGCGTGGCAAGCAGTTTCAAAGTAGGGGGGACTGAGGGGTATTTTGACCCTTTTTCACCCCTTTTTACTTGACTCTTTTGGTTTGACCTTTTATGAGGTTGGTCAAAAGTGGGGGGGGGGGGGGGGACATGTCCCCCCCGTCCCCCCCGGTTGCCACGGCCCTGATTATACTGGGTACAAGGGAAGTGTGCAGGAGGGGTGCATGGGAACAGTAAACGGGTTCTTTGGTAGTGGCCGCTGTAAGGAACTCCTCAACAATCATGTCACTTTTTGGGACACTTTCAGGACCCACCCACCCCTTTCTTGTTTAAACAGTATTTGTATGCCAGACCAAAATGTATGAAGGGGGCGGACAGTGAGTAGGTGGGGGGGGGGGGGTAGAATGAGGTGGGAGGGAGGGAGGCAGCTAGAGTATCAGAGCATTAACCCACGGTGGACGCCTGAGACAAAGGCTTCACAACTTGTGTACCGGTATATTGAATAACCGAAGGTTAAGTCAGATAGACTATAGTTATGAAAGGGTATTTGATAGAATTAACCACAGCAGACCGGTAGAGTTGCTTGAGCTTTGCCTGAGCCTGAGCCTACCAGCAAGCTGTGGCTAATTCTACTTACCCTTTAAAAACCATAGTTTGTTACATATACTTACAATGTAGGCAGGGAGCAGAAAGTGTGGGTAATAACCCGTCTTGTGGTACCTGGAGGTATGTGGGGCTGCAGGTATCCATAATGACAGCACACAAAGACACACCCTTTGTGGAGTTATGACGATCCATTTTAAAACTCAACTAAGATTTAGGTGCCTCTACATGGGTACCCAAAATTGTGACCATGTCGCCGTGTAGATTTTTAGCAAAAGGGCTGTGTTGTTAATGTTGACTCAGCTATTCTCTAACATTTTACACTGTGTACGGTTACAAAACAATCCATGCGGTCATCCTACCTGTATATATAATGTATATATCATTATTAAAAGAGAACTAGGAATGTCCTGATAAATGGCATTGCTTTATGTAGACCACATTGCAGTGATTCTGCTTTAACCACCCCCCCCCCCCCCCCCCCCCCCCCACACCCATAGTGTAACCTTGCCGGGTGTGTGGTGCTGACCCCGTTCTACCTCACACAGGTCCCCCTGACACAGCACAGACCATCCTGTAGGGTGCTGTAATACCTCATGTACAAGCCGCGGCTAGTACGCGAGGCAGATCACCAGTGTGGCTTATAGGATGGCGACAAAGTCAGGGTGCGGCTTATGCAGTCTTTGCCAAATCCTGCCGGACAGTGGCAATGTCCGTCTAAAATGGCTCTGGTCCGGCAGAATGACTGGTGTTGCAGGACCTGATGTCCTGCACATTCTGGGCTTTCCAAAACTGAAAGAATTTTTCAAATATTCCAACTAGAACTGAAGTTACAAGTTCTAGAATACACTCTAATATTCTAGGCAAATTAGAGCAAGTTTTTGTTATTATTTTCTTTTATCAATGCTATTCTATTCTAAATATTATGCAAAACTTTGATTTTGGTATCCAGTCCTGCAGAAATCTATCCGGTCCTGCAAAATTGGCTAGCTGCAGGACCGACTGTCCTGCATGCAAAAAAAGTTTTCGCAAAGACTGCTTATGCATGAGTGTTTAGATGCTATGTATACTACAGTACTTAGGTCACCATAATCAAACTCCCTCTGTGGCTTATAGCTTCAGCCTAAACTCATGGTGTGGCTTATATGTAAGTTACGCTTATATGTGAGTCAGGCTTATATGTGATTTAGGCTTATATGTGAGTCAAGCGTATGTACGCAATTTAGGCTTACCGTATTCAACGTAGTAAGCGCCCTGGGCACTTAAGAAATTATTTTTATGGCCTTTTAAGTACTTTAGTTTAATTGCCCCCAAAATCATGAAGCTTGAGTCTTTGTTCTAGTCTAAAAATGCCCCCAAAAGGGGGGGGGCGCTTATTAGGAGGAGGGCGCTTATTACGTCGAATACGGTATATGAGAGTCAGGCTTATACATGAGTTAGGCTTATATGTGAGTTAGGCTTATATGTGAGTTAGGCTTATACTTGAGTTAGGCATATACGCTAGTTAGGCATATACGCTAGTTAGGCATATATGCAAGTTAGGCTTATATGCAAGTTAGGCTTATACACTAGTTAGGCTTATACACAAGTTAGGCTTAGACATGAGTTTGGCTTATACATGAGTTAGGCTTATACACGAGATAGACTTAGACGTGAGTTAGGCTTATACATGAGTTAGGCTTATTCACAAGTTAGGCTTATACATGAGTTAGGCTTATTCACAAGTTAGGCTTAGACGTGAGTTAGGCTTATATGGGAGGATTTACGGTAGTCACTTACAGTACACTGCCTTCTCTGTCAACCAGACACCGACCATTTCACGGCCGCATACTGCTTTAATACAGTATGCCCTCAGTCGTCATGATGCATGAATGCAGCCCTGGCAAGTAACTCGCTGCATTGGTGCATCATGCCGACCCTTTAGGAGTGTATCAACCCAATAGGGTGGGCATCATGTATGAATGCAGTCTTGGTAAGTATATTTATTAAGGTTGGATTCATGCATCCTGACCACCAAGGACATAATGCGTCAAAGCCTTAGGTGGGCCTTTAAGGTTTAAACAGGAAAAAGGGACCTTTTCCCCTGATCTACATGCAGACTTATAATTCAGGTCTCACGTCGGTAAACACGCCCATTAATCACCTACAGACAATACATACAGTTCAGGGATGTAAGTCTTCATGTTTTTTCAGGATTTCATGTTATTAAAGAAATTCTCAAAAGTGTTATATAAATGCAGATCAGGGGCATTCTCACACGTCTCCTGTCCCTTTCATATCATTCTAACATTCTCATGGTTTGCAGGACGACAAACCCATGTATTTCTGTGCCTCACACATCACCAATACTGAGCCCACTCTCACCCCGGCCCTCACCCCAGTACTCCCGGCCATCAGGCCGGCCTAGAAGGACCCCCCACACTCACCCCACCCTCCCTGCAGTGTTTCCCGTGAGATGCACTCACTGACTCAGCCTCCCCTGCTTCATGACACATCCTGATTGTGCCTGTTCCTGACACCAACCAAAAACGCATGGCAAGGGCAGAATGTCCAGATTATACTGGCTGCTGATTGGACAAAAATAAAATCAGCTGGAGCTGGTTCCCCCATGCATGTTCTCAGGCTCACCAGTGAGTCACTGCCTGACAGGCACCAGCAGAGACTAACTCAGCCTACTCACGTGCAGAGAACTAGTGGTGGTACTGGTAAGATTGTTATTGAGAGAGCTCTCTGTTAAATGTCTGATAACAACATGTAAATGGGTAACAACACTGTTTGTCATGTTTCACTAACACCATCTAAAGGCTGCAGGAGGTCAGTTGGTTGATTTCTTGGCCCTGGGACTCCTAGCCGTGGCTCATTGACCTAGTAAACACGTGCGTCGTGCGAAAGGGGCCCTGATGGGGGCTCCCATGGTGGCACCAGCTTATGTGGGGAAAGAGGCACTGAAGGGGGATATGACAACTCCGTATTAGAGGCACTAATCGGGCCTGTCAAAGGATATTAACAGGAGGGGGGAGGGCTAGCATTATGTATTACTTGTTTTCACTCTTTACTATGAATATATTGAAGATGTAACGGTATTATGCTGCTGTTTAAGATACTAAATCATGAGTAGTAATGCATTCTAAATTATACAACATACACATTTCTTTTCATATTGGTCTATGGGATCGAGTCCTAAACATTGATGACATGTAATACATGTATATTTCATGATAACAACACGACTGCCAACTAGTACAATTTTATTGTATCAATGCGTTTTTTGGCTCTATGTTGGGCCTGGATACGATTTGATATTTTGAGTATGATTTGGGGGTACCAATAGGAATATGATTGCTATTGAATTCTATAGGTCATCAGGTAATTACTATTTTGGGTAGATGTAGAGATATATCTGTTATCTGATATATGAGAATGAGAGTTAAATTTGTGAGGGATATCTTCTCATACATGATATGTCAATAGGGATGTCATCAATACCCCCAAATCGAGTCCCAGGGCCAAACAACCACCTAACTGACGACCCACAGCATGTAAATCGTGTTAGTACAACATGTCAACATTATAAAATTCCGATTATCGCATCGACAAACACTGTATATCGTTACAGCCTTAAACTCACGGTTAGGCAACGAATTTATCTTTCCTAAACTGAAAGAATTTTGTAAATATTCCAACTAGAACTGGACTTACTGCTCTAATAAAAACGGTACCCTTTATAGGTCTAATGTTAGCTGAAATGTTATTGTGGATTTCATCATGGACTGTTTATCTAAAGTATGCGGATGGGAATAGCTGCTAAAACATGTGCCTTTCAAACATATTTTAACTGTTGTCCTAGCATCGTAATAAATCAATATAATTGAAAAATCAAGACTGATATAGTGATACTCAAAACCAGAATAAATTGGATAGCAATGACATCCCTATATGTCAATATATTGTGGGAAACCTATAGTTCCATATCCACTCACTGGGGTGTCTGACGTGCTCCAAGTGAGCGCGCATCAAGTTGCCCCTCACAATCAGACTAGAACCCAAAGTAGGAATGTTCAATTGTGTATTCTCTAAATTCGTTTGTGATATATGTATGGGCTTAACTCCGCTTCTAATAGGAATATTTGAAAAATTCTTTCACTGTCGGAAAGCTTATCGCAGGGGGTATAAGTACGCAGCATTGTTGATAATAAAGACATTTAAGAGCTGCATAGTAGCGTGTATAAATCATTCAAAGACATGAAATCTAGAGCTCTCTCTTCATAATCTTACAGGGCACTAAGTACCCTCCACATGATGTTGATGAAGTGTCTGTATTAAGAAATATTATTTAAATTCAAGGAAAGCTACATGTGTATATATCCATCCGATTCTACATGGCATCCAAGGCTAAAGAGTTACTCAGCCATGGATGACAGAAACAAACTACTAGAACTATATGACTATCTACTGGATCTGCATGTACAAATGTGTACTGGATAGTTGATAACTGGGCCTCCATAGACTTCTATATAGCTACACATTTGCTTGACTACCAGACTTTGCATAGAAGACAATGGGCAGTTTTATCAGAGATTGGGCGGATCTTCCCAGAATAGAGGAAGGAGTAAGGAATAAATTCAGGAGGGAATGGCTACAGGAGAAAGACTGCAACAATGACTTTCTGTCAGATTATGTAAGGAAGTTGAGAGAACCAGGGAAGGCATCATGTATTTACTGTAACAGTATTCTGAACTATTCAACCACAGGGAAGAGTGCAATTACTAGTCATGCTCGGAGAATATCACACAAGAGTAATAGAAATGACAAAAAGGGAAATCAGAAACTGCTATCATCATATTGGGGTGATACCCATATTACGACCACTGATGACCCAGAAGTACCCTATGGAGCTGCAGCGAATGTCAACGCTATGTTACATACAGGTAGCACTGGCAACAGTTCTACTGATCCTGCACCGAGGCAAACCAATGCTTCCACCCGTGATAGGAAGTATACAGCTGAAGCAACACTGCTTGCCTTTGTGGCTGAACATAAGCTGCCACTTTCAATGATACCAGCTCTTATAGAATTGACACAAGAGTTAGCAAGGGACCGTGCATCTCTCAATTCTTTGAAAATGACAAGGCCTTGTGGAACCTACAAACTGACTCATGGGTTAGCTTCAGCACTTAGAAAGAAGCTGATTGTGGATCTCAGAAGGTACCCGTTTTCAATCAATCTGGATGAGTGTAACAGCAATGCCAATAAGCGCATTCTCACAGTGCTGGTGTCATACTACAGTGAAGAGGAAGAAAAGGTCCTTGTCCAACATTATATGACCTCTGAGTTAATATATGTAAATGGTCAGTCAGTATTTGATGCATTCTTCTCCATGCTCAGGCAAGACAACATACCTGTCACCAACCTAGTCTCTACCCTGTCAGACTCAGCTGGCTATATGAGAGGAGTTAATGTTGGGTTTGAGACCTTCCTCAGAATGAAGGCCCCCCATTTGCTCTCTATTGGGGGAGATACCTGCCATGATATACACAATATTGTGAAGAAGTTCTGTAGGTATTTTGAGAAATATCTAGAACTCTTATTGGACGATCTACATGTTGACATGAAGTATTCTGTGGATATTGAGAGCTACCTTAGAGACATATGCACAGCACTTGGAATCAACTACATCAAAGTGAAGCAGAGAATTGCACACAGGTGGTTGTCAGTGTACAACTGCTCACTACCAGTAAAGCAGATGCTGGATGCCCTCACCCTACTATACTGGTCATGGCTGCCAGAGGACAAGCAGACCCCAGAACTGAAGAAAGTGTACAATGACCTTCTCCCTGAGTCTAATGAGGGAAAGAGGCTCATAGCCAGTATCCACACAGAGTGCATACTCAAGGAGACTACACCTCAAGGACAAGCAAGGAAGATCCGCATTGTCAACAAGCTGCTCACCAATAGGCCCAAGACCCTACTCATGCTGAACATGTATAGGCGTCTAGCTGGATGCATTATCAACCAATGAGATAATTCCCTGACCTTCACTGCGGAATTTTTAGGGTGCATTATGTAACAGCCTGGACCCATTGTGATTGCTGTATCAGTGCTTATCTCGCCGGTTACCAGATCAAGCAATGGATGCGCCCACAGGGCGACCAGACTGACCCCTATATAGCCTGCCTGAAGAGGTTCAAGGTTTACATTGACACTTTTCAGAAAAATGAACCCATGATCCACCTTGTGTATGACAAGCAGCGTGCACTCCTAAAGGGGTTCCTACAATGCTTCATCAGGGCAGAGGAGGTCAACAAGCAAGAACACCAGCTGAGGAAAATCAAAGTCAGTGACACATCTCTACATCAGCCTGACAGTGGTGTGTACATGGGACTTCGTGCTAGGGAGATATTCCTGGCTCTAGACAAAGCATCACCTGTGAGGGTTAAGTTCATAGACACTCTGAAGAAGGCCTATCGTGAGACAGCAGAGTACATGCAGACTAAACTCTGCCGTAACACCATGATGCAGCACCTTTCTGCACTGGACCCCAATGCCTGTGGCCACTCACAGACCAACAGAGAGCTCCTCAGAATGCTCCTTCACCACTTCAGCTATGTTCTGACAGAAGATGAGAAGGAGTTATATGCAGAGGAGATCAGGATAATGCAGATAGATGAGGACCTCCCCCAGTATGACAAGGACATGAGGCTGGATGAAGAGGTTCAAGGTTTACATTGACACTTTTCAGAAAAATGAACCCATGATCCACCTTGTGTATGACAAGCAGCGTGCACTCCTAAAGGGGTTCCTACAATGCTTCATCAGGGCAGAGGAGGTCAACAAGCAAGAACACCAGCTGAGGAAAATCAAAGTCAGTGACACATCTCTACATCAGCCTGACAGTGGTGTGTACATGGGACTTCGTGCTAGGGAGATATTCCTGGCTCTAGACAAAGCATCACCTGTGAGGGTTAAGTTCATAGACACTCTGAAGAAGGCCTATCGTGAGACAGCAGAGTGTCACGCCACAAAACCCCTTATTATACCTTCATCAATTGTATTACGTCATATTACGTCATATTACGTCATAATTATGATTTATGATTATTAATATTCATATTTATTATTATTTGTAATACGCACAATACTTTATGCATATTTTCAATCCATATGTCCATCAAAGTACACCTAGACGTCAGACATACCTTTTACTCATAAAGCCAAGCATAACTGACCCCCATACATAACTAATCCATAGATCACAAGCAGACCCTTATCCCATGGACAATAGGTAACGGTCGGCCTGTCCAGACGACAAGGCACCGACCGGTCACCTATACACAAAACAAATGAACTATATGTTGACCCCAAGGATTAACTGTCAACACATAAAACAATGCTATAAAGCTGGACACCCTTAATCAGTGTGGCACCGCCAAAGCCACTTGAGCCGGCTGGAGGCCACCTGGAAGGTGGGCGACAAAGCCCCCATGTGTGCATGCTACTTATTATGTAATCCATTACCCATAATGCACTGGACCCAGGCTCCCCACCCGCGGTCCAGCGCACACCACATGTTAAAGCCATGAATATATAATTATCCAATCAAATGTCAAATGTATATTATCCAATGAAAACCACTGTTACATCTACTTCTGGTCACATGGGCACCCCCTCCACCTGCCGGGTACCTGTACTTATACCCCGGTCAGATGGAGGAGGAAATCACTTATCATCTTGCAACCATCAGTAACTTATATACTGAGCCCTAGTGACTGGTACTCTGATATTAATATTATTATTAATAAAAGATACCAAGTATTGAAACTGACGTCTCACCTCATCTTTACGCCCTCATTGATGTGGAAGGGTTTTCCCTAGCCACAGAGTGGTAGAGAACCGGGCAACCTTCAGCTACCTGCGACCATGAAGAAATTTTTTAATGCAGAGACACCAGTCCCTCAGTGACCTATCATCACGGAGGCACACTAGGAGCCAGGGACCAGCACCAACATCAGGTCTACAACCCACCAGGAGGAAAGGACCAAGCAACAACAAGCACATCACCAAGTCCACCTCCTGCATCTACAAGGACACAGTAAGACATTCTAAAACAACACTTATAGACACTGTACCTATTATACCTATAGACATAGCTACCCCACCCACCTCTCCCATTCGTGTTGAACCCACTGTCAACATGGCCGGAGACGATCAGGTAGAGGTAGAAAGACAACGAGAACTAGACGATAGGATATCAAGAAAATTAGACGAACAATTAGCGGCCCATAAGGCAGAGCTAGAAAGACTGAAATCTGATATCGCAGAATATAGGAACACCAAATCCATTAGCGACCTGGCTAGCGCCATTTCAAAAGCTAACAAGTACACCATCCGTGAACCAATCAAATTCTCAAAGCCAGACATTAAGATGAGCACCAGAAAGTGGTTCACCGACCTAGAACGCTTTGTTAGACTCAAATACCCCCAAGAAGATCACCCCATCCATGTCACTTGTGCAGTCTATCTAGCTGGACCAGCGTACGAATGGTACAGTATTCAGCCCACTAGTGTACAAGACGATTATGACCTTATAAAGAAGGGACTCATTCACCACTTCAAGGATGTCGAGAACGACATCAAACTATTGACATTGTCCCCATTTGACCCCACCCTACACACCATGGAAGAATGGCTAAAGGACGCCAACACCCACTTCCAAAACAAGGGGGTGGACATAGAAGCTGCCATCATCCAGGTAGCCACCGTATTAAATGAGGACTACCGAGAGGCGATCAGAGCGGAAAGTCCTACTACATGGGCCTCCCTCTGCAGAGCACTCAGGTGTGCATACCTGTATAAGAAGACCCCCACACATAAGGTATCATCCCTATCCAACAACACCCTAGACCCAGTCATAGCGGCTCAGCTAAGGGAGAAGGATAGGGAGAACGAAAAACTGAGAGACCTTCTACAGAAGCAACAGGAAGTTATGGAGACCGAACATACCGTAGCTGCTATGGGGGGTGGTAAACCAAAACCCACCTACCACAAACAAGCAGCTACACCGACACAGCCTCCATCAGCCGACTTCGCATTGCCACCCAACTATAGGGGGAGGAGAGAGGACTTCGACATCAATTACGTCGACAACATCAGGAAGGCACGCTCAATGGGCCTCATCCCTCCCACCCACCGATTTAAAGGGGGACCCAAAGACATTATAACCCTTCTTCAAACGGGTTCCCTACCCCCACATCACTTCAAACTCATTCAGAGCCAACAACAACAACAACAAAGGTGGCAGCCCCAACAGCAATCATGGCAGCCACCACAACAACAACAACAATGGCCACAACAACAACAACAACAATGGCCACAACAACAACAACAACTACAACTTCAACCAACGCCACAAAACCCCACTCCACAGTACACCATGACACAGCTCGTCAGCATGATGAACGACCTCACCAAGACGACGGGAAACTAGATTGTCATCCTATGGATAGGCCTCATCAGGATGACAAAACAGTCCCCAACACAGAACAAACAGCATCGCCCATCGACACCACGCCACATGACCCACAGACAATCCACAACGCTGCACCAGTGCGCGGGAGACCTGCCGACGTCCAAGCTACTCTGGAAGTCGTCCCCCCACCACTCCCCGACCTACACATGGAAGAAGGTGAGCAGAGTGTTTTGTTTATCAACATGGTCAATGGCAATATAGATCTACAATTCAAAGATACCAACATCCCCAGTCTAGTAGACACAGGAGCCACCGTCTCTTGCATGAGAGAGGGTCTAGCCTCCACTCTATCGAAACTAGTTCCTCATGAGTTTTCACGAATCAGGTCCAAAGTTTATCTTGCCGATGGAGCATTGTGTCACATCAAAAGAGCTATCAAAATCAAATTCAAAATTCAAGGCAAAACATTCAGTCATCAATTTGCAATTCTTCCAAATTGTTCCTCACCAATCATATTGGGAACAGATTTTCTATCAAAGACTAAAAGCAAAATCAATTACTCCACTGACCCAACTCCAAAATCTCAACCAATCAGGGCAGTGAGAGCCATTTCGATACCTCCATTTTCCGAAATGGCCATAACAGGCCAAGTCACATGCTACCACTCAGTCAGTCAAATCAATGGTATAACAGACAATTTTGACAGATCTGACAAACTTCCAAATTACATCGTACAACGTTCAGTCGTGACACCTGACCAAAGAGACAGACACCCACTGATATTATTGAATATCACATCTAGAATCTGTAAAATCCAGAAGGGTGAAATCGTAGCCTTATATACAAAAACAGACATAGACAAAGAAAATCATATATTATCGACAGGCTACGAGGACACACAACCCGAGGAGACAGACATAGACATAGACATAGACAACAACTCCACTATCAGTGACAGTGCATCATCAACAGGGTCAGACAAAACATTCTACGTACCAACACCAACATACTCAGAATATTCTGACTCTGACATGGATCAATCCATGTCAGACGACGAAGATTACATAAATATGGTACAAGAGACGACAGGTCACGACGAACAAGACATAGACAAAGACATGTACATAGGAAAGGACATAGACATAGAACCAGAAAAAGAAAAATCACACGTCTTCCAAAAACCAGACTGCCTCACAGATGATCAATTCACAACATTTTGCCAGTTGATTGAAGAATACGACGACATATTCGTGGGAAAAGATAATATGATTGGAAGAACCCATCTGTACACCCATAAAATCAACCTGATCCCAGACGCCAAACCCTTACAGTTCTACCCATTCAGAATGGCCCCGCACAAAGCTGAACGACTTGAAATTGAATGTCAGAAGCTGGTAAAGCAGGACATTCTGGAGGAAACCAATACGGGTCCCTGGTCATCCAGAAGTTTTCTTGTAGAGAAAAAGAACGGGCAGGGTTACAGATTAGTGACAGATCTAAGATATGTGAATTCCCAATCCATCAACCAAGCACTTACATCACCACGAGCAGACGACAGCCTAGAAATGATTGGTGAGATGCGACCTGCCGTGTTCTCTAAAATGGATGCCCAACAAGGGTACTTCCAGATACCAATTAGAGAGGACGACAGGGACATCACAGCCTTTCTCACTAGGACCAAGAAATATAGATACAAGACCATGCCCATGGGACTCGCCAGCAGTGCTCAGGCTTTCCAAGCTGTAGTCAACTTGATCCTACAGAACCTGCAGTACAAATGTGCAATCCCATACTTAGACGACATCTTGTGTTTGTCACCTACCATAGACCAACATTTCATTGATTTAAGAAACATATTCGAAGCACTAAGAAATGGCAAACTGAAGCTGAAGAAAACCAAGTGCGAATTCTTCCTAGAGGAACTAGACTTCCTAGGAATGAAAGTCACCACTGACGGTATCAAACCATCCCCAGACAAAGTCCACAAGATCCAGACATTCCCCACACCGAAGACCACAAAAGAGGTGCGGTCATTCACTGGACTCGCCCAATTCTATAGGAAATTCATCAAAGGGTTCAGTGAAATTGGTCGACCTCTATTCAACCTACTCAAAAATGGGAACAAATTTGTTTGGACAAAACAATGTGAGACTGCATTTCAGACCCTGAAGGACTCTATATGCAATGACGTCATCTTGCTGTACCCAGACTACAACAAACAGTTCCATCTTACAACAGATGCATCTGGTACAGCCCTGGGAGCTACTCTTTCCCAGGAGAAAGACGGCGTTCTACGACCAGTAGCCTTTGCGGGCAGAGCACTCCATGACCACGAAAGGAATTATGGTGCCACCCAAAGAGAACTATTGGGAGTAGTATTTGCTATAGAGTACTTCAGACACTACCTAGAAGGAAGACCATTCGAGTTATATACTGACCACCAAGCCCTCATCCACATGTTGACAAAATCAGATAACAAAAACATGTGGGCAAGGTGGGCACTCAAAATTCAACAATTTCAATTCAATATCAGACACATAAGAGGCAAATTAAATATACCATCAGACGTTATGTCAAGACGAGACTACCCACTAGACAAGACACCAATGACAGATCCTCCACCAAAACCCAAAGCCATAAGGGTACAACATAGAATTATGTTTGAGGATGACATACACACACAGAAATTCAAAGAAGACGAACCACCATTGACGCTACCAAAACGACTACCCAAATCAATCCTGAAGAGAAACTCCACCCATCACTTCTATTGTGAATGTATGGAAGAAAGCACAGAAGATATAGAAGAAGTAAAACGATTGACCCCCAACCTGAGAGCAAATCCTGACATTCCAAGTACCAAATTACATCATTTTGGGCTTCCACAAACAGAATACAAGGGACTGTTAGCAGCCATAGTGGCCTCGGTACAACAGGAAGTGGATTCAGCTGCACGACCGGTCCCAGGCCACGCCCCACAGCAGCTGACAGTACCCTCTACATCCCTAGAAGCCCTATCAACATTCATAGAAGAAACTCAAACAGAACAAATAGAGCAGGTTGCGGCGACCCGACCGGTCCCAGGCCACACCCCGGCACCGCAACCTAAGAAAACCACAGATAAACCAAAAACGAAGAAGAAAAATGAGAAGCCTAGAAGAGACGCCACAGACATGGCAAAACACTTGGCCAATCAGACTAATCATCTGATTGAAATGATAGAAAGCCTCTCCGACCCACAGATCTCCATCCTCAACCTCAAAAGAGAACAAAGATATAATTTACACACAAAAGCTATCATCACGTATTTAGAGAACGGACAGGTACCCAACGACAAAAACAAGAAGGAAACGGAGCAATTTATCAAGATTGCTGATGATCACATCATGCTGAATGATATCTTGGTCCATATCAACACGGTACTATGGAAGAAACACAAGGAATTCTCATTCCAACCTGTCATCCCAGATGACATGAGACTTCCCATCTTGAAGCTTTTTCACGACCTCCCAATGGCAGGACACGCTGGCGCACAAAGAATGCTGTCGACCATGCTTCCCAAAGTATATTGGAAGAGCATGGCGGCCGACGTCCAGAAATTCACAGCGACCTGCCACGTCTGTTTGAAAGCCAAAAAGATGAACCTAACCAACAACCTGCCAATGACGGCCCATAGTACCCCTTCTTACCCATTCCAGTTTGTCCACATAGATGCCATAGGCCCACTACCACCAACACCAGGAAAGAATGTATACATTCAGGTAGTGGTCGACAGGTTCTCTAAATTCTGCATAGCTTACCCTACTACATCATTGGACGCGGAAACAACTACCGCAGAATTCATAGAGAAGGTTGTTCTGGCCGAGGGTATACCAACATACCTCCAGTCAGACAATGGAACGTCATATAAAAACTCAAAATTCAGAAACATGACATCTTCCCTCAACATAAAACATGTCTTCAGCTCGGCCTATAGACCAAAATCGAACGGCCAGGCTGAAAGATATGTGAAGACGCTGTCTGAAGGCATACGGGCCTACTGTGAGGAACACCAGGACACATGGGATGTATTCCTACCACACCTCGTGTTCTCCATCAACAACACAGAGTCCGCCACCACTGCCTTCACACCGTTCTTCATTATGAAGGGAAGGAACCCAAACACCATAATAGACAACAAACTCAATCAGGAAGAAGAGAAAAGTCTAAATCTCCACATCATTGACAAATTAAAGAAAATAGACTACACATACAACCAGGTCATTGAAAACATTGAAAAGAGGACAGAACAAATGAGACAACAACACGACAAAAAGGCAAAACCTACAAAGGTGCAGAAAGAATCACTAGTGTATGTCAAGGTACCCCGACTGATGGATAGAACAAAATGTTTGAAACTTCAGAAGGTGTACTCTGGTCCATACATAGTGTGCAAATTCGTCTCAAAAACATCTGTCCTCCTCAAATCTGTCATCACAATGAAAACAATGAAAAACCCAGTCCATGTAGACAGACTGAAACTCGTACGTCACGTGAGAAACAATGACTTCATACACAGACTCATTGACCCGAACGACGACCTCATAACCAAACTATGGAAGAAAGACGGAGATTCATATAAAGCGAGACCAGCGCTTCTACAAACCAAAAATATATATAAAGCAAAGCCGGCCCACTCCAAGGTCAAGAGGAGGACACCGGTAGGACTAAAACCATAATATAAACTATAGAAAACATAAGAGGAAAAGAGTTATCACCTATATTACATAAACAACAAAAAACTCACTATATCATCGCTATTATTACAAAGAGACATCAACTGTCATATATTATCAACTTTGATATCAAAAGGATCAACACTGACTACTACGACTACTATTATCACTACTACTATTATAATGATTCACAAAGAATCACGACTTACACACCGATCATCAAAAGAAATACTGGAAATACAGTATTTATCACCATAAAAGCGCACAAGCTTCATCAATTATTACTATTATTATTATTATCCATCTATACCCATTTCACCACACAAGTAAGTGGCAGGGCGACTCCATATTATTGCTGCTCCTTTAACAAACTGACACTTCAAATAGAACTATTATCAACATGTCAAAATCCGACATGAAAGGACAGTTTGCGCACTCTTATTAACCCACCCCCCCCCATAGACCAGTGGAAAAGCGGTGTATGCAGGCGGCCGCCCGCATGCATCGCAGGTGTCAACAACACCAGGAGGATGACCGCAATCTGAGCCCTGGATGGCGCCACCACTGGAGCGCGCAAACAAAAGCTCCACTTATGGGAGTGTGATAACGACCAACATGGCAGGGTGACATAGCCACCACCCTGTACCCAGACCAAAGGGTATAAGTTCCCACACATCCCCCCATCTTTCCACAGTCACCCAGTGACCACACCCCTACACACATCGATTCAGTCAGGAGCAGCCCACAGTTAATTTGGTAGATCCCCGCCAGTACTGCGCACTTACACTCATCCTTCACCAACTATCGACTATCAACTATTACTACTACAAACGATCGACTACTACTATTATTACTATCAAATCCCAACAACTCGGGAATCATGAGGTATACACTCTACCTCCTATTAATCATCACACACATCATTTACACGGCAGCACAACCAATAGTGAGGCAAAATATCGGCCTCATCTATGAACAGCTGCCGGGACAAATCATCACCGGTCATGACCTACACGAGGTCATACTGGCCATCCCCTACAACATCCCAATGGCTCCTCGTCCGAAGCCACTCATTTACAACACCATCAGGACTCTTCAACTGACTTCACTAGGACCCCATGACAGCCATGACGCCAAGATGTTACAACAAGCTGCTGACCTCGACCGACTACTACAAAACGTAGATATTAACATTATTAAGACTTTAAAGAACATTGCACACTTCCTCTCGGATCCTATTACCAACAGGCCAAAGAGAGCTATCCTAGGATTCTTAGGGGAGCTCTTTAAATCCATCTTCGGCCTGGCAACTACTAGAGACATGGATTCTATCATCAACGTCATACATCACCTAGATGCTAGAATTGGTACACTGGCCGACGTCAATGTTAAAACTGCACAAGGATTACATGACGTCACACAGCAACACCAGCAGTTTCTAGACACTTATATAAAACAACAGGACGTTGTGCAGGAATCCCTACTCAATATTACCGAATCCATAGACTCATGGTCTGATGATTTCTCCACAACCCTAACCTCCATCCAAGCCGACCAGGATCGTAGAATTACCCAGTCAGCCATCATATCGGCTCAGGTAATTGTCCTAATGACCAGGATCGCCTACCAACAAGGGTTATACAAGGTGGAAAATTCTCTCAGATTATTGTCCACTGGAATATTAGCACCGGATATGATCCAACCCACAGAACTAGCCCTCAAGCTAGCCACCTTAGACACACAACTCAAAATTAGGAACCCAGGATCCGAGGTAACCATCATTGACACCGCATATTACTACTCACAACCAGTTGCACTATACACCTATTCCAAAACTCACCTTTACATTCATATTAATGTTATCATTTCTGCCACAGACGCAGCATTTAACTTATATCAAGTAATTACAACTCATGTCCCCATTAACACCGAAAATACGACAAGTTCTGGATCTACCCTATTACACACTGACAAAACTTTCCTCGCTGTCAACGAGGCAGAGACATTGTACTTAGAGATGACAAACGCAGATCTGCTTACGTGCCAAGGCTCAATACTGAAAGTATGCGCTAGGACCATGCCTAGAATACGCAGTGACCAGCCAACCTGCCTCATGGCGGCCTTTAAAGGTAACCAGGCAGACATAGCCAGACTCTGCACATTTCAAGTACACCCTCTGAGACCCATACAAACCCGTGCTATAGCTATTGGTAAAGATAAATATTTAGTATCTACTAACAGGGAGTACTACCACGTCATCTGTCAGCACATGACACCAACTACTAAGAAAGCTTCGGCCTACGCAGTTATTGGTGTCCCATGTATGTGCCACTTACAGTTTGACTCATTGTACCTCCCAAACACCAAAATTCCTTGTAACGAATCTTCTTCAACACATTTTCTAATGCACGCGGCCAATACACCCATACTACTCGCACTCACAAACAATCTGAACATCACAGCATCATCACTACACCACGATCCAATACACATACCACATCTACATACACAAGCTATCATCAAATCTATGACAAACATCAGCAAGTTGTCATCAGACATTACATTGGACCTGGAACCCTTCACCAGGAATATCCTAATAGAAGCCACCAACGCAGCAGACATCTTAGACCGACCCATACAGGACACACCCATACGAGAGAACATAGCTAGCTTCTTCGCTAGCCCTGTATGGAACTATATAGTACCAGTCACTTGCATTCTAAACGCCGTAGGATTCTTCTACTTATTATATGTATCCAAAGGAAAAGCACTATTCGCGACCATCCCAACCGTTAGTGCTCGACCCAACAACATTTCTTGGAAATTTATTAACCCCATCCCCCAGAGTGAAACCAAAGAAAATCACACTATCAATTTAGATCAATACGTTGATGCCCATAACATTTTTACCCTGATATTTGTAGCCTTAATCGTATACGCTGTTATCAAAACCATCTTCAAATGTAAAAACAAGATTACACGTCACTTTGGAATGACAAACCCTGGACATAAGACCAATCCTACTATTACTCTCAAAATTTACCAAGGACACGTCAATCACACCATCCCACTGCTATCCCTACCCTACGAACGTGACTCTATTGTTAATGAATTCATTCCAACCCTGACGGCCATCTCCGCCCTGTCATGCCCATACCCACGCATAAACATGACATGGAACGGCCCCATATCATTCAACATCAACGGAAAACAGAAATCATACTATCTACCCAACCACGTCATACTACCCCTAGCGGCACGGTTTTCTATCATACCGGCCCTGAAAGACGACACCACCACCACAGGATTAACCCTTAAGACTATTGATATGACTACATCCCTACATCCGACTGAAACCCAAGACAACATTGACATTGACCCCGATGGTGACAACACTACGTCACTTATCAAAAACCCAAAAGACATGACCACTACCGAACTATTGACAGCCATTGTTATGAAAAAGAGTGAGACAGGAAATGAAACATAAAAATTTATTATAGAAGGTGATAACTCAGAACGAACTTCCTCCATTGCCCCTCGACATTGAGAATGAATATCAAAGATCAAGTATTGCCAAAGATCATTGCATAAACAAAATACACTGCTCAACCTATTGCTATACACGTACTATCATACCATACTAAGTATTACACATGGCCTATGTAAACGCTTAGTACATTTATATTATTATTGAAATGAATTTCTTACAGCTTCCTATCGTATAAATTGATTGTATTATAATCTAGGACGGAAGCGCGACATATAGAAACAGTACGTCACATTACATTTACCACTGTACCACGACTTGTATTATGTAAATAATTGGTAAAGGTTAAAAGCTTCCAAAAAGGTATAATCATATAAATAGAACGGAAGCGAGACATATAGTACCAGTACGTTACCATTGAAATATTATTAATTTACCACTGCATAACATGTATGTAAAAAAAAAAAAAAACACCGTATAAACCTAGAAAATGTGATTAAGAACCTAGTCATAGTCATAGCATAAGATAGATATATCAAAAATCATAAAATACAAAAATAATGTTCATACAAATACTTTTGAAGCGTGACATAACTCTTCCTCTACTACTTCGCGGCCTGCACGAGGGCGTGCAGGAGTTGTATTGGGGGGTGCTGTCACGCCACAAAACCCCTTATTATACCTTCATCAATTGTATTACGTCATATTACGTCATATTACGTCATAATTATGATTTATGATTATTAATATTCATATTTATTATTATTTGTAATACGCACAATACTTTATGCATATTTTCAATCCATATGTCCATCAAAGTACACCTAGACGTCAGACATACCTTTTACTCATAAAGCCAAGCATAACTGACCCCCATACATAACTAATCCATAGATCACAAGCAGACCCTTATCCCATGGACAATAGGTAACGGTCGGCCTGTCCAGACGACAAGGCACCGACCGGTCACCTATACACAAAACAAATGAACTATATGTTGACCCCAAGGATTAACTGTCAACACATAAAACAATGCTATAAAGCTGGACACCCTTAATCAGTGTGGCACCGCCAAAGCCACTTGAGCCGGCTGGAGGCCACCTGGAAGGTGGGCGACAAAGCCCCCATGTGTGCATGCTACTTATTATGTAATCCATTACCCATAATGCACTGGACCCAGGCTCCCCACCCGCGGTCCAGCGCACACCACATGTTAAAGCCATGAATATATAATTATCCAATCAAATGTCAAATGTATATTATCCAATGAAAACCACTGTTACATCTACTTCTGGTCACATGGGCACCCCCTCCACCTGCCGGGTACCTGTACTTATACCCCGGTCAGATGGAGGAGGAAATCACTTATCATCTTGCAACCATCAGTAACTTATATACTGAGCCCTAGTGACTGGTACTCTGATATTAATATTATTATTAATAAAAGATACCAAGTATTGAAACTGACGTCTCACCTCATCTTTACGCCCTCATTGATGTGGAAGGGTTTTCCCTAGCCACAAGAGTACATGCAGACTAAACTCTGCCGTAACACCATGATGCAGCACCTTTCTGCACTGGACCCCAATGCCTGTGGCCACTCACAGACCAACAGAGAGCTCCTCAGAATGCTCCTTCACCACTTCAGCTATGTTCTGACAGAAGATGAGAAGGAGTTATATGCAGAGGAGATCAGGATAATGCAGATAGATGAGGACCTCCCCCAGTATGACAAGGACATGAGGCTGGATGAGTGGTGGACGTTGGTGTCACACACTGGGAGGTACCCCTGCCTGGTCAGGATTGTGAAGATGTGTCTGAGCATCTTCACCTGCCCCAGGGTAGAGCAGTGCTTCAGTCAAATGAACTCTATTGTCACCAAAACCTCCAATAGAACCAGCTGTGAAACACTCTCTGCCCTACACACAGTCAGGTACTACCTCAACACCAAACCTAAGACTGCAGAGCAGGAGAAGAAGGAAAAGGACACTGTGTCTCTGAAGCTCTTCCACAGAGAGGATGTGGTCAAAGACCCTGTGGACTCCATGGTATGCACACACATGCACACTGCACACTGCTCATATGACAAAGAACAGAAAGAAAAGCAGGACCAAGAGGAAAAGGACAGAACAAAGTCATCCTGCATGATTAACCCATCTGCAGCTGCAGCAAAGAAAAGAGAGAAAATGGCAGACGAGAAAAGGAAGAAGAAGTCCACCAAGAGGAAGAGGGAAGGACATGCAGATAGAGAAAGTGGAAGGTCCCCGAAAAAGAAAAAGAAAAAGAAAAAATCCCACCAATAGGTAAACTGTTAGGCTTATTCACAACGTTTTTGGAGAGCCTCACATGATCTGTATATAATGATTATTGTTTTCCAGGTTCTGTTCATTACTTTAAAGGTATCCCTATACACGCCTTACACTGACATATGACTTCCTGTTTTTTAACCTGTCCTGACTTACATCCCTGCATACTTGTTGCAGCTCAAGCTCAACAAACAATAAGCCATAGAGGGCACAGGGGGTCTAGGAGTAACCACCCCACCCCCAATGATTAAATCATCAAATATCAGATACCGGTAATTTAATGACCCACCTGTCTGACACGACCTCATGGAACAACTCTTTTGTAATTTAGTGTGTACTTGACACCCCCTCCCTCTCACATGTCCACATTCATGAGGCCACACCAAAAAAAGGTTGTTTGTTTTGCTGAGAATAAAGACTAGGCACTGGCGGCTGTAAAATGAATCAGGCAGCTTTAATATACACTTACCGGGTAATAAGTCAGATATTGAACTTGCCATACAAAGATAAAGCACAATGAGACCTCGATAACCTGACAACCCCTATTTTAGTAAAAATACGGCCGGATGTTGAATTATGGATTATTGAGTTAGTTTAGTTGTCAAAGACTGGATAATCGAGGTCTCTGTATTTGAGATTCTGCATTAAATTACATGCAGTAACAGGGCTGAGCAGATGGCTGAGGTCTCAGTGCAACATATGGTAACTGTTGTATATGGTACACATGTGTCTGATAGCAGATGGTGTACAGGAGGGGGGGGGTAGTAGCAGCTCCCCTGGGGGGGGGGGTGTAAGGGGATACCCTCTCAGCCGTGAATCCACGCATGGCATGTACACCGCACGTATACAGGGAAGAGGACAGCAGGAAGGGAAATGTAGCAAGATATCTATGTCTACAGGGGTTAGTCTACTGTGGTAGCCATGATGTGGTGTCTGTTGAAGTTACAGTAGAAGCCATCATGGAGCTAACATTGAGGCCATGATGTGGCTTCTGTTGAAGCTACAGTTGAAGCCATGATGTGGCTTCAGTTGAAGTTACAGTTGAAGCCATGATGTGGCTTCTCTTTAAGATAAAGTCAAAGCCATGATGTGGCTTCTGTTGGAGCTACAGTTGAAGCCATGATATGGCTTCTCTTTAAGATAAAGTCAAAGCCATGATGTGGCTTCTGTTGGAGCTACAGTTGAAGCCATGATGTGGCTTCTGTTGAAGTTACAGTTGAAGCCATGATGTGGCTTCTCTTTAAGATAAAGTCAAAGCCATGATGTGGCTTCTGTTGGAGCTACAGTTGAAGCCATGATATGGCTTCTGCTGAAGCTACAGTTGAAGCCATGATATGGCTTCTGCTGAAGCTACAGTTGAAGCCATGATGTGGCTTCTGTTGAAGCTACAGTTGAAGCCATGATGTGGCTTCTGTTGGAGCTACAGTTGAAGCCATGATGTGGCTTCGGTTGAAGCTACAGTTGAAGCCATGATGTGGCTTCAGTTGAAGCTACAGTTGAAGCCATGATGTGGCTTCTGTTGGAGCTACAGTTGAAGCCATGATGTGGCTTCTGTTGGAGCTACAGTTGAAGCCATGATGTGGCTTCGGTTGAAGCTACAGTTGAAGCCATGATGTGGCTTCTGTTGAAGTTACAGTTGAAGCCATGATGTGGCTTCTCTTTAAGATAAAGTCAAAGCCATGATGTGGATTTTGCTGAAGCTACAGTTGAAGCCATGATGTGGCTTCAGTTGAAGCTACAGTTGAAGCCATGATGTGGCTTCTGTTGGAGCTACATATGAATGCAAGATGTGGATACATTGAATTCCCAGTTGGGGCCATGACAATGCATATATTTCATTCCCTAATTGACAGCCCAAACATAGGGGGAGGATAAAGTGGCTGTAGGTGGCACTTGGTGTATAGAGGGTGTGGGAAGGGACAGCTGTCCTCACTCTGGGTAGACTGTAACATGGGGAGCAGGTAGAGGGGCAAACCTTTAGTGTGAGCTGCTCACTGTGACCGCATTAACGTGGATGGTACATTTTGAAGCCCCTACTGGAGGGACAGGCACACAACACCATTGTAGGCTGTGCCAAGGGGGGAAGTGATGGTGATTGAATCTATGAGGTGAGTGAAGGTAGAAAGCATGCCCCTACACTTTTACTGAGGCAATGTTTCTGTAACATCAGACACTACACGGGCATAGTGTTAGATGGACAAGCCTTTGGTATGCTGTATGTCAACCACAGCAGGGGGGAGTTCGTAACCCGACACAGCAGGGTGCTAGTGAGACTCGAGCTGGGTACCTCCCACATCCAAGTCCAACGCTCTACCGCCTGAGCTACTCCCCACCCCCTCAGCAGTAATGTATCATGCTGGTACGATGGTACTGATACACTCGCAAAGGCTCGGCATGATGCACCAATGCAGCACCGGCAAAGTTTTTGGCATTGGTGTATCCTAAAGGTGAATTAGGAGGTCCCTTGAGGCTTCATGCTGTCCTTAAAGGGTTAACTTAATCCTCATACATACACTTAATGGGCTATACCTGCTCCATGCAGTTGATAGACTCCTGACAGAGAACTGCTACAGAGGTACTTCCCATATATTATCCATGCTATCCTGGGAACTTTAATATGGCTTCTATGGAGTAGTACTCAGCCTATAAACTTATTCAACCAATAAGCTGAATGTGAATTTAAAGACAACATTTTGGCGTATTGCTGCTGTTAATATGTTTTCTCTATGTTGCTGATATTAGAAAGCCACGCTCTAGGAGGGTAAAATTCAGTTCATATGAAGAAAAGAAACACCAGAAAAAAAATCAACTTCAGGGAGGGATTTTACGGTATGTACATTAGACAATGGTTTGATATGATTAAGAGTTGACAGACATCTGAATCATGGTAAGTTGTATGTGGTGTGGGTACATGTTGTGGTATAGGCCTGTTGTGGTGGGGTCTGGCAGCGTGTAAGTCGGGCAGGTGGGCAGCTTTGTGGTAAGGTTCTATTTCAAGTACTACTGCACCGCACTCTCCGAGCATATACCCGGTGCCCACCCTAGACGCTGAGTATGTGCTGGGAGCTGGGTGCTTAACTCCGGCATTCTGGAGCACTAGTTGTACTGTACCAGGCTGTGATGACTGCTGTACTGACAGCCTGCCACTTACAACATCATGGGCCTTTACTCCAGGGTTCTCCTCAGACTGTAACGACACCGGCGGGCCGCCGGCGTACTTTTCATTGCCGCCGGCGTCAAATTACCCCAGAATCGCCGCCGGTGTCATCGTAGCTTTCTATAGGTTTTTGAATTTTGAAAATCCATCAATTAGAACAGAAGTTATTGCAATTTTAGGGTTTTTAATCTAGAAGAAATTACTTTTATGCATCGATTCGCTCATGTGGTATCATATAGTAGTTCTATAAGCCTCATGCCCAGCTCAATAGGACCAATAGGAGAATCCTATAAGCTGCACTTCGGGTCTGACTTGTATATGCATCTATTTCTACGCGAGAATTTACGGTGTGATTTTTGAGTCTGTGGAGAACCCTGTACTCAACCCTCTAAGGATGTCGCTAAAAGATGACATGTGTCGTCATGATGCACCAATGCAGCCCCGGCGAGTAACTCAGCTGTGTTGTATTGCTGCATCATGCAGACCCTCGGGAGTATCTCAACCCCATACGGTCAACATGATGCTTGAATGCAGCACTGGCGAATTACTTGCCAAGGCTGAATTCATGCATCGTGATGACCAAGGCATGATGCATTAATGCATCATGCCGTCCTTAAAGGTTTAATGATGGCATGATGCCTCAAAGATTCCTCCATGCTTATCGTCATCACCGTATGGATTATTGCAGTATCGGTTAGTAACTTACCTGCGCTGCATTGGTGCATCATGACAATCCTTTGGGAGTGTATCAAGCTTGATGGGTCGGTGTGATGCACTGGTGAAATACAAGACATCATCATGCATCATACCAAGATGCCTAAATAGTCTCACTCAATAGTCTAATAGTAGGCAATCTCCACCTGCATTACTTCTCACAGTGAGCTGTGTCCAGCTGGGGGAGGGTGTATTACCATAACAGACCCTGGTGCCCCCTAGTGGCTGCTGCGGGAACTAGAGGCGACAGGAGCAGCTCAGGGTGGGGCATGGAAGTGTGTGTGTGTGTGTGGGGGGGGGGGTGAGAGGGGGGGTGAGGGGGGGGGGGGGGCTTAGACCCTGACTGGTGGCAACCAGGTGGATGTGGTAGAAGCCTGGCCTACTTACCGGGCTACTAGTGAACTCACCCTGTCTAATGCAAGCTCAACTCACATCCTGCCGGGCTAGCATTATACTTGTTGTATAACCATAATTCTACTGCCAGCAGATATCAATTCTACCACCAGGACCAATATCTACATTCATGATGGTAGTCCCCCCCCCCTCTTCCCTAGTTCAAAATAGATTGTCTTCCTCAGGTCTCAATTTGATTGGTTTCTAATCAAGAAATCTCTTAATTTTGTAGCACTCAATATCCCAAACTTGTATTGTATTACTCCCAAATGACTTTACCAGAGTATGAGTTTCTACCAGTTTAAAAGCTGTATTTAAGGAATTTACCAGTAAGCACCCCCAGGTGTGTTACTGCTAGGGGGGAATAGATGGGTGTATTTACATGTTGTGTTTACCTGTATAAAACCAAACATGTGGGGGGGGGGGGGGGGGGGCTGGATGCAACTCTCGGGGCATTGACATTCGCCCGGTGTGCACGGCCGCAGCTTTTTCCCCAAGGTAGCAGTCCGCCCTTTCAGGGCCGCAGAGTGCCTTAATGCGGTCCCCTCTGTCCGTGGCTGCAGGTGGGGCAAAAGCCACCTGGCGACCTGCGCCGTTTTGAAGGTGACCTTTGAGGCAATATTGTAAGTGACCTAGGTAACTTTTGGATTGACAATAGGTCCAAGAAAGTGATTTTTCAATCTGAACCACTTAATTTCGGCGAGTAACTCGCCAGGGCTGCTTTCATGCATCATGCCGAACCTAGGAGGATGATACACTTCCAGAGGGTTGTCATGATGCATCAATGAAGCCCTGGCAAGGAGACCCACCTAGGTCACATTCAAGCATCATGAGGACCAAGGGCAAAGGACATTGCGGCCCTTACAGGGTTACCATTCTGAGTGAGTTACTGTTGCTGACAGGACTATGACTAACGGGTGTGAGTTCTGTACAAGGTCGGTCAGGTACAGTGAGGACAGCGGGGGGTCGACCAGGTCTGACCGACACAATATGACGCAAAGCACAACAATGATTTGTGTTAATCATCATAACCCGCGGTTCATGTGGATAAGTGTAAAGGGTACTCCGGTAGCACTGTTTAAGTTGGGGGGTGGGTGGCAGCAGACTTCCATGCGCTCTTGTCTAATAGATGCTAAACATCCCAAATGGGGCAAAATAAACACCTATAGTTTCTATAGATATCCAAATGTGATATCAATGAATATAAATCTTCATATTATCCACTTTTGTATAGATCTTAAATTGGGTGCATGATTTATGTTCTGTACAGATAATAAACATATATCTTATCTTATCTTATTGATATGGTGACAAAATACAAATACAAGTATGTGATATTGGTTAATATTGCTAAAGCCTTCGGAGTGGGACTGGTCTATGTGTGCAGGTCACAGGGTCTGGGCAGTTTCACTTTTTTATCTTCACATACCACACATGGATTGCACCATCTATTATGTCCATATTCTGTCTGGGGTAGGTTTCCATCTATTATGTCCATATTCTGTCTGGGGTAGGTTTCCATCTATTATGTCCATATTCTGTCTGGGGTAGGTTTCCATCTATTATGTCCATATTCTGTCTGGGGTAGGTTTCCATCTATTATGTCCATATTCTGTCTGGGGTAGGTTTCCATCTATTATGTCCATATTCTGTCTGGGGTAGGTTTCCATCTATTATGTCCATATTCTGTCTGGGGTAGGTTTCCATCTATTATGTCCATATTCTGTCTGGGGTAGGTTTCCATCTATTATGTCCATATTCTGTCTGGGGTAGGTTTCCATCTATTATGTCCATATTCTGTCTGGGGTAGGTTTCCATCTATTATGTCCATATTCTGTCTGGGGTAGGTTTCCATCTATTATGTCCATATTCTGTCTGGGGTAGGTTTCCATCTATTATGTCCATATTCTGTCTGGGGTAGGTTTCCATCTATTATGTCCATATTCTGTCTGGGGTAGGTTTCCATCTATTATGTCCATATTCTGTCTGGGGTAGGTTTCCATCTATTATGTCCATATTCTGTCTGGGGTAGGTTTCCATCTATTATGTCCATATTCTGTCTGGGGTAGGTTTCCATCTATTATGTCCATATTCTGTCTGGGGTAGGTTTCCATCTATTATGTCCATATTCTGTCTGGGGTAGGTTTCCATCTATTATGTCCATATTCTGTCTGGGGTAGGTTTCCATCTATTATGTCCATATTCTGTCTGGGGTAGGTTTCCATCTATTATGTCCATATTCTGTCTGGGGTAGGTTTCCATCTATTATGTCCATATTCTGTCTGGGGTAGGTTTCCATCTATTATGTCCATATTCTGTCTGGGGTAGGTTTCCATCTATTATGTCCATATTCTGTCTGGGGTAGGTTTCCATCTATTATGTCCATATTCTGTCTGGGGTAGGTTTCCATCTATTATGTCCATATTCTGTCTGGGGTAGGTTTCCATCTATTATGTCCATATTCTGTCTGGGGTAGGTTTCCATCTATTATGTCCATATTCTGTCTGGGGTAGGTTTCCATCTATTATGTCCATATTCTGTCTGGGGTAGGTTTCCATCTATTATGTCCATATTCTGTCTGGGGTAGGTTTCCATCTATTATGTCCATATTCTGTCTGGGGTAGGTTTCCATCTATTATGTCCATATTCTGTCTGGGGTAGGTTTCTCTCGCTCTGCGGTAGACAATGTATATATTGACGGTGACCAATACCAGGGTCCGGGGCCCGGGTCGATGGCGGCTTTATACGGACGGTCACTAGGACAATCCATGTTACACAGATACACCGTGCGTCCTGTGTGTGGGGCTGTGAGGGGCACAATAGGCAGCGAGTCGAGGTGTCGGTGAATCACATATCTTCCTGTAAGGGGCACAATAAGCAGCGAGTCGAGGTGTCGGTGAATCACATATCTTCCTGTAAGGGGCACAATAGGCAGTTAGTGGAGGTGTCGGTGTATGACGTATCTTCCTGTAAGGGGCACAATAGGCAGTTAGTGGAGGTGACGGTGTATGACGTATCTTCCTGTAAGGGGCACAATAGGCAGCGAGTCGAGGTGTCGGTGTATGACGTATCTTCCTGTAAGGGGCACAATAAGCAGTTAGTCGAGGTGTCGGTGTATGACGTATCTTCCTGTAAGGGGCACAATAAGCAGTTAGTCGAGGTGTCGGTGAATCACATATCTTCCTGTAAGGGGCACAATAGGCAGCGAGTCGAGGTGTCAGTGAATCACATATCTTCCTGTAAGGGGGAGAATAGGCAGCGAGTCGAGGTGTCGGTGAATCACATATCTTCCTGTAAGGGAGACAATAGGCAGCGAGTCGAGGTGTCGGTGTATGACATATCCTCCTGTAGACTCAGTTGGTGGCTGTAGACTGGGCAATTTATATCAAGGAATAACATATGATAATAAGGACAAAACATGCATGTTATCGCAACTTAATGTTATGAAAAAAAGTACCATAATTTCCCGTGTATAACCTGTATCTCGCGTATAACCCGCACCACATCTGTTGGAGAGCCGTATAACCTGTACCAGAAAATTGTGATTTTAGTACTGTACTAAACTGCCAAAAACCCTCGTATTACCCGCACCTAGACCATGTGAATTTCGTAGAACCCGTACAGGGGGTTTGGTTTGGGTATATCCTCTGGATTATACGCGGCAGTTTACATTATTATTATTGAAACATTAAATAAACATATTTTTTCCAAGCCGGGATGTGGTTGCCCAAATAGTTGCTCTCTACGCGTGAACTCAGGGACATATTGGAAACGTGGGGTCTCATATAAGGGGCTGGTGGAACATGGTGGTTGAGGGTGTAATTCACATCTGTAGCGTTCCCTGTTCTCCTTCATCCACCTCACGGCCGCCGGTACTGTGTGAATGTAGCTGCATTGTGTCGGGATGAGTGGTAGGAACACAGGCGGGGTACACTGTGTTCACAAACACCTGTCTATAGCCGGTGATCCACTGCCGCGAAAATGCTGCGAATTACCTGCGAGTACTACTCACTCGCTCGGAACTGGATTGGTGCATCAATCCGACCCTTCATGAGTATATCAAACCAGTAGGGTCTGCATGAGGCATGAATACAGCTTTTATGAATTACTCACCAGGGCTTCATTCATGCATTAGGATGACAAAAGGGCATCGTGCATTAATGTACTATGCGGCACTGAGCTAATATAATCATTGAGTATCGCGCCTTATTTGCGGACCACACACCGGCTAGACGCTATGCAGGCAGGGAGTACCTCACCTTGTCCTAAACACACACCTGACTGTACTAACACAATCATGGAGTAGCGTTCCCTGTTTACTTTTGAAGTCGGTCTATTGTTTCGCCAAACGCGACATGTTGGATATGTGAATAACGTTACATAGTCATAGGCTTTGTCTGTGGAAAAGGTCTGGGCTCAAAGTTACCGTAAAACATTGGTTATAAGCTGAATTTTATTTGGCCTTTTTATTTGCTATAAGCCGAATTTTAAGCCCCAAACTCCCATTCAGCTTATAGGCGAGGTGGTATTTACATAGGAACATAGTGAAAAACTTATTTCAAGTACTTTTGTTATAAGCCGAATTTTTACTTCCAAACTCACATTCAGCTTATAACCAAGGTCGGCTTATAACCAAGGTTTTACGGTAAGTTTGAGGTGTGTCGAATAATAGGTGAATAGGTTAGTATGTTATCCCAGTGGTGTGCCACCATCCCCGGCGCTGACTTCTGCCCGATCTCTGCCTAAACATAGGACCTCTTCAGTAGGAGAAGGAGAGAAAAGAGTACTGCCTTCCTGCTCTCCCATGGTCACCACAGAGTGCCAGTGTCCCTACACAAAACATAGTTCTCAGTATTATCTACAATTTTGACCATAGACCTTTCAACCATAGGCCATGATGTTGACCAATACTTTTGAATTTTCTAATTTGTACTATATGAAATCCTTTGAATATCTGAACAGATAAATTGTTGTATAGGCCTAGATGATTATCTTTAAAGTATGACATACTGGTAGGAAAGTTATGGTGGTAATGTGCCACAGACTTTGCAGAAAAGAGAACTTTTCACCATGCAGGACTAGTTCTGCAGTTTGCCAACTTTTCAGGACTGGATGGATTTCCGCAGGACCAAATACCAATCAAAGTTTAGGATAATTTACTTCACAACAGTAAAGATTGAATGAAAATAACTATCCCCTGCTTAGAATATTACGTGTACTCTCCAAATTGTAATTTCAGTTTTACTTGGAATATTTGAAAAATTCTTTTAGTTCTAAAAATCCCAGAATCTGCAGGACATTTGGCCTTGCAAAAAGACATTTTGCCAGACCAGAGCCTTTTCACTGTCCTGCAGGGGAATTGGCAAAGACTGCCTGCCACTTTTTACCCTGGTAGCCTGGCAGAGGTATATGAAACTAGGGAGAATGCCAGTTGCCCTGTCTACTCGTTCCACAGGACTGTGGCTGAGGGTTAATCCAGGCTCAGTGGATCTGGGTAATCTCATAATCTGTCGTGTCGTCGCGTGTCAGACGGCCATTTCTGTCTCTCAAATACAGACTCACACAGCCCTACAAGTCTGCATGAAGGACATGACGAACCTTCCCACATACAAGCCCTGGATATAAAAACATGTTTTTCTTTTCCTTTTGTGATTATATTTTTAGCGTACCAATAGCAATCAATTCAATTGTACAATCTCCCTTGATTGGAAATAAGGCTCAGTCTCATGTCCAGCCTGGCTTGTGTCTATGGTGGATTTATGTCAAAACTATGAAGGTAAGGCCACACCAGAAAATTTAAGGTTGAAATCCATAGACAAAAAAAGAATTTGGGAAAAAAAAAAGAAATCGCCCGCCCTCACCACTTTTTGGAAAACAAAATCCATAGACCAACTTTTTAATTTGGTGCGGCCTAAGGGGCCTGATTGTGCCAGCTGTAGTTTGATACCAAGCATGCCTTAATGGGGTACGGCTGATACAAGGTTTTTTTCTAGTACAGATCTTTTTTTTTCTAGTACAGACCTTTGAGGCTCATAAAATTTCCTCAAAATTGGGATGCGGCTTCATCTTACCGAACTCTGGAACTTAAGCGCTGGGTTTTGAATAAGTGTCCAGTTTGTATAAACGAGGGGGTAGGAGGGTCTTCAAATACATCTAAAGTACTAAAAGCAGACCTTAAATGAGCGCCTAATTTCTTCTCCTCCTTTAAGAAGGCATTTTTGGGATTTTACTACCAACATATTTACTAGAAAAAAAGAAAAGAGATGTGACTGAAAAGACGAGAACTGTGAGAAATTATTTCTTAAAATAGATTTGGTTAAAGAAAAAAAATCGATCAACTGACCCAAATTTTCTTTGGCCATGTTACCTTAGTATAGCCTGCAATACCCAGGGCCACTAGCGTTGTGGGTATAGACCGGAGGAGTCTATAAAGCTTTGGAAATTTGAGTCCAAATGCGAGGTGATTTTGCTTCGCATTCCCCTGGGTTTAATTCCGAATATACAGACTCATAAATTGATGAGTAGCATCTTATATATGTTTAGTATAGATGATTCATGAATTGAATTATGGGTGATTTTTCATTGCCCACATTGAGGTACTTTGGTGGAGGTAGTCTGTATAGAGACAGACAATCTTTAGTCCCTTGAAACCCACTATTAATTGGTCTAGATATGGCTATAATTACCTAGGTGTACATTTGAGTCCACCCAATTAAGGCCCTAAGTAGCATAGACAACCACTCATGGCATGTCTTGATTGGGTACAGAAGTCTACATGATTGGTTTAGACAATCAATAGAAAATTGACCCTTCTGTCGGTAACTCTCAGACAGCTCTTGGCCCCATCTGAGAGTCACAGTCGTTACCTGAACAATACCTTGTTTTGGCCTCCCCAGGTGAGGTGTGTGTGAGGTTGACTTCCTCCTGTTGTGTCAATACTGTACCCGCCCCGTGTCTACTGGCCGTTAGGCACATCACGTGCATGAACTAGGTCATTCCATTCTCCAGACAGATGTTCTGATATATTACTAACAGTGTGGGAAACCATTTGACTACCACCTGCTGTGTAGGGCGCACTAGGGACAATCTGAGTGAAATTAGATGCCGCAAATGGTGCAGACCTTACTTATATCCTGATTCAGTTACACACTGCTATTCCCGAACCTAAGAAGTACTTAATATTTGATATTTTAAGCATTTTTGTGTTTGTCTACCACCTCCTATGTCATCTAACAGGGGGCAGTGCAAAAAAATGGCTGACATTCAGAGTGTCCCACACTGTACCTTACTATAGGCAACCTCCGTTGTGAGAGTGTATTGACCCAGTTTATGCACTTGAGGCACATACACACCAGGTTCTACCTGAGCCTCTCTCCCCACAGACTGCCTCTGGTACACATCTATAGGGAGAACTGTGTATCTGGGTGGAGAGTGTATCTCTACCTGCATGCATACATACAACTCTACATTGTTAGGCATGCTTTCCCTTTTTTCTTGGGGGATGTTTTATAGAATAGCCATATATTGTACCTTTATGTACCGGTAGTGATTTGCTGTTACCATGCAACAGACGGGATTCGCGACTTCTTTACAAGCAACATGGCATATGTAACGGATAGACTATAGTTATGACAGGGTAAGCCGAATTAGCCACAGCAGACTGGCCAGATGATGGCGAAGCTGAAGTCGCTCTACCAGTGTGCTGTGGTTAATCTTACTCTCCCTTACATAACCATAGTCTATCTGTTTTAACCCACAGCAGGGAAGTTATGTGAAATAACCAAGGTATGAACTCCTTTGTCTTGTCCCTCCGCTGTGGTTTAATCATATTAATGGAATGGCTGCTGTATACCTAGTAGACAAGCAGCGTGATATATCCCTGTCAGTATCATCCCTGCGGTACAGTATATTCATGTCCTTGTTACATCGCCTTGGTCACCAGAATGCTCAACCTACCGGTATATGAAAAGTTCATAATATGCAGGGATCGGGGGGTAATGGCCCGTAATTTTGGGTCCAAGCCTGTAGGTTTCTTCAGAATAACCTCCCCATCGGTCGGGCTGGCCTACAAGAAATTTTGTAAGATATACCTAATAACTATGGTAATATCAAAGCCTACAGTAATCCACATTAACCCGGCAGTCTAGGTACCACCAGGACCCTCACCTAGTGGTGGCAGGAGTCTGGTACCACCAGGACCCTCACCTAGTGGTGGCAGGAGTCTGGGTACCACCAGGACCCTCACCTACTTGTGGCAGGAGTCTGGGTACCACCAGGACCCTCACCTAGTGGTGGCAGGAGTCTAGGTACCACCAGGACCCTCACCTAGTGGTGGCAGGAGTCTGGGTACCACCAGGACCCTCACCTACTTGTGGCAGGAGTCTGGGTACCACCAGGACCCTTACCTCGTGGTGGCAGGAGTCTAGGTACCACCAGGACCCTAACCTAGTGGAGGCAGGAGTCGAGGTACCACCAGGACCCTCACCTAGTGGTGGCAGGAGTCTGTACAGGACTAGGTACCACCAGGACCCCTACCTAGTGGTGGCAGGAGTCTGGGTACCACCAGGACCCTTACCTAGTGGTGGCAGGAGTCTGGGTACCACCAGGACCCTTACCTAGTGGTGGCAGGAGTCTGGGTACCACCAGGACCCTCACCATGGGTGGCAGGAGTCTGGGTACCACCAGGACCCTCACCTAGTGGAGGCAGGAGTCTGGGTACCACCAGGACCCTTACCTAGTGGTGGCAGGAGTGTACAGGACTTGGTACCACCAGGACCCTTACCTAGTGGTGGCAGGAGTCTGTACAGGACTAGGTACCACCAGGACCCTTACCTAGTGGTGGCAGGAGTCTGTACAGGACTAGGTACCACCAGGACCCCTACCTAGTTGTGGCAGGAGTCTGGGTATCACCAGGACCCTCACCTAGTGGTGGCAGGAGTCTAGGTACCACCAGGACCCTTACCTAGTGGTGGCAGGAGTCTGGGTACCACCAGGACCCTTACCTAGTGGTGGCAGGAGTCTGGGTACCACCAGGACCCTCACCTACTTGTGGCAGGAGTCTAGGTACCACCAGGACCCTTACCTAGTGGTGGCAGGAGTCTGGGTACCACCAGGACCCTTACCTAGTGGTGGCAGGAGTCTAGGTACCACCAGGACCCTCACCTAGTGGTGGCAGGAGTCTGGTACCACCAGGACCATCACCTAGTGGAGGCAGGAGTCTGGGTACCACCAGGACCCTCACCAAGTTGTAGCAGGAGTCTGGTACCACCAGGACCCTCACCTAGTGGTGGCAGGAGTCTGGTACCACCAGGACCCTCACCTAGTGGTGGCAGGAGTCTGGGTACCACCAGGACCCTCACCTACTTGTGGCAGGAGTCTGGGTACCACCAGGACCCTTACCTCGTGGTGGCAGGAGTCTAGGTACCACCAGGACCCTCACCTAGTGGTGGCAGGAGTCTGTACAGGACTAGGTACCACCAGGACCCCTACCTAGTTGTGGCAGGAGTCTGGGTACCACCAGGACCCTCACCTAGTTGTAGCAGGAGTCTGGGTACCACCAGGACCCTTACCTAGTGGTAGCAGGAGTCTGTACAGGACTAGGTACCACCAGGACCCCTACCTAGTTGTGGCAGGAGTCTAGGTACCACCAGGACCCTTACCTAGTGGTGGCAGGAGTCTGGGTACCACCAGGACCCTTACCTACTTGTGGCAGGAGTCTAGGTACCACCAGGACCCTTACCTAGTGGTGGCAGGAGTCTGGGTACCACCAGGACCCTAACCTAGTGGTGGCAGGAGTCTGGGTACCACCAGGACCCCCACCTACTTGTGGCAGGAGTCTGGGTACCACCAGGACCCTCACCTACTTGTGGCAGGAGTCCGGGTCACAGCAGCACTAATTGGGTTGCTGCTGTGGCCGTTGTCCAATAATCACAATAAGTCACGAGCGGATCCGGCAGTAAGCCGAATTCTAGGCAGCATCAGTGAGGCGGGGGGGGGGGGGGGGGGGTTGGAGGGGGGGGGGGTGGGGGGGGGTGGTGGAGCGTGTTGACAGCAACGTGTGACTGACAGTATAGGTGCAGCTGGGACTAGAGCTCAACCAATGACACCCTCACCTTGACTATATAATACAATACATGCATATTCTGTCTGGAATTCCCACCATGTGTTACAGTGTGGGTCATGGCCATTTATACTATTCTTTTCTTAGATGGCCATATTCTTCTAGAGGGAATATACCTATTCACCGCACCCAATTCACGACAAATGACGGTCCATAGCAGTCGATGGAAGATGTGTCTCTCGAGATGTCTGCAGTCTGTCCTGCAATCTCAGTCTATACAAAAACCTTTTAACCATGCAGGACATTCGGTCCTGTAGGTTCTTTTCTTTGCAGGCCTGGCTCAATTTTTGCAGGCCCGGATAATGGAGAACAATCTTGCTATTTAAAAATGAAATATAAGATAGGTGTCTTACTCGCAATGATGATAAATAGGGTTCCCCCTACATGTCTACCCCTCTTCCCCTGACATAGGTCGAAAAGCCATGTTGTTACCCACAGATAGACGCATCAGCGTTCAATATTCAAAAAACGCTAGCTCGTCTTGCCAGGTGCTCTCAAGTAACCCAAATCATGTCTTTGGCTTTTTGCTCTATCTACTGCTCATAAGTTGCTCGGTGAGGAGGGAGTGGCTCGGTGATCGGGTGTGAGCGGGTTTTAGTCTCTGTGAGCAGTTAGCAGTGACTCAGCTGCCCCAGCCTGTGGCCGTTAGCCCGCTGCACAGGCGGGGTGCAGGCAGGCAGGTAAACAACAATTTACCACGTCCCCAGCCGTCTCCAGCACCGCGCTGTAATACAGGCAGCCCCAGTATCAGGCTGCCGCTGGGCTGTTACTGCACGGCTATCAGAACAGGCCTTTGTAATCCCACCCAGACGGTCGTATCCGTACATGTGTAAATGTATTCAATTGATTGTTCTGAAACCGGGCAAGTAGCGGAGCACTCCCCGCGGGGGGGGGGGGGAATGCCTGCAGACATTGTACAGTGTAGCGTATCTATACGCTGTGCAGCATCTATTATCAGGCAGGCCTTCCTGATACCTTCCTGATACCTTCCTGATACCTTCCTGATACCTTCCTGATACCTCCCTGATACCTTCCTGATACTTCCCTGATACCTTCCTGCTACTTCCCTGATGCCTTCCTGATACCTTCCTGATACCATCCTGATACTTCCCTGATGCCTTCTTGATACCTTCCTGATGCATTCCTGATACCTCCCTGATGCCTTCCTGATACTTCCCTGATACCTTCCTGATACCTTCATTATACCATCCTGATACTTCCCTGATGCCTTCTTGATACCTTCCTGATGCCTTCCTGATACCTCCCTGATGCCTTCCTGATACTTCCCTGATACCTTCCTGATACCTTCATTATACCATCCTGATACTTCCCTGATGCCTTCTTGATACCTTCCTGATGCCTTCCTGATACCTCCCTGATGCCTTCCTGATACCTTCCTGATACCTTCCTGATACCTTCCTGATACCATCCTGATACTTCCCTGATGCCTTCTTGATACCTTCCTGATGCATTCCTGATACCTTCCTGATACCTTCCTGATACCTTCATTATACCTCCCTGATACCTTCCTGATACCTTCCTGATACCTTCATTATACCTCCCTGATACCTTCCTGATACCTTCATTATACCTCCCTGATACCTTCCTGATACCTTCTTGATGCCTTCCTGATACCTTCCTGATACTTCCCTGATGCCTTCCTGATACCTCCCTGATACCTTCCTGATACCTTCCTGATACCTTCCTGATACCTTCCTGATACCTCCCTGATACCTCCCTGAAACCTCCCTGATACCTTCCTGATACCTTCCTGATGCCTTCCTGATACCTTCCTGATACTTCCCTGATACCTTCCTGATACCTTCCTGATACCTTCCTGATACCTTCCTGATACCTTCCTGATACCTCCCTGATACCTTCCTGATACCTTCCTGATACCTTCCTGATGCCTTCCTGATACCTTCTTAGTACCTTCCTGATACCTTCCTGACACATTCCTGATACCTTCCTGATGCCTTCCTGATGCCTTCTTGATGCCTTCCTGATACCTTCCTGATACCTCCCTGAAACCTTCCTGATGCCTTCCTGATGCCTTCCTGATACCTTCCTAATCCTTCCTGATGCCTTCCTGCTACCTTCCTGATACCTTCCTGATACTTCCCTGATGCCTTCCTGATACCTTCCTGACACATTCCTGATACCTTCCTGATGCCTTCCTGATGCCTTCCTGATGCCTTCCTGATGCCTTCCTGATACCTTCCTGACACATTCCTGATACCTTCCTGATGCCTTCCTGATGCCTTCCTGATGATTTCCTGATGCCTTCCTGATGATTTCCTGATGCCTTCCTGATACCTTCCTGATACCTCCCTGATACCTTCCTGATGCCTTCCTGATGCCTTCCTGATGCCTTCCTGATACCTCCCTGATACCATCCTGATAGCTTCCTGATACCTTCCTGATGCCTTCCTGATACTTCCCTGATACATTCCTGATATATCTGTGGACACTGCCCTGTATCGTCTAGCACTGAGGACATGTGATCAGCCAAATTGATCAGGCATCCCAGCGATCAAAGGTTAGCGGTCCCGCCCTGATACGGGGCTGTGTTAGATACAGTTGATATCCCGGACACACGGTGGGTAAGTGCCTTGGTGGTACAGGAGGTCTAATAACGGCTTCCGCTCTACTCTCACCCTTATCACACCGCTAATGGTACGGCTCTAGACCGCTGAATTAAAATATGGCGACATGAGCATTTCTTAAAATCGACATGGGACATGAGGCCTAGTGACATGGGACGTGAGGCTTAAACATATAGTGACATGGGACATGGACAGTTCTTAAAATCAACATGGGACATGAGCATTATTAATATAAGCGACACAGAAATGCGACACAGTCATTTCTGAAAATCGACATGCGACATGGGGACCCCCCCCATCAAGGGCCCCAATGCTGGCTGGTTATCTGCTGCCTCACAGGGGTGTAGGAACACAGGAGGGTCTAATATGAGCTGATACAATATAATATAGTCCCCCCCCCCCCCCCGCGATGACCCCATTGGGTTGAATTGATACACTCCCAAAGGGTTGGCATAATAAAGGAACCCAGGAGAGGCCCCCGGTATAAGCCAATACTGAATCATACAGCCCCCGCACTCCACACTGAGACACTTAGCCCCTCGCCAATAAAAATGTGCTCCCTAAACCTCAACAGATGAATTGTATATTAACCGTTGAAGGACACATGTTGCTAAAACTAGTTAAAGATGACATTTTGTCATCATGATGCACCAATGCAGCCCCGGCAAGTAGCTCTTCAGTTTTGCACTGGTGCATCGTGCTGACCCTACCGGAGTGTCTCAGCCCTATAGGGTCGGCATGATGCATGAATGCAGCATTGGTGAGTTACTCGCCAGGGCTGCATTCATGCATCATAATGACCAAGGGTATGATGCATTAATACATGATGCAATCATTAAATGGTTGAACCTGAGTCATGGCTGCTTTGTACGATATCCTGGAGATTCACCCATAATGCTTTATGGTCCTAGCGCGTGTGAGCTAGGCCGTTAAGGGCCACATTGATGGATCATGGTCACAAAGGCCATAGCACATTAAACACTATGCCACCCTTAAAGGGTTAGCCTTGGTCGAGAATACAACCACTGACCTACTGCATACAAGATGGACAGCCTACCATCCTGCCACTGCCATGGACAACACCAGTACCAGATAATAACCTGCAGTGCTAGAGGCAATTTGGAATTGACTACGAATATACAGTCGATGATAGACCCTGCTCTAATCACTGGGGGTCCTGCTATGTGTCAGGCCTAGTGTAAACAGAAGGTTTGTCTTATAAACCACTGGTTTACTAACATATGAGCAACAAACAGGCACATATCTGAGTGAATATGGAAAGCTAAATGTCTAGAGATAAGCATGCAACCTTCTTTGGCCCTGTACACCTTTTACTTTGTCTGTAATGAGGTCCTGTAGTTCACCCACAGTCAAAACATGGGAGATCTTTCACCAACCAAGTATGGCAATACTTGGCTGGCTCGCTACACTCAAAAAGTAAACTTGTCTCCAGACTCTTCCAAGTGACGGTCATAAAATAAACGAGTCAAAAATTCCTCTAAGTGACAAGGAAGTGGGCCTTCTAGCTGGAGATAGAAGACCCACTTGGCATGTGCCAGCCCAAAACCCGACATTTGTCAGCTCCAGATTCTATTTGTGGGATGGTAACCTGATAGGTTAGACAACTTTTGACTCGTTTATTTTATGATAGTCACTTCGACGAGTCTGGAGACAAGTTTATTTTTTCAGTGTAGCTATACTAGAGGCGGCTTATGGCCATGTATTGACACGTGGAGTGGTCCCGGATTACACCAATATCCACAGACGGGCGGGTTATGTCTGCAGTACCAGAACCAGGCCGAGAGGTAATTAATGTGGAATAGCGGGACACTGACCGGCTTGTATTACGTAGAGTTTATTATATGGAGTAGCGGGACAGTGATGGCTTATATTATGTAGAGTTTATTATGTGGAGTAGCTGCTGTTAGAGCTCATTATGTTGCTATGTTAACTCTGTAGCGCTTTGAGGACGGCACAATGTTTAAATGCATCATGCCCTTGGTCAACATCATGCCTAAATGCAATCCTGGGGAATCACTCACCAGGGCTGCATTCAAGCATCATGCCAACCCAACCGGTCAGCATGATGCACCAATGCAGCCGGCGAGTTACTCATTGGTGCATCATGACGACAAATGTCATCTTTTAGTGACATCCGTCCTTAAAGGTTTAAGGACGGCCCCGGGGGGGGGGGGGGGCACTCCCTCAGTATTGCTGACCATGTGTGAACACGATTCCAAGGGATAGGGAATCTTTTTGGTCCCTAGGCAAGAGCCCGCGAGGGCCTTTGGATAGGCATGCTTTCTAGGCAATTTTGGAGGAAAAGGGGTACATTTTAAGGCTGAAACTCTCAAATAAAACAATAATCCACATTTTTCAATGGTAAAGATACATATTTTATGTAAAGTATAAGGGTAAGCCCTACCTTTTGCGGGTCAATTTCCTTTAAACACACTTTGTAAGGGTATTTTCCCCCGGTCCCCCTAAATTAGAGTATGCATTTTTGCTCATTTTCCCGTGAATAGGGTGCTATTTTGTTGAATTACCTCCCGTGATAAGGGTCCTAAATTTGAGGTGATGTTCACACATAGTTACTATAGGAAAGATAGGGAGTGGCCCCCCCGGGAGGACGGCATGGTGCCACAAGGCGGCATGATGCCCCAATGCTTCTTAGTAACATCAGAGGAACAGTCCAAGGAATCTAGTAGTAATGCCTGTGGTTACCGATATGTCCTCAGTCGGCATGATACATTTATGCAGCCCTGGCGAATGCACTCCGCAGGCCTGCATTCATGCATCATGCCGACTTTTTGGAAGTATATAAACTCTGTATTTTCGACATGAAGCTTGAATGCAGCACTGGCGAGATACTGGCTGGGCTACTTCCATGCATCATTTATACCACAGCAGGCATGGAGAACAAATCATGTCACCCCTCTTGTATAATGCATACAGCTAGTGGGATAAAGTAGTTATATTACTACTACCAATCTGTAGGGGTATCCAGTGAAGGCTCCTTCACTGTATTTCGCGTACAGATTGGTACACGTCCTATAACTACTACAAAGATCATGGCCGTAATGCATTATAACACTTTGCGTCCTGTGAAGAGCTGAGGAGTTGAGAGTTGGGCCAAAAAAAAAAGGGTTGTTTCAGGTCACCCGACCGACCCTATCAAAAGAGGGCCGACCCTAGGTTTTTTTATGCAATTTTGAAGAAATTTTCATGTTTTTACCCTTTTTTGGTCAATTTTGGGGTATTCAAAAAAGCTGGGTAGTACATTCATGTTAAAAAAAAAATTAAAAAAAAAAATCCGACCTACCGACCCTACATTTTCCTCCCATGTTACCTGGAACAAACCCTCTTCTTCTTTTGGCCTTGAGGTGGCAAGGAATGCCACTACACCCAGGTTGTACCTGGGCACCACACACACCCCTCTCTGGTACCAGCAGACCTGTACAGCCTTGCAGCCCTACCTCTGTACTCAAACGTCCCTCACCCATTCCTCCTCTATACCTTCCTCTCCATCTTGAAGCTACTCCCTGCTGTAGTATGAAACTACCATAGGATGGTAGGGGGTTGGTACTACAGGTATCACTGTGTGAGAGTGGGGTTGTGGCTAGGAATGCATGTAGGCTATTCTGTCTGTGAGCAGTGCATACATGCAGCATTAATATTACAGTGGCCTAAATTACAGCATTCAAGCCGAAAATTATACGTGAAGTAAATCTGTGTCCGAGGTCTAGGTGCGTTTCATACAAGTTAAAAAACAAGAGTCTACTCTAGTATTAGAGTGGTCAGTTTCAGCACCCGGTGGCTGTTGCAGGGACTCCCAAAGTCTGGGTCAGGGGCGGATTTAGGGGGGGGGCGGACCCGGCATGCGCCCCCCCCCCCTATTTTTCTGTACATTTGAATGTGACAATTTCTAATACCCCCAGTACATTGCCTATTTCACGCCCCCACTTTTCCAAAATCCTCGATCCGCCCCTGTGGATTATACGTGAGATGCGGGTTACATGCAGGAATTTACTCTGTTGAAGCAGCCAATGGGTTCTACAATACAGCCCTATGTCTCTCCATGTATTGTGGAATTCCCTCCCCCCCCCCACCCCTTACCCTCCACCTTTACCTTTACCTTGAGTTCCTCCCACACCTCCAACACTCAAGGATAATACCACGAGCAGCTCCCTCTCCAAGCACAGACCCCACCACCCTCCACACCTACACACCAACAAGCACTCAGGCTGGAGAGTGAGCTGCTCACACTGGGTCAGCAGGAGGGGCTCACTCACCAAGCACATATTGAGTAGTGTAGGTAGGTGCTGTGTGTGTGGGGGGAGAGTGGAGGGTTCTCCTGGGTCCCACCTGGAGGTTACCATGACAACCAGGAGTAACTCACCGTGACCCAGTTTAGGACGGCCTACCTTGGGGTTAGTGCTGGGTGCGTGATTCCTGCTCACGGGTAGGGCGGTGTTTGTTTAGGTTTAGGCTGCAACGAGGCCAGTTTGTTTGAGATTTACTTGATGATACCCTCCGGACGATACCCTCCGGGCAATACCATCCGGACGATACCCTCCGGACGATACCCTCCGGACGATACCCTCCGGACGATACCCTCCGGACGATACCCTCCGGACGATACCCTCCGGGCGATACCCTCCGGGCGATACCCTCCGGGCGATACCCTCCGGGCGATACCCTCCGGGCGATACCCTCCGGGCGATACGCTCCGGACGATAACCTCCGGACGATACCCTCCGGACGATACCCTCCGGACGATACCCTCCGGACGATACCCTCCGGACGATACCCTCCGGACGATACCCTCCGGACGATACCCTCCGGACGATACCCTCCGGGCGATACCCTCCGGGCGATACCCTCCGGGCGATACCCTCCGGGCGATACCCTCCGGACGATACCCTCCGGACGATACCCTCCGGACGATACCCTCCGGACGATACCCTCCGGGCAATATCCTCCGGACGATACCCTCCGGATGATAGATACCCTCCGGACAGACAATACCCTGCAGACGATACCCTCCGCATGATACCCTCCGGACCATACCCTTCCAACGATACCCTCCAAACGATACCTCCAAACGATAGATAACCTCCAGACGAGACCCTCCGGACAATACCCTACGCATGATACCCTCCGCACCATACCCTCGAGAGACCCGCTATAGGACCAGTGTATACTATATACCGGTATATACCATATGAGTTTGCATGATTTTCGCGAGGACCGTTCCCTAGTTGTGGAGGAGACTGTAGTGGTGCCTGTTACGGGGCATACCTCCGTGTGGGAGGTGGGGGGCTGTGTAGCATCAGGGGTGAGGTACCGGGGCACGGCCAGCGCATGGAGCCATTAGGATAAATAAAAGAAATAATCCGTGTTTATAGTCACTCAACGGCCCCTAAAAGAGGAATAAACTGGTCTAATGTAACAAAATACTCTTTAGTGTAACTTGAATAGTGTTTGTTTTACCATTCTGTATATTTCTGTCTTGTAGAGGTAGGGGGGGGGGGGGGCTACAAGTACCTTTCTGACACTCGTCACATGCTGAACACAGTTGTACATACACACCTATCTACAGCAGTACCTCCAACATGCAGTTAGGGAGTGATCATTTTTTAACAAGGAGGTGCTGGGTGGTGGGTGTCCGCGCGGAGCATGCGAAATCTTTTACCCCCCCCCCCCCTCCTGGTCAAGGGGTCCAAATCCCCCCCCCCCCATTGTTAAAAAAATGATCACTCCCTTAGGGTGAACAACAACAAAAAACAACGTCCCCAACCTATATGTTAATGTCCCTCAGCTCATGCAGCGTTTGTCTTAGCGCTAAGTACCGGGTAAGCGCTGCCTTCCCTTCTCTGTGACTCTACCCCAGGTACACGAACAGCTCAGGATAGGAGGCCGTACCCTGGATGGTCCCCCAGTCTTACGTGCTGTAAGCACCCCCCCTCCCCCCCCCACCTATAGTCGTGTGCTGGCGGTATGCCCCGGGGGGGCACTTGGTATATTTTGTATACACATGTGTGCGGCTGGCAAGGGTACTTTTTCAGCAAATTCTCCCTAGCAAGGGTCCTGTTTTGAAGGAAAAGTGTCCCTAGCAAGGGTCTACTTTCAACAAAAACGCCCTAGCAAGGGTCACTTTTTCGCAAAAATGACATGTTTTTCACCAAAATGTACCACTTTTTCCCATTTTCCCCCAAAATTTCCCGGACATGAGTCAAATTTCTCTGTAAAATGACCCATTAAGTATATGTTTCGTGCTTTTTCTCGTCAAAACTAGGATTTTTGGGCCAAAAGTGCCCTAGCAAGGGTACGTTTTGGACACAAAAGCTCCCTAGCAAGGGTAAGGGTTGTCATAGGTCCAGCCGCACACCCGTATCAGAAAAAATTCAAGTACCCCCCCGGGCGGTATGCACTGAATGCAGACAACAGTCAGTGATATTCCCTCATGCCTTACCGTAACTTCTCACAAATAAGGCACCCCAGTAAACAAAAAACGTTATACAACATTTTATAACGTTATATAACGTTTCTCTAAAGCTCCTTACTATTGCATAACGTTATATGACATTTTATTACGTTATTTTGACATAAAATAACTTTTTTTTTGTTAGCTGGGACAGTTTCTAGCTCAGCTTTAATTTGATAGGAAACATTGCCTATAAGTTGTATATACAGAGTGGCTCAGGCCTATACGCGTATTTTACTGTCCCGCTCAGTGCTATAATTATTAGCAATTTGTCAGACCCCAGATGGAGCTTATAGCATTTGGCAAAGTTGGGGTGTGCGGCTTATGTGCTGGTTTGGCTTATTCACGAACCAGTAAAAGCCCTGCCCCTCCCCAGCTGTACCGTAAAACCTCGCTTATAGGTCGATTTTTATTTGGGATTTCCTTTTGCTATAAGTCGATTTTTTACCTCAAAAGTCCAATTCGACTTAAAAGTGAGGTTTTGAAAAAATATAAAGTTTTTAGGGGCCTAAAAATATTAATTCTAAATACTGTAATTTACACCTTTTTTCGAGGATTCTTTCCTCCAATAAGACCTGCTTGTTTCTCTATAAGTAAGGGCTCATCATAATAAGGGCAGAATATCATGAATAATACTCAAATGGGCCAGACAAAGGGTACTTTAGGGGGTCTGGGGTGGGGTCTAGCCTCCCAAAAAATACTCAAACTCAAATTCGACCTATAAGTGGGGTTTTCCAAAAGTTCATTGTATTTTACTATAGGTCTATATTTTCCCTCCAAATTGCAATTCGGCCTATAAGTGAGGTCGACCTATAAGTGAGGTTTTACGGTAGTTAAGGGTTGTCGGTATGTACTGAATGCAGAGACCCGGGAGAGGTAGGAGGAGAGACTGAGTGAGCAAAGCCCGGAGAGCAAAGTGGGGGGGGGGGGGGTACAGAGACCCTCACCACCCCCATCTCTGCTTCTTAGACTATTAAGGACAAATCAAGAAAATCTTAAAACACAGTCCTCCGTACTCTTGACGTACCGTATTCAACGTAATAAGCGCACGCCCCCTGTTTTGAGCCAACTTTTATACTATAAATAACCAAAAATATCTAAATTTTTTAGCCCAATTAAATTGCCTAAAATCAGCCCAAAAAGGAGGGGTGTGTGTTTACTAGGGAATGTGCGCTTATTACCGATAGGTCAAATACGGTATAGGCCTACAGCCTTTTAGTTCCGGGCTACAGTCCATCAGGAAACGAGCCAACCCACTGCCGATATCTGATAACACCTGATAACATTAATACAAAAATAATAAAAGATATCTTAATCATGTTGCGTGTGCTTGACCTGGGAGAACTGAGTAGTAACCCTCTAGGGACCACCTGCAGCTTTAACCCTTTGAGGAAAGATGTCGCTAAAAAATGATATTCGTCGGCATGATACATAGACTCACCGGGGCTGCATTGGTGCATCAAGCCGATCGTTTGGGAGTGTCACAACCTCATAAGGTCGGCATGATGCTTGAATGCAGCACTGGCGTGATACTTACCAGGGCTGCATTCATGCATCATGACGATGAAGGGCATGATGCATTAAGGAAAGTACCATAGTGATACCCTTTATTCTCATGATGCATGCATCGTGCCCTGATGAGTAACTCGCCAGTGCTGCATTCAAGCAGCATGACGATCCTTCGGGGTCGATACACACCTTTTGGCTCAGCATGATGCTTGAATGCAGTCTTGGTGAGTCTACTCGCCATGGCTACAAAAGGACCTTAAAGCACTGTGTCGTCCTTAAAGGGTTGTAGTAGTCCCGCGGGGCCGGACCTACGTGAGATAACGCGTCACCATGGTTACGGTGGGTAAATACTCAACTAATCAAAGCTCAAACAGCTTTTGTCGGTCACGCTGCTGATATAGTCGGACGGTGAATGATACCTTAAGGAGTTGTGGGAAGTGTGAGCTACATTCATGTGGCGAGGGAGTATCTGGGAAACAGGGAACGGTAATGTGTGAATTTGTGTCAAATCAGCTTTAACATACAAAAGATTTGATGATATGCTAATAATAGAATAGCAGCTTTAGTATCCCCCTTTAGTAATAATGTGTATGGTTTCGGGTTATACGCGAGATGCTGGTTATATTCAGGAATCTACGATAGCTGGGAAAATGTTGGATATATTTCATGTACAGTATTCGATGTAATAAGCGCCCTCCCCCTAATAAGCGCCCCCTCCCCTTTTTGGGCCAATTTTAGACTAGAACAAAGACTCAAATTTCTCGATTGTAGAGACAATTAAACTCCTAAGTACTTAAAACACCGTAAAAATAATTTTATAAGCGCCCAGGGCGCTTATTACGTCGAATACGGTAAATGGCACAAAGTCGAAGATTCATGGTACGATGTGTGTGGTGTAGGGTATATAAAACACATGATACACGGGCAGATAACGCAACCCTGTAAAGACAGCAGAGTGCTTTAATGTACATTGTTATCACACATACAGCAGTACATAGCCTGTACACATCACGCTGACCCTAAAGGGTTGTCAGTTGAAGCACTCCCGGGGTCGGCATGATACACAAGTGCTGTACTTATGGCATACCCAATGTAAGGCAGCGTTTGTGCATCGTAACGGGAAATCGACACGAAGCCTCAAGGCTTTTTTTTATAAAAATGTGTTATAGGCATCCTGCCGTCCGGATAGGGTTAACAGTCTTTGCGAAAACTTTTTCATCCCACAGGACATTCGGCCCTGCAAATTTTCAATGCTGAAGGACCAGCTACATTTTTAGAGGACCGGATAGCCACATATCTGATGATTTCTGCATTTTAAGTATGAAAGAGTTTTGTCCATTAAAAATACAATTTTTTGTAAACATTTATGGCCAAATCAGGATAGATATATAAACTTACACAGTATAATGACAGACATATTTCAGTTTTAGAAGCATCACTGAATTTGTCTAGTTCAGAAAAGCCCAACATGCTACTGGACATCTGGTCCTGCTACACTTGTAAGTGTGCTGGACCGGTGGCATTTTAGAAGGACATTGCCGCTGTCCTGGATGTTTTGGCAAAGACTGAACGTTTAACACTAGCAGCACCGGCTGTACTCTAGGGGAGTAGTGAGTGACAGCACAGGTTAACCCTGTAAGGGCCACACAGCGCTTTAATGTGCGAGGCAGCCCTCTGTGGTCATGATGCATGAATGCAGCCCTGGTGAGTAACTTACCAGTGCTGCATTTATGCATCATACAGACTCCTCTGGGGAGTGTATCGGGAATGTATGAACCCCAGAGGGTCGTCATGATGCATGAATGCAGCACTGGCATTTACTGCACTCAATGTATCATGACGATAAAGGGCGTTGCACATGAAAGTACTATGAGTCCCTTAACCCTTTGAGGACGGCATAATGCATTGATGCATCATGCCCTTGGTTGTCATGATGCATGAATGATGAGTAACTCACCAGGCATGCATTCAAGCATCATGCAGACCCTACTGAGTTGAGACATTCCCATAGGGTCGGCATGATGCACCAATGCATCACTGGCGAGTCACTCGCCGGGGCTGCATTGGTGTATCATGACGACAAATGTCATCATTTAGCAACATGCCGTCCTTAAAGGGTTAAAGAGTTCACCTCCCGCCTGCCCTGGTGCTCACCTGGTGGTATTGCTGCATACACCTGGAGGTGCCGGGACTGCTCTATATACCACACCTGGGCGTTGTGCCCTGGAGGAAGGGGGGGTGTGTGGGGGGGGGGGTGCTCTACATACTGGGTCTGTAACTACAGTTATGGGTGTGTGTGTGTGGGGGGGGGGAGGTGCTCTACATACTGGGTCTGTAACTACAGTTATGGGTGTGTGTGTGTGTGGGGGGGGGGTTGTGTGTGGTGGGGGGGGGGGGGTGCTCTACATACTGGGTCTGTAACTACAGTTATGGGTGTGTGTGTGTGGGGGGGGGGGGTGGGGGGGGGGAGGTGATCTACATACTGGGTCTGTAACTACAGTTATGGGTGTGTGTGTGTGTGTGTGTGTGGGGGGGGTGCTCTACATACTGGGTCTGTAACTACAGTTATGGGTGTGTGTGTGTGGGGGGGGGAGGTGCTCTACATACCGGGTCTGTAACTACAGTTATGGGTGTGTGTGTGTGTGGGGGGGGGAGGTGCTCTACATACTGGGTCTGTAACTACAGTTATGGGTGTGTGTGTGTGTGTGGGGGGGGGTGCTCTACATACTGGGTCTGTAACTACAGTTATGGGTGTGTGTGTGGGGGGGGGGGGTGCTCTACATACCGGGTCTGTAACTACAGTTATGGGTGTGTGTGTGTGTGGGGGGGGGAGGTGCTCTACATACTGGGTCTGTAACTACAGTTATGGGTGTGTGTGTGTGTGTGGGGGGGGGGTGCTCTACATACTGGGTCTGTAACTACAGTTATGGGTGTGTGTGTGGGGGGGGGGGTGCTCTACATACTGGGTCTGTAACTACAGTTATGGGTGTGTGTGTGTGTGTGTGGGGGGGGGGGTGCTCTACATACTGGGTCTGTAACTACAGTTATGGGTGTGTGTGTGGGGGGGTGCTCTACATACTGGGTCTGTAACTACAGTTATGTGTGTGTGTGTGTGGGGGGGAGGTGCTCTACATACTGGGTCTGTAACTACAGTTATGTGTGTGTGTGGGGGGGGGGGGGGTGCTCTACATACTGGGTCTGTAACTACAGTTATGTGTGTGTGTGTGGGGGGGGGGGTGCTCTTCATACTGGGTCTGTAACTACAGTTATGGGTGTGTGTGTGTGGGGGGGGGGGTGCTCTTCATACTGGGTCTGTAACTACAGTTATGGGGGTGTGTGTGTGTGGGGGGGGTGCTCTACATACTGGGTCTGTAACTACAGTTATGGGTGTGTGTGGGGGGGGAGGTGCTCTACATACTGGGTCTGTAACTACAGTTATGTGTGTGTGTGTGGGGGGGGGGGTGCTCTACATACTGGGTCTGTAACTACAGTTATGTGTGTGTGTGTGTGGGGGGGGGGGGTGCTCTACATACTGGGTCTGTAACTACAGTTATGTGTGTGTGTGTGGAGGGGGGGTGCTCTACATACTGGGTCTGTAACTACAGTTATGTGTGTGTGTGTGTGGGGGGGGGAGGTGCTCTACATACTGGGTCTGTAACTACAGTTATGTGTGTGTGTGTGTGGGGGGGGGTGCTCTACATACTGGGTCTGTAACTACAGTTATGTGTGTGTGTGTGGGGGGGGGGGTGCTCTACATACTGGGTCTGTAACTACAGTTATGTGTGTGTGTGTGGGGGGGGGGGTGTGTGTGGGGGGGGTGCTCTACATACTGGGTCTGTAACTACAGTTATGGGTGTGTGTGTGTGGGGGGGGGTGCTCTTCATACTGGGTCTGTAACTACAGTTATGGGTGTGTGTGTGTGTGGGGGGGGGTGCTCTACATACTGGGTCTGTAACTACAGTTATGGGTGTGTGTGGGGGGGGAGGTGCTCTACATACTGGGTCTGTAACTACAGTTATGTGTGTGTGTGTGGAGGGGGGGTGCTCTACATACTGGGTCTGTAACTACAGTTATGGGGGTGTGTGTGTGTGGGGGGGGGGTGCTCTACATACTGGGTCTGTAACTACAGTTATGGGTGTGTGTGGGGGGGGAGGTGCTCTACATACTGGGTCTGTAACTACAGTTATGTGTGTGTGTGTGGAGGGGGGGTGCTCTACATACTGGGTCTGTAACTACAGTTATGTGTGTGTGTGTGTGGAGGGGGGGTGCTCTACATACTGGGTCTGTAACTACAGTTATGGGTGTGTGTGTGGGGGGGGGGGGTGCTCTACATACTGGGTCTGTAACTACAGTTATGTGTGTGTGTGTGGGGGGGGGGGGTGCTCTACATACTGGGTCTGTAACTACAGTTATGTGTGTGTGTGTGGAGGGGGGGTGCTCTACATACTGGGTCTGTAACTACAGTTATGTGTGTGTGTGTGGGGGGGGGGGGGGTGCTCTACATACTGGGTCTGTAACTACAGTTATGTGTGTGTGTGGGGGGGGGGGTGCTCTACATACTGGGTCTGTAACTACAGTTATGGGTGTGTGTGGGGGGGGGGGTGCTCTACATACTGGGTCTGTAACTACAGTTATGGGTGTGTGTGTTGGGGGGGGGGGGTGCTCTACATACTGGGTCTGTAACTACAGTTATGGGTGTGTGTGTGTGGGGGGGGGAGGTGCTCTACATACTGGGTCTGTAACTACAGTTATGGGTGTGTGTGTGTGTATGGGGGGGGGTGCTCTACATACTGGGTCTGTAACTACAGTTATGTGTGTGTGTGTGTGTGGGGGGGGGGGGGGAGGTGCTCTACATACTGGGTCTGTAACTACAGTTATGGGTGTGTGTGTGTGGGGGGGGGGGGTGCTCTACATACTGGGTCTGTAACTACAGTTATGGGTGTGTGTGTGTGTGTGGGGGGGGGGTGCTCTACATACTGGGTCTGTAACTACAGTTATGGGTGTGTGTGTGGGGGGGGGGGGGTGCTCTACATACTGGGTCTGTAACTACAGTTATGGGTGTGTGTGTGTGGGGGGGGGGGAGGTGCTCTACATACTGGGTCTGTAACTACAGTTATGGGTGTGTGTGTGGGGGGGGGGGTGCTCTACATACTGGGTCTGTAACTACAGTTATGTGTGTGTGTGTGGGGGGGGGGGGGTGCTCTACATACTGGGTCTGTAACTACAGTTATGTGTGTGTGTGGGGGGGGGGGTGCTCTACATACTGGGTCTGTAACTACAGTTATGGGTGTGTGTGGGGGGGGAGGTGCTCTACATACTGGGTCTGTAACTACAGTTATGTGTGTGTGTGTGGAGGGGGGGTGCTCTACATACTGGGTCTGTAACTACAGTTATGGGGGTGTGTGTGTGTGGGGGGGGGGTGCTCTACATACTGGGTCTGTAACTACAGTTATGGGTGTGTGTGGGGGGGGAGGTGCTCTACATACTGGGTCTGTAACTACAGTTATGTGTGTGTGTGTGGAGGGGGGGGTGCTCTACATACTGGGTCTGTAACTACAGTTATGTGTGTGTGTGTGTGGAGGGGGGGTGCTCTACATACTGGGTCTGTAACTACAGTTATGGGTGTGTGTGTGTGGGGGGGGGGGGTGCTCTACATACTGGGTCTGTAACTACAGTTATGTGTGTGTGTGTGGGGGGGGGGGTGCTCTACATACTGGGTCTGTAACTACAGTTATGTGTGTGTGTGTGGAGGGGGGGGTGCTCTACATACTGGGTCTGTAACTACAGTTATGTGTGTGTGTGTGGGGGGGGGGGGTGCTCTACATACTGGGTCTGTAACTACAGTTATGTGTGTGTGTGGGGGGGGGGGTGCTCTACATACTGGGTCTGTAACTACAGTTATGGGTGTGTGTGGGGGGGGGGGGGTGCTCTACATACTGGGTCTGTAACTACAGTTATGGGTGTGTGTGTTGGGGGGGGGGGGTGCTCTACATACTGGGTCTGTAACTACAGTTATGGGTGTGTGTGTGTGGGGGGGGGGAGGTGCTCTACATACTGGGTCTGTAACTACAGTTATGGGTGTGTGTGTGTGTATGGGGGGGGGGGAGGTGCTCTACATACTGGGTCTGTAACTACAGTTATGTGTGTGTGTGTGTGGGGGGGGGGGTGCTCTACATACTGGGTCTGTAACTACAGTTATGTGTGTGTGTGTGTGGGGGGGGGGGGGGAGGTGCTCTACATACTGGGTCTGTAACTACAGTTATGTGTGTGTGTGTGTGTGGGGGGGGGGGGAGGTGCTCTACATACTGGGTCTGTAACTACAGTTATGGGTGTGTGTGTGTGTATGGGGGGGGGGTGCTCTACATACTGGGTCTGTAACTACAGTTATGGGTGTGTGTGTGGGGGGGGGGGGTGATCTACATACTGGGTCTGTAACTACAGTTATGGGTGTGTGTGTGGGGGGGGGGGGGAGGTGCTCTACATACTAGGTCTGTAACTACAGTTATGGGGGTGTGTGTGTGGGGGGGGGTGATCTACATACTGGGTCTGTAACTACAGTTATGGGGGGGTGTGTGTGTGTGGGGGTGGGGGGTGCTCTACATACTGGGTCTGTAACTACAGTTATGGGTGTGTGTGTGGGGGGGAGGTGCTCTACATACTGGGTCTGTAACTACAGTTATGGGTGTGTGTGTGGGGGGGTGTGGGGGGGGGGTGCTCTACATACTAGGTCTGTAACTACAGTTATGGGTGTGTGTGTGTGTGGGGGGGGGAGGTGCTCTACATACTGGGTCTGTAACTACAGTTATGTGTGGGGGGGGGGGGAGGTGCTCTACATACTGGGTCTGTAACTACAGTTATGGGTGTGTGTGTGTGGGGGGGGGGGTGCTCTACATACTGGGTCTGTAACTACAGTTATGGGTGTGTGTGTGGGGGGGGGAGGTGCTCTACATACTGGGTCTGTAACTACAGTTATGGGTGTGTGTGTGGGGGGGGGAGGTGCTCTACATACTGGGTCTGTAACTACAGTTATGGGTGTGTGTGTGTGTGGGGGGGGGGGTGTGTGGGGGGGGGGGTGCTCTACATACTGGGTCTGTAACTACAGATATGGGTGTGTGTGGGGGGGGGGGGGGGAGGTGCTCTACATACTGGGTCTGTAACTACAGTTATGGGTGTGTGTGTGGGGGGGGGGGGTGCTCTACATACTGGGTCTGTAACTACAGTTATGGGTGTGTGTGTGTGTGGGGGGGGGGGTGCTCTACATACTGGGTCTGTAACTACAGTTATGGGTGTGTGTGTGGGGGGGGAGGTGCTCTACATACTGGGTCTGTAACTACAGTTATGGGTGTGTGTGTGGGGGGGGAGGTGCTCTACATACTGGGTCTGTAACTACAGTTATGGGTGTGTGTGTGTGTGGGGGGGGGGTGTGTGGGGGGGGGGGTGCTCTACATACTGGGTCTGTAACTACAGATATGGGTGTGTGTGGGGGGGGGGGGAGGTGCTCTACATACTGGGTCTGTAACTACAGTTATGGGTGTGTGTGTGGGGGGGGGGGGGTGCTCTACATACTGGGTCTGTAACTACAGTTATGGGTGTGTGTGTGTGGGGGGGGAGGTGCTCTACATACTGGGTCTGTAACTACAGTTATGGGTGTGTGTGGGGGGGGGGGGGTGCTCTACATACTGGGTCTGTAACTACAGTTATGGGTGTGTGTGTGTGTGGGGGGGGGGTGCTCTACATACTGGGTCTGTAACTACAGTTATGGGTGTGTGTGTGTGTGGGGGGGGGTGCTCTACATACTGGGTCTGTAACTACAGTTATGTGTGTGTGTGGGGGGGGAGGTGCTCTACATACTGGGTCTGTAACTACAGTTATGGGTGTGTGTTTGGGGGGGGGGGTGCTCTACATACTGGGTCTGTAACTACAGTTATGGGTGTGTGTGTGTGGGGGGGGGGGGTGCTCTACATACTGGGTCTGTAACTACAGTTATGGGTGTGTGTGTGTGGGGGGGGGGGGGTGCTCTACATACTGGGTCTGTAACTACAGTTATGGGTGTGTGTGTGTGGGGGGGGGGTGCTCTACATACTGGGTCTGTAACTACAGTTATGGGTGTGTGTGTGTGGGGGGGGGGGTGTGCTCTACATACTGGGTCTGTAACTACAGTTATGGGTGTGTGTGTGTGTGGGGGGGTGTGCTCTACATACTGGGTCTGTAACTACAGTTATGGGTGTGTGTGTGTGGGGGGGGGGGGAGGTGCTCTACATACTGGGTCTGTAACTACAGTTATGGGTGTGTGTGTGTGGGGGGGGGGGGGGAAGTGCTCTACATACTGGGTCTGTAACTACAGTTATTGGTGTGTGTGGGGGGGGGGGGGGAGGTGCTCTACATACTTGGTCTGTAACTACAGTTATGGGTGTGTGTGTGTGTGTGGGGGGGGGGGTGCTCTACATACTGGGTCTGTAACTACAGTTATGTGTGTGTGTGTGTGGGGGGGGGTGCTCTACATACTGGGTCTGTAACTACAGTTATGGGTGTGTGTGTGTGTGGGGGGGGGGGGGTGCTCTACATACTGGGTCTGTAACTACAGTTATGGGTGTGTGTGTGGGGGGGGGGGAAGTGCTCTACATACTGGGTCTGTAACTACAGTTATGGGTGTGTGTGTGGGGGGGGGGGGGAAGTGCTCTACATACTGGGTCTGTAACTACAGTTATGGGTGTGTGTGTGTGGGGGGGGGGGGTGCTCTACATACTGGGTCTGTAACTACAGTTATGGGTGTGTGTGTGTGTGTGGGGGGGGGGTGCTCTACATACTGGGTCTGTAACTACAGTTATGGGTGTGTGTGTGGGGGGGGGGGGGTGCTCTACATACTGGGTCTGTAACTACAGTTATGGGTGTGTGTGTGTGGGGGGGGGGGGAGGTGCTCTACATACTGGGTCTGTAACTACAGTTATGGGTGTGTGTGTGTGGGGGGGGGGTGCTCTACATACTGGGTCTGTAACTACAGTTATGGATGTGTGTGTGTGTGGGGGGGGGGGTGCTCTACATACTGGGTCTGTAACTACAGTTATGGGTGTGTGTGTGTGTGTGTGGGGGGGGGGGCTCTACATACTGGGTCTGTAACTACAGTTATGGGTGTGTGAGTGTGTGGGGGGGGGTGCTCTACATACTGGGTCTGTAACTACAGTTATGGGTGTGTGTGTGTGTGTGGGGGGGGGGGTGATCTACATACTGGGTCTGTAACTACAGTTATGGGTGTGTGTGTGGGGGGGGGAGGTGCTCTACATACTGGGTCTGTAACTACAGTTATGGGTGTGTGTGTGTGGGGGGGGGGGGGGTGCTCTACATACTGGGTCTGTAACTACAGTTATGGGTGTGTGTGTGTGGGGGGGGGGGTGCTCTACATACTGGGTCGGTAACTACAGTTATGGGTGTGTGTGTGTGTGGGGGGGAGGTGCTCTACATACTGGGTCTGTAACTACAGTTATGTGTGTGTGGGGGGGGGGAGGTGCTCTACATACTGGGTCGGTAACTACAGTTATGGGTGTGTGTGTGGGGGGGAGGTGCTCTACATACTGGGTCTGTAACTACAGTTATGTGTGTGTGTGGGGGGGGAGGTGCTCTACATACTGGGTCTGTAACTACAGTTATGTGTGTGTGGGGGGGGGAGGTGCTCTACATACTGGGTCTGTAACTACAGTTATGTGTGTGTGGGGGGGGGGGGGTGCTCTACATACTGGGTCTGTAACTACAGTTATGGGTGTGTGTGTGTGGGGGGGGGGGGGGTGCTCTACATACTGGGTCTGTAACTACAGTTATGGGTGTGTGTGTGTGGGGGGGGGGTGCTCTACATACTGGGTCTGTAACTACAGTTATGGGTGTGTGTGTGGGGGGGGGGGGGAGGTGCTCTACATACTGGGTCTGTAACTACAGTTATGGGTGTGTGTGTGTGTGGGGGGGGGGGTGCTCTACATACTGGGTCTGTAACTACAGTTATGTGTGTGTGTGGGGGGGGGGGAGGTGCTCTACATACTGGGTCTGTAACTACAGTTATGTGTGTGTGTGTGTGTGTGTGGGGGGGGGGGGTGCTCTACATACTGGGTCTGTAACTACAGTTATGGGTGTGTGTGTGTGGGGGGGGGGGGAGGTGCTCTACATACTGGGTCTGTAACTACAGTTATGTGTGTGTGTGTGTGGGGGGGGGGGGGTGCTCTACATACTGGGTCTGTAACTACAGTTATGTGTGTGTGTGTGGGGGGGGGGAGGTGATCTACATACTGGGTCTGTAACTACAGTTATGGGTGTGTGTGTGTGGGGGGGGAGGTGCTCTACATACTGGGTCTGTAACTACAGTTATGGGTGTGTGTGTGTGGGGGGGGGGGGTGCTCTACATACTGGGTCTGTAACTACAGTTATGGGTGTGTGTGTGTGGGGGGGGAGGTGCTCTACATACTGGGTCTGTAACTACAGTTATGGGTGTGTGTGTGTGGGGGGGGGGGGTGCTCTACATACTGGGTCTGTAACTACAGTTATGGGTGTGTGTGTGTGTGGGGGGGGGTGCTCTACATACTGGGTCTGTAACTACAGTTATGGGTGTGTGTGTGTGTGGGGGGGGGGGGAGGTGCTCTACATACTGGGTCTGTAACTACAGTTATGGGTGTGTGTGTGTGTGGGGGGGGTGGTGCTCTACATGCTGGGTCTGTAACTACAGTTATGGGTGTGTGTGTGTGGGGGGGGGGGGGAGAGGTGCTCTACATACTGGGTCTGTAACTACAGTTATGGGTGTGTGTGTGTGTGGGGGGGGCGGGGTGCTCTACATACTGGGTCTGTAACTACAGTTATGTGTGGGGGGGGGGGGGGAGGTGCTCTACATACTGGGTCTGTAACAACAGTTATGCTCCGCTTGTAGATACAAAGCCTGCTGGTGTAAGCCTGCCAATAACTATAAGCCGACCATGCCTATAAGCCAACCGTGCCTATACACCGACCGTGCCTATAAGCCCATAGTGCCTATAAGCCAACCGTGCCTATACACCGACCGTGCCTATGAGCCCACAGTGCCTATAAGCCTACCCCACTATATGCCTACAGTAACTATAAGCCCTCTGTGCCTATACACTGACTATGACTAAACTCACAGTGCAGATAAGCTGCCCGTGACTATAAGCCCGCCATGCCTATACACCCGTCATACCTATACACCAACTGTGCCTATAAGCCTACGGTGCCTATAAGCCCACCGTGCCCAAATGTCCACCGTGCCTATAATTAGTCCCGCGACTAATCTTGCATATATATGCCAACCCCACCTATAAGCCCATCCCACCTATATAGATAGATAGGCCACTAGCGGAACGATTTTAGACAAATTCCTTTCATTCACCCATGTGACCGCTGTTTCAGTGCCTATCTTGCCAGTACCAGCTTAAGTAATGGTCACTTCCATTAAACAAAAGGTTTGAGCCTTATAGGCTGACCGTGCTAACCTCGCGCCCCCAAACAAGAAAACAGCTTTTACAGTAGTCTGAGGTTTACTTGGCACACTGAAAACAGCAAACGTCGCTTGTTTCGTGCTTTTTTTCTGCTAAATTCGCGAAAATATGTAATACACTTTTTCGCAAATTTAGCAGAAATGGATATCTGCGATATCATCTATCCACTGTACAACTCTCCCATATAGATACATAAAAACTTTTACTATTTTAGCAAATGCGTGAAAATTTGTACCCGCAAAAATATCTGTGTTGACAGCATCCCCGGATTATACTAGGAGGAAGGACTCACTGCACTCAGACTGAACACATTCATCATTACTGGAAAAACGACAACTGTGACAAAAATAACACATTAGATTTCAGACTAAATGGAAACCTACCGTACTGGAAAAGAAAACTAGAGAGTGTCTCTGCTATTACCCCCCAAAAAGAAAGGGAACCTGATAAACTGTAGGTAGAACACAGTGAGGGTGGAGTAAAAACTGGGTGAGACTAACCAGGGTGACCCGCCGCAACAAGCGTTTTTGTGTCGGGGCCAGACAAAAAAATAAAAGTTGGTTTCTCGGAAACTGTTGTCGATGAATCTTTTTTTTTTCGCATGAAATTGCATGGGGAGAATTTCCTGTTCCTTCATTTGAGGCTAAGAAAATAAATTTAAAGGATCTCAAATGAAGACGTTTCCCCCCAAAAGTGCATAAAACTTTCCTAAAGGCCACACCAAAAAAAGGAGTTGGTCAATGGATTTCACTTTTCAAAAAATGGTGCGAGCGGGCGAATTTTTTTTATTTTTTTTTTAAGATTTTTTTTTTGTCAATGGATTTTGTCGGTGGAAAAGTTGAGCGAGCAACAATTTTTTAATTTTTTTTTACCCACCCTTTGACAAAAGTTCTTAGTGGATCACCAACAGAAAAAGTTATTGGTTGATCTGGGAGAATTACTGGGAGAAAAATTTGAAAAAAAAAAAAATTCTCAATTTCGAAAAAAATGAAGCGAGCGAAATCCATTGACAATTTTTTTTTTCAAAAAAAAAAAAAATTTCCATTTTCGAAAATAAGGTGCGCGAAATCCATTGACCAACTTTTTTTTCTGGTCTGGCCAAAACAAAACAGATATGCCAGTTTTTCCACTTTTTTAAAAAAGAATTCCCACTTTCTCCCTGATATCTATCTCCCTATTAATTTGTCCTAATTTGTTTGAAAAATTGGCAATTTCTTTTGCTGGCTGGAGCCTTGCATCTTTGATATAGAAATGCAGTATCGGTTTAGCTAGTGTCGGTCGTGTGACTGGAAACAGCACTTTTTATTATGGTTCGTCCAGGTTCTCGGCTGTATGTATATAAAGGTGACCTTTCTCTGCTACACGTGCTGTAGTTCAGTATTCTCTCACCAGGGGCCACTTCGTGCATGTAAAGGATGCACCACAGAGTAGCCATTTCTCCACAAGAAAGACACCGTAAAAGCACTAGTGTAAACGTAGATCTACCGTAAAACCTCGCGTATAAGCCTAACTCATGTTTAAGTCGCAACCAGACTCTGTGCTGATCCTACGAGCGGTACCAGCGATCTGATTTGTGTACTAGCTGCGGCTTATACGCAAGGTTTTACAGTATTTAATGGTAAGCATTTTAATGGGGGTGGATGCCTAAATTCGACACGGCGACATGGTCATTTCTTAAAATCGACATGCGACATGGAGCTTAGTGACACGAGGGAAAATTTTAGTGACCTGACATAGGGTCTTTCTTAAATTCGACAGGGGACATGGCAGGTTCTTAGGGGCGACATGGGACATGATAATTTTAAGTGACATGACATGGCCATTTCTTAAATTCGACATGCGATATGGGGGGCCCCCCATCTAGACCCCCATTTTACTAGGCTAGTTCATGTTGCGGAACACTGTAAATCTGCAATGTGCGTGTGTACTTATGGCGGCGTACTGTGTCATTCACATTGAGAGGATAGGTTACTTGACCATGTAGTGTGGGTGAATAACACAGTTTGAATCACTTGAGTTGAAATAAGATTTCATTGACTAAATTTCATGAAAAGTCAAGTCTTTCAGAGATAGCCAATATCACATTTAATATGTGCGTCATCAAATCAACACTATACATGGATCCATCATCAAATTTAAAAACAACTTAGCTGTTCCTCCTTATAGCACAGTCTAGGATACTTAGCACCTGACCAGAATGTGGGTACTGTGAGGACCCTGACCCCCGTGTTGTAGTAGGTGTGTAGGAGGTCTACCTCTGCTGTACATGAAGTGGACGTCTGACAACTGTACCGGTACTACACGCTGTGTGTACCTTACTCTCGTTCCCAAATCCTTCCGAAGGAAGGCTCTGGTAACTGCCAAATGTTGGGATTTTGCTGGGTCTGGGCAACCCCTGCTGGTAGCTTGGAACCAGCGAACAGGAACAGGAAATGGAACCAGAAAGGCTGATGGTAAATCTACCTAAAAATACCATCATACATTCTGGTTCCATTTCCTGTTCCTGTTCGCTGGTTACAGCCTACCAGCAGGGGTTGCCCAGACCAAGCAAAATCCAAAGTTCAAGGTCATTTGGCTGTTACCAGAGCCTTCCTTCGGAAGGATTTGGGAACAAGAGTATGTGTACCTGGGCATCTCTCATCATGGCCCATCATGGGGGGGAGGAACTTCTTAACCATCAAAGGGACGCATATTGCTTTAAAGATACTGTCATTTGTCATCATGATGCATGGATGCAGTGCTATTGGACGTGTCAAGGCAGCATTTATGTACAACATTGAGAAAAGAGCATCAAAGCATTCCACCTAAATTAAAGGGTTTACTGGCAGTTTCCTACAGAATTACAGTGCTGGGAAACTTACCACGTGAACCACCGGCAGTACTCACTTGTGACTCCGTCTGATCATGACAGCACTTTTGCAAGACTCAATTTTAGTGTATTTATTAGATATCTGCCAAAACCCCTTTGACTTTGATGCTCAAAACTCCAGATGGGCCCTTTTGAAAAACCTAGTGCTTAAACGAGACAGTATGGTATGTGGAAACAGCATTGAGAACCATGACTACCTCAACTGTACGTCATGAATCACGGCGTGTTGTCATAGTTACCTGGGGTTGGAGGATCTACAACACAGCCACACTAACTTGTAGTACAGGGTTGGTGTGGACTCACTAGGTGGGGGGAGACTGATTTAAGTAAGTTAACCCTGTACAGACCGAATGCGATAAATGTAGATATTTTTGCGCTGTACATATTTTTGCGGAAATATGTACAGGGTGAATATTTAACCAGTATTGAATTAAAGTGCCGATTTCGGAAATCAGCGAATTAAAATCTGGGCGAAATCGTTTTTTTTTTTTTAGCAAAATCCAAAAGTTTTACCAACGAAAATATTTACGTTTACGGTAAAACTTTAATGTGCTATGCCCTTTTGTCGGCATGGTGCATGAATAATGCACCTGTGAGTAACTCGCTGGTCTGAGTAACTCGCTGGTGTGAGTAACTCGCTGGTGTGAGTAACCCAACGGTGTGGATAGGTACTGGCATACCTGCTGTGCATGGGTGATCTCAGTCCCCTGGCCAGAGATTAAGTTTGAGTTTTAAATATCTTTATAAGGCAAATATCCAATAACCGGTATCGTCTTACGAAAATTGCCAAAATTGCCAGATTGAATTTGTATGAGTCAAGTGTCGAAGTTCTGTATATATATAGGACTGAGAAGTATCTAAGAAGTTTATGAGCAAAGTCCTGGCTCTCAGTTAAAGCCATGCTGTTGTACGTGAGGGTGGGCAGCACACTATGACAACACTGTCCTGGCTGCATGGACATTGTATAGGAACACAGACCTCTCTGAGTAGGGCAGCATACCGGTAGTATGAAGCTCTAGTACCATACACACAACTGTCTGTACCACACAACTTTCTTCTTAGGCCACACCAAATAAAAAAGTTGGTCTATGGATTTCCATATTGAAAATATGGTGCGAGCGAGCGATTTTTTTTTTTTTCCCAAATATATTTTTTTTGTTTGCGGATTTTATCAAGTGGGGTGGCTAACATTTTAATTTTTTCTAAGGGAATTTTTTTGTTAACTTCCAAATCTGGCTATCGATCAGGAAATGTGCCACCAAAAAAAAAAAAAAAAAAAAAAGATTCAAATTTCCTGAGGTCTTATGAGGACAACAGATGCTTCTGTTTTGTGTGACAAATAATGGAGCACATAGTACAAGATTACAGTCTTCTCTACAAGGGGGGAGACATATTCGTGTGTTGTGTGTAGAGCAGCTTAGTACATGTATAGTCCAGAACCCACACTCATATACCGTTCCATCGCGAATTAGCGCCGGGGCGCTCTTCAATTTGGAGGGGCTTTAATCTCCAAGACAGGCGCTTATTCAAGATCCTATTTTAGTGCTTAAGGAACATTTCAAGACCCCTGAACTCCCGGCGCTTATTCAAGACCGGCGCTCTTTCGAAACCGGCGCTTTATCGCGATGGTACGTGTATGTGTACTAAAGGTGTACACAGGATTCTGTTCTGTGTACCTGAGGTACAACTGCATGCTATAGGGAGGCTAAGTCTCGCGATAAAGTGTTGTCGTAATCTTTTTGCCGATTCTTACTAAAAATACCCACATCTAAGTTAGCCTAAAAAGGCCCCAGATCTGGAATTTTATGCCCTAACTCTCTATATTAGTGGAGATATGGGGGGTCAAAAATTTTCACCATCCTTCAGGCCTGCGGGCGATAATAGGGGGAGCCCGGAAGGGCCCGGAAGTTGCCGATCACGTGACGAGACTTAGCCGCCCTATAGGAACACAGACCTCTGCCTGCATCAGAAAGGTACAGGAGCAGATCAGGAGCAGATCATGCAAGATGGCGGACACCGAGTAGACTCGTGTTGAGGCGGAGCTCCAAAGAATTTGTGGATTTAGTACAGCAAATTAAGAGACACGACCCTACTCTTCGACAAGAAGGAACATAAAGGTAACAACTACACAGTAAAAGTGTTGAAAATACCTGAATCGACCAAATATCACGAAAAAGGACGATTTAATATGAGTCGACCGAACCTACGACGGACGCGGTTTCAACCGCTGTCTAAAAAGGCCGGCACCCCGGAGATTGTTGACTATGTCCAACGCCTGGAAAAAAGAGTGGAAGATCTCGAAAATGCGAGTGATACCAACTCAACTGAAGTGCAGGGAATAACTACAAGAATTGCCAGCCTGGAGGATAAAAGCGCTGCTTCAGACATTCTAATCAACGAGACGGCTCGGCTACTGAAGGCGCTGTCAGACAAGTATGACACCACTGCTACACTATGTAAACAGAACGCCACTGCTGTCACAACTCTTGACAGTGATCTAAAGGTAGCTGAAGAATCTATTCTGTCAACTCGACATATTACAAACAATATGAAGGATAGAATTGATAGATTTGATGAAGAAGACAGACGCAAAACCCTGGTTATGACAGGTATACCTGAGCAAAATCGTGAAAACTTGCGCAGATATGTCGATGTCCTATTCCGCGACCTTGAACTCCCATACGGAAATGAAAAGGTTGACCAAGTATATCGCCTGGGCAAATTTGATGATAAGCAAAAGAACCCTCGACCCCTCATAGTGAAGTTAGCGAATCGTGGAATAAAAGCAGAAATCTACCGAAATATCCAAGGTCTCCAAGGAAAAACACACTGGTTAGGAGTATCCCTACAGGATGAGCTGTCACCCCAGGAAACTAAAGAGTTCCACGAGCTACGATCAATTTATTTTCTAGCGAAGAAATATAAATATGAGAACGTTAAGCTCAGACAGCGGTCCATCATAATTGGTGCAAAAACCTATGCCCACAAAGACATTTCAGTGTTACCCAATGGCTTGACCCTGAGAGCAGCTACTACATACAAGACAGTGGACGGACTTGCTTTCAGATCGGAGCATAACCCCATGTCAAATTTGTACCCCTGTACAATCAACCTAAACGACAGGGTATACTCATCAGTAGAACATGCCTTCCAGCATGACAAGGCTCTATCAGGAAATGATCCAGCTTCAGATGAAATCATGCGAACGACTGACCCATATCTACTAATGAAATTGGGTAAAGAGGTAACACCAGGGCCTGGATGGAACAAAGGATCTACTACTCTTCTCTATAAACTGTTACAGCAGAAGTTCAAAGATCCAGAGAGAGCCAAGGCGCTAACCAGAACTGGAAAGTGGCACCTATACGAGTGTACCTTCCACCCAGTCTACGGGGTGGGCAGACATCCAGGAAATGTCCACTCACTGACTTATGAAACAGTAAAGGGTGGTAACCTCTTGGGTAGGATGCTTGAGAAAATAAGAGATGGACTCTCGAACAAGGTAGATGGAAAACCAGAACAAGAACCGCAACAGCAACAACAAGATGGGCAGCAACAAGAGCAGCAACAACAGCCTGAGCAACAACAAGAAGCGCAACAGCCAAGTCCAACACCTGGTACCCCTGAAGCTGAGGAAGGAGACGACAACCAAGATGGTGCTACCGGTCAAGACAAGACTCCTATACTAAACCTAGAACAAGAAACCTTCAGCATACTCGAAGAGGTCGAGAAATGGGCTCATGATAACCACAGTGACAAAGACAAAGACACAGACATGTCAACCCATTCTGGAAATGGGGAGGAGAGTGACTACTCGCCAAAAAATGGCTCTGAAAAAAACTGAGTGTAATAGGTGATTAACTCGCCAACCAGAATGTAAATAGTGATGGATATGTAAAAATGTGTACTCCCCCCCTACCACCAACATATATTGTCTTGTAACAAATTGAAATAATCTAGACCTCAAATACTGTCAATATACAAACAACTTACTTGACTGGAGCCAAAAATAATCAAAATATTACTCGTTTAAAAGTAATACAAAAACTAGTCAAGTAATATCTTCCTTATTCGCAGACAAACTGTACTCAATTTGTAATATAAATAATTCCTGGAATTACCGGTATAAAAATAACTTTTTATAAAACTTGAATAACATGCAATAAGAATGTAAAATACAAGGTTATATTTTTGAGTCACGGCACTTGGAATACTGTAGTTGTTTAAAATGACATAAGTTGGGAAACCAATCTTGAATTTGACCTTGAATCGCCTTGTTAGATTTGTGATGTAAATAATGTACTTGCAAAACGAATTGGTACCAAATTGTTTAATTGCTAGAAAATGTTGATAGGCTTACCGGTACTTTGTTTTGTATTATGTATTATCAACACAAGGGGAAATTTAGAAATCCGATTTGATTGAATTTTGACTGATTGTCAAATACTATAAGACGTGTCTAAAGTAAAGATAGACTACCGGTAACATGTTGTTTAAATACAAGTCAATTTAATGTATAAGGTATGTCTATAAAGACTGATTACTTACCGGTAAAAACCAAACGGTGCAAATGGTGGTTTAGACATGACGTGTTTATTTTGTTATAAAATCTTGTTTTTTGTTTATTTGTTTATGCTGTACAAGGTGTATTAAAACTACAAAATGTATGTACATGGAGCATCAAGATCCCCTCTAAAATCCAGCCCTTGCTAAAATAAGGTATGAGCAGCCAGACGTGCTGTAGCTCACTACCTGGGGTTTTTTCTTTTAAATTCTATACAACAAAAATTTCTTCTAGTTTAAGGATCAAAATTTCAATGGAACAGATTTGTGTCTATTTACATGGTTGATACAACCAGGTTAATTAAAGGGAAAGGACAATGCATTATGCATTTAAATGCTCAAAGTATTAGAAACAAATTCGAGTTACTTAAAAAAGAATTGTTAAATCAAGGCATAAATGTATTATTATTCTCAGAAACATGGCTGACCGATATGAACACTGACAATGACTATCACATTGATTCATTCAATTTATTCAGATGGGACCGAAAAAGGCAAATGAATGCTGGGGGCCTCTGTGCATACGTCAAGGAGAATTTAACGTGTTCTGAAAATGAACTCTCAAATCTGAATGTTAGCAATGCAGATATCGAGATTCAGTGGCTAAAAATAAATAATGGAATGCATAAACAAATGGTTATTGGAAATGTTTATCGTCCTCCGAGTGGAGATAAGAATGTTTTCCTGACACATTTAAGAAATATGCTTTCAAATATTGAAAATATTGCTAATAAGGACGTCATTGTAACCGGTGATTTCAATATTGATGTTTTGCCAGAAAGTAATATTAAAAACAAAATGTATGAAGATATGGCTGACTTTGGCTTGAAACAACTAATTCATGAGCCAACAAGAAACAAGTTGTCGAATACATGTATAGATCTTTTATTCACAAATATATGTGATGTAGAGGCAAGTGGAGTAGCACTTCTAAATACGAGTGACCACTTACCGGTATACATAACTATAAAAAGGCTTATTGTACAACAAGAACCCAGACATTTTATAGGAAGATCGTACAAAACATATGATACAGCCACTTTTAGTAGGCTCTTTGGCGAACTCCTCTGGAATGAATTTGACAACAATGAAGACGTTGACTTTCTTTGGGACATTTTTGAAAATAATATAAATAAGGTGTTGAATTTGATTTGTCCAGTAAAAGATTTTAAAATAAAATATAGGGAGGAACCATGGCTGACACCAGAACTTACAGCGCAAATTATAGAAAAAAACCAAGCCCTAAAAAAGGCCAGAATGTCAAACAGAATTCTTGATTGGGAAATTTCAAACAACTTGAAAAATTTGTGTTGCACTTCAGTTAAAGCAGCCAAACAAGCATTCGTAATAGATGAAATTAATAGAAACTCCAAAGACGCAAAAAAATTCTGGGCGGCAATGAAAGCCATAGTACCCTCAAAAAAAGGAAAATCAAAATTGATAAATTTAGTAGATGACGATAAAAATGCTATAAGCAAGGACAAGGTTTCAGAATTCATAAATGCATTTTTTACCGGTATCGGCCCAAAATTAGCTGAAAAACATGACAAAGCATGGTCATTCACTGGAAATACATGCACAAATGAAATGCCTGTCTTTGATTTTGATGAAAAAGACGTAGAAGATGTTATTAAAGATATTAATGTTAGCAAGTCATCGTCTTTGAAAAATATTTCAACTAAGGTTTTTAAAGATGCTGTTTTAAGTATGCCTATTCGTTTTACAAAGATTTTACTTTTGTGTATTCGCAAAGGAATTATTCCTAAAAAATGGAAAATTGCTAGTGTGACCCCATTGCCTAAATCTGGTGACCTTACAAATGTATCAAATTACAGACCTATCAGTCAGCTCCCTATACCAGGAAAAATATTAGAAAGATTAATACACAATTGTATATCGATTCACTTAGATGAAAACAACATTTTGACGAAAATTCAAGGGGGATATCGAAAATCATGTTCGACTTTAGACACTATCTCTAAATTAACAAACGATATCTTAAGGGAAAGAAACACAGGGAGGGCTACCATGGCAGCTTTCATCGATACAATGAAAGCTTTTGATTGTGTAAATTACTCAATATTATTTAGGAAATTAGAAAAATATGGGATAAAAAATCAAAATTTAAAGTGTTTACAAAATTATCTGACTGATAGGGAACAGGTTACCATAGCTAATGGAATCACTTCACCCCCCTTACCTCTAACATGTGGCGTTCCACAGGGGAGTATTTTAGGTCCTTTGCTGTTCTTAATATATGTGAACGATGTTGTACAAAACATGGAAAATGTGAAAATCTTATTATACGCTGACGATACGGTACTCTACTCTCACGGCAGCAATCCTTTAGCTATCAAACCCTACCTGGAAGCAGGCCTTGCTACCTATGCAGATTGGTCAACTAAGAACAAATTATCTATGAATGAAAAGAAAACAAAATTAGTTTACTTTACCTCATCAATTCGATATAAAAGTTTACATCTGCAAGACGTAAAGGTGTCAGTGAATGATAGTACTTTACATTTTGTACAATCATACAAATACCTTGGCATTATTTTAGACTATGAATTAACTTATAATGCTTATGTAAAAGACTTGAAGAAATCGTTGGGATACAGGTCTTACTTATTAGGAAATTTGAAAACCTTTGTACCTACTGACATTATGCTAAGAATTTATAAAACATATGCTTTGCCAGTCATTGATTATTCTGACATTCTGTATAATGGTGCTAACTCTGACTTATTAACTGATTTACAAAGAATACAGAATAGGTGCTTGAAATACTGTTTAAAATTACCTATACTGTCATCAACTGATTATATACACCAACAAGCAAATCTACCAATGCTATGTGATCGTAGAACATACCACGCTAGATTACAAGGATATAAATTATCAAAAAAACCTGAAAATTGTGCAACAAACGCATATCATACTAGGGCATTTACTGCTGCTGTTTTAAAATATAACATTATACACACTGCCGCATACCAAAGGTCTCTTGAAGTGTATGTATCTCAGACTTGGAATGCTTTAAAGCCTGAAATAAGAAATTCTGAAACTATTTCAAAGTTTAAAGCTTTGGCAAAAGTCATGTTACAAGACACGATTCCAAAAAACAAGATGAACGTCTATGCCTGAGATTCTGACACGCAAACGAGTGATCATGGTTTTTCAAGTATATGTTCCTGTGACTATGATCCTTTGATGTTTTAATATACAATGTATATGTCTTATTACGACAGTGAGAACAGACAAGGTTCATTATATTAGTTTTTACTCCTCTATATTTTACAAAATGCAATTTAACTAAAATTTTACAACTCGTCTTAGTGATAGAAGATATGGGTGATTTGTAAAATCAGCTCTGCTGAAAATCATCCAAACTTTTTTAGTCAAGTATTTTATAAGGTCTTATTTGGTCACAAATATGATTTACAAACTATGTGCAAAAAAGAATCGTGATTCAAAAATCTGTGATATTTATACCTAATTATCGAGAGAAAAAATCTAAATACCGGTAGCATGTATAAATTTGTTTTATGTGACGAATCATTTCACCGACAAGAATGTGATAATGCGATACTATGACCAATGATGAAAAATTGTAACTGTGATACTCAAAAAGACTAATAAAGGTTAAATTGTCTCTTAAAAACTGAGAAACTGAGAGAGGGAACAGGAAACACTACATTGGTTTCTTTTGATCCCTCATTTTGGTTGAAGGACTGTTAATGTATGTCATGGTATAGATCATACTCTATGAGGTACAACTTCATAGTATGGGAACTCAGGCCTGTGTGTACCAGGGGGTACAGGGGCAGGTCTGAGCTACTCACAGTGAGCAGCAACTCTGTGAGCAACTCACTAAGTAACTTATAGAGTAACTTATAGAGTAAATTGTAGAGTAACTGACAGAGGGAATAGGACACTACATTGGTCTCATTTGGATTAATAACGTTTTATGTATGCCATGGTGTTGCTGGCAACGCATGATTCCATTCTATAATGAACAACTGCAGAGTATAGGAACACAGACCTCTGTGTACCTGGGGTACAGGAGCAGGTCTGACCGAGCTACTCACAGAGTTAGCAGCAACTCTGTGGGTACTCACTGAGACACTGACAGGGGAAACACCACATAGCTTCTCATATTGGTTGAAGGACGTTGTATGTATGTCATAGTCCTGAAGGGTACAACAAATTCCATTCTGTGAGATACAACTGCAGAATATAATAGCTCGGGCTCAGGGGTACAGGAGCAAGTCTGAGTTACTCATGGAGGTAGGGGCAGCTCACTGAGCAGCTCACCAAGGGTAGAGCAGCTCAGGAGTAACTCACTGAGGTGGGAGCAGCTCAGGAGTAACTCACTGAGGTGGGAGCAGCTCAGACCTCAGCCCCTACTGGGGGGTAGGAGATGTGCTCCCCTCAACTCCTCAAACTGTTCTGGCCACCAGCCCCTCTCTCTGGGTGTAAGGGGAGGGGCCTAACTCCCCGACCCCTCCTCCTGGCACCCACATGGGGGGGGGGGAGGGGCCTGTACCACCCACATGCCACTCACTGGGGCAGGGGGAGGGGCCTAAACATGAGGCCACGCCCCCTGGGTGGGGCTTACCAGGTGTTAGACACGCCCACCTGTGAGCCACTCCCCCTGTGTAGGTATATACCACAACTTCTATTCCCTACTCCTACCTCAGACCTGCTACTTGTCCTACTTTTGCTGGATTTCCTGTATTTTCCCTGGGATTTCCCTGTTAGATTTGAATAGCAAAGTCATAGAAAAGTGACTAATGTTATAAGGCTGCCCTCTTGTTGTGGAGCAGGGTTTAGGTTGTGCAGGTCTGACTGTGTATCCTGCCCAAAGTTAAGTGAGCTCTAGCTGAGGTGTGTGTGAGCTGTAGGTGAGGTGTGTGTGAGGTGTGTGTGAAGGGAACTTGGAACACTCTCAGTAGGTCACTACACAGGGGTAACTTCAGTCAACTTTATGTCTGTATGGGGGTTAAATATAATGTAGCCGCATGGGTTTAACTTTGGGCAGGATACTTTCTTTGTGCTAGAAGACAATTGTCAAAATTATTACTATTTGAGCAAATTCCAAAAGTAAGTAATGCTTTGAAGCCAAAAATTGTAATTTTTTCTCAGAAAAGATCATGTTTGAATATGTCTCAGGAGCTGCTCATACTAGTACCTCTGTTTAGAAGTTACCTGTTTTAAGACGCTTGAACGGGGCAATTATTTGTTGGTTGCAAACGTACATGTACATCTGAAGATATACCAGTGTATATAAATAAATCGGAATTTACATTTCTATCTAGATGTGAAGAACAACTCAGCAATTTTCCCGACCGTTTGCTCGTTGTCGGGGCCGGGGTCTATAGACGGGCTCACCGTGTAGTCCACATGCCTCAACCATCTGCCAAACTATGTCCTGTATACACCTTGTGTGTGTGGGGGGGGGGGGGGGGTAGAGATACCATGGAGGCTGAGTTGTACTAATTGCTAGGCTTACTATGACACAAACAGCTGAGGGAGGTCTGGCATGGGGGGGGGGGGCTTATGGAGTAATTTCCTGAACTGCAGAGGTACAAAACAAGTATACCGTATCCACCGTTTTAGCGGAGGTAGAAATTTTTTTCTTTTTTAGCACAGGGTAGAAGAGCATATCTAAATAATATGAATCAATAAAAATCACTCTCAAATAAGCAAAATATATAAGTACAGACGTGCTTAAATGAGCAGATAAGGTAATACCGTAAAACCCCGCCTATAAGCCGACTCCCGCCTATAAGCCGAAAGTGAGTCCAAGGAAAAAATTCAGCTCATATGAAATCATTTTAACATTTAAGAGAACCCCGCCTACAAGCCGAATGTGACTTTAGGGGTCGTAGGGACCCTCTGACCCCCTGCCTAAACCTAGCAAAAGAGAGTTTTAAAACAGATTTTGATCCTTTTATTTAATTGAAATACCATGTGTCATTGATTTAGTATGTATACTTCACATGAAAATGATTTGTAAGGACTTAAAATGTAGTAAAATTACTGCCAAAGTTTACATACTTTTCTACACTATTATCTCCAATATCCGCCTATAAGCCGAATGTGAGTTTGAAGGAAATAAATTCGGCTTAAATAGGAAATAAAAACGCCAAAATAAATTTGGCTTATAGTCGGGGTTTTACAGTATGTATGACTGTAATATCCTCATACTCTTATACCATTTTCTGCATATTCAAATTTAGAATATATACTGGTAACTACCGGTAACAAAAAGTCAATTTTTGAGCCCAATAGTATGGATTTACCATTTCCCCGGTCCATGTGAGTGGTGCACTGTGGGTGCCGACCCGTGCGTGTGTAGGGGCGAGATGGGAACCACATGGTCGGGGGCAGGATGGGGGGGGGGGAGTTGTAGGCACACCTTTATACTGGATCTGCCCCAAACTAACCGCCTGGCAGCATTCACTGATTTTATCTATTGGGCAAAGCTCTGTAATGATCACCAGGTATGATTCATCGGTTGTATACAACCGTTGTCAGAGATTTGTATTTTTTTTTTGTAGAAATAGCTTTATTTTAGGTTTGTAAGCATGGTATTTCAATTACAACATATCATTGATTATGTAGTCTCCACCTGTTCATAAAGCGGGCCACTGTTCAGTTTAAAAACTGGTTTTTGGCGGTAACCCTATTGAAGGGTCAATATTGAATAGCCCAACAACACACAGTGATATCAAAGCTGACATACACTTCACGTTATACCTGTGTGTTATCAGAGCTGCCGTTATGCTGGGGGTAGATGCAGTAAGGCCCAGTCAGAGTTTGTCCTAGTGTTGCTATGGTAACCATGTAACCATGGTAACTGTATACCCATGGTTACGGTGGTCATGGGTCACTACCTACTTACCTACCTACCTCCTACACATACTGCACTGCAGCATACCCACACACAGCATTCCCAGTAACCATAGCAACCACACATAACGCCATAGTAACGCCTGCCCTGCCTGTAATACAACTATGTACCAACACACTCTGTTAGTCTGGGAGTAGACCCTAAACTCGACACAGCGACATGGCCTCCACACATGCGACATGGACATTATCAAGCGACATAGACAAACGACTGCGACATGGCCATTTGTTAAAATTGTCATGTGACTTTGGGACCCCGTCCCCCATCTCTATGCCTGTTAGGGACCCTCAGTCATCATACACACAGACAGACATGTGTGTGAACATGTGAATAAACATGTGGAGGTGCTGTCATCTACACAATGTTGATCCAATTGTGGTATCATTTTAATTAACCACCTCCTCTGTAATTCAAGTGAAACTTATGAAATCGTATTTTATAAACTTTTTTGCAGCTGCAGAATAAACCTGTTGCAAATTTACTCGGGGGGGGGGGGGGGGGGGCGGAGAGGACCGCTCAGGACCCAAATTAGAGGGGCCCGGTCAAAAAGTCGCTCATTTGGACCCTTTATCCTATTTTCAATTTTCTCAAAAAGTCACCAGGTCGAAAGTTGCCTTGAAATCGGCCAAGTTTGCCAGGTCGCTTATGACCCATCTGTAGCCACTGTTTATATATGAGATTGTATGTTGATATACCTGTATGTCATTGTACTATGTACAATACATTACCATGTGTTTCCTTGTGTTGCAGGGCGATGTCCAGGTGCGCTTTGAGCGTATCCAGCCCGGCAGTCTGCCCCCAAAATTCACCCGCATCAAGACAGAGGTTGGACCCCGCGACACTCTCGTACGTAACACTTTGTTTATAAAATATATACCGTAAAACCTTGCTTATAGGCCGACCTTGGTTATAAGCCGAATGTGACTTTGGGAGTAAAAATTCGGCTTATAACAAAAGTGCTTGAAATTCGTTTTCACTATGTTCCTATATTATTAAAACCTCGCCTATTACCTGAATTGGAGTTTGGGGCTTATTCGGCTTATAGCAAATAAAAACACCAAAATAAATTCGGCTTATAACCGAGGTTTTACGGTATATACATTTTTATTGGAAACTGAAATTATATTGGCACGATATTTGATGTAAATAAGCACATAATGTATGTAATAGATATCATGAATTCTTTTTTTTTTGTAGTTTAGAGTTTAAATGTGTCCATTAGAATTCAGAGATTATGAATCATTTCTAGTTTCTAATTTTACTAAAAATTGAGCGTGTGTGCTTATTATAGGATGTATACCTTTATTATGTCAAAATACCTCTTATACAGGTCTTTGGCAACAGTTTTACGTGCTTTTTTTTGGTCTTAAAGGCAATTCTAGTAGGTAAAAGTTTCATTGTTGCCCAACAATGCAATCCCTGATACCTCAAAACCTCGGTTACGGTAACTAACCCTTTGTTTCCCCGGTTACAGTAACTAACCCTTTGTTTCCGCGGTCACAGACGGTAACTAACCCTTTGTTTGCCCAGTTACAGACAGTAACTAACCCTTTGTTCGCTTGGTTACAGACGGTAACTAACCCTTTGTTTCCCCGGTTACAAATGGTAACTAACCCTTTGTTTGCCCGGTTACGGTAACTAACCCTTTGTTTGCCCGGTTACAGACAGTAACTAGCCCTTTGTTTACCTGATTACAGACAGTAACTAACCCTTTGTTTCCCCGGTTACAGACGGTAACTAACCCTCTGTTTCCCTGGTTACGGTAACTATCCCTTTGTTTGCCCGGTTACAGACAGAACTAACCCTCTGTTTCCCCGGTTACAGTAACTAACCCTTTGTTTGCCCGGTTACAGACGGTAACTAACCCTTTGTTTCCCTGGTTACGGTAACTCACCCTTTGTTTGCCGGGTTACAGACGGTAACTAACCCTTTGTTTCCCCGGTTACGGTAACTCACCCTTTGTTTGCCCGGTTACAGACGGTAACTAACCCTTTGTTTGCCCGGTTACAGACGGTAACTAACCCTTTGTTTCCCTGGTTACGGTAACTCACCCTTTGTTTGCCGGGTTACAGACGGTAACTAACCCTTTGTTTCCCTGGTTACGGTAACTAGCCCTTTGTTTGCCCGGTTACGGTAACTCACCCTTTGTTTGCCCGGTTACAGACAGTACTGGCGGGAGTGGAGCTGTCAGATCTCTGCCTCCTTCTGTCTACCCTGCAGGACACGGGAACCAATGTCAAGGTCACCAACTCCGACGTCACCATCAACAAACTGCACGGGCAGGTCAGTGATACCCTCTTTACACCGCATCATGCCGTCATATGACATCATGATGCATCACCGCTGCCCTGGTCAGTAACTGGCCGGTGCTGCATTGGTGCATCATGACGACCCTGCAGGAGTGTATCTACCTTGCAGGTTCAGTATGATGCATGAATGCAGCTGTGGCAAGTTACTCACAAGAGCTGCATTTATGCATCATGACAATGGTAATTATGTAACACTTTGAGCCTGCGTCTAAACCATGTAAATCACAGCTCTCACTTTGTTATTTGTTTCCAGTTGTAAATATTCTGATGGCTGTGTTTTGAGCACCCTGATGCTAATTAATGCAAACCGAACACTTTTTGTCAAGTAAATTCTAATTCCACTCCTCTGTGTGCAGATTGTGTTTATGTCCACTATATAAATATTTTTTGAAACATTTCAAAATTACTAAAAAAATATTAAAGGCACGTAGCCAGTCATGTTACTTTAAAAGACATGTTAAATCCCTTTCAAGACTCATTTCCCACACATGTTCTCCCCTGATAGACATGCTATACATAAGTCTTTCTCTCCACCTAGTTCCCACATGCATTTCGGCTATGTACTCCCGCACTTTCCCCGTGAGGGTTTCCCCACACCCAGCTCCCAAGGCGCGTCTCGCTCTGCACTTGCTCATGTTTTTTCCCACACACATATCCCATGCGCGTTACCCTATTTATTTCCCCACACTTTACTGCTGGACACGTTTTTCTGTTTTTTTCTGACACGTTTTGCTGGTTTTTCTTGCACGCAGCTGAGACTGGAGGTGGGTATATATATAGCGCATACCGAGTCAGTCATTACCTTGTTCTACCCAGAGGTGGTTGTGTCTCCCGAGTCACAAACGGGGGGGGGGGGGGGGTTAAAACAATGGTTGTCTCCCAAGTTGTAGACGAGTGGAGTTTGAGTAAACGCTTGTGTCTCACGAGTAATTTAAGACGAGGGGGTTCAAAAGAATGATTGTCTCACGAGTCAGAGACAAAGGGGATTAAAACAACAGTTGTGTCTCACGAGTCATAGACGATGGAGTTTAAAACAATGACCCTGTCTCACGAGTCATAGACAAGTGGGGGTATAAAGTTATGGTTGGTCTCATGATCCAGACATGGGGGATTATAGACGATGGTTGTGTCTCCTGAAGCGTAGACAAGAGAGGTTTTTTTAAACAAAGTGTAGGGTGGTGGAACGAGCTCTAATGACTGAATGGTGTATTTACTAATTTTACATTAAATATGTGAGATGTACATTAAGAAGGTTAGGGCTAGAAATGGATAAAACATCCCAAATAGGATGCTTTTTTCTCCTTGTGGTAACCTATACATTTTACTCACATGTCAGTGTCTAGTGGTTTCTCTCATCTACTTATATTTCCTACTGGGATACTAGCGTCAAATGGCATTGATTGTTTTTTCAGTAATTTCTCTTTTTTATCTCTTTATGTATAGCTTGATTGCCCCTAGAAGGTAGATTTAAGTGAATACTAATCACTGTAAATATAGATATTTTTACCTGCATAAATTTTCTCGAATTTGCTAAAGAGTACAATTTTGCGTGTATTTAAATTCGCAAATTTTGGAATAGAGGCTATGATAGTTGTATAAGAGTTACTAGATGAATATCCGCGCTGTACATATTTTCATTTCTGTGAAATTTGCAAAAATATGTGCAGTGCAAAATAATATACGTTCATAGTATTGCTAATAAAAAACAGTTGAAGCATGGACCCATTGAAACTTCTACCACCTACCACCTACCACCTTCATCTTTTGCTTGTTCTTCATCAATATCTGTATACCACAAATCGCAGAATTTTCATTAACTATATAAATCATAATAATAGTAAATGGTCTCAAAATGAGCTTAGATTTGCGCAAAAGTGTTGGTGAGATCAGGGTCTGCTTCTAAGAGGGTTTCTACTCAATTCAATTATGATTCAATCTAGATAACCCCAAATTTAGATAACCCTACTTTGGGTACCCTCTTAATGCCTCTTAGCTTCAGAACTCTCCTACACTGGCCCCTATATAAAACAGGATATTTAAAAACGACCGCAGTAAGTACAGAGCTTTCCCAGAAACCGTGGGAGCAGAATCTCTTGAGACTTTTTACAATATGCAATTTGACTTTGACATTTCGATTTAAACATGTCGTTAATTCTCTTTCAGCTGAAGGTATTTTCGCAATATGTGAACAACCAGATAGAAGTGAGTTCGTCGTTCGCGACCAGACCGGACGTCAAGATGACCGTCAAGTCACGCAACCTTGAGGTAAGTACAGGGTTACTGTGCTACAACTATCTGTGGTACAAAGCACAGGGTTAAACTGAACAGCATCCTTATACTTGGAGTAAAACTTCTGTGGTACAAAGCACAGGCTTAAACTGAACAGCATGTTTATAGTGGGAGTAGAAGTCTGTGTATAGCAGAAGGTAAGACCATTGGCGGAACCCGGGGGGGTGGCCCGACGGGCCTTGCCCCCCCCCCCCCAAAAAAAAAAAAAAAATTAGAGAAAAGAAAGGAGAAGAAAAGAGATAAAGAGACTTTGGGGTATTACTCATAGGGCCTGACTGAGGGCCTCTGATCTGGATGGGGGGGGGGGGAGTCTTAAAATATTGTGTCCTAAATTGCATGAGAATGCACCATTTCAAGTCTTCCCCCAAGCCCCCCTAATATAGCTAATGCACTTCGTCCGTGGGAAACACATAGTGACTCTGGGTTGGCCAGGTTTGGGCCACCCCCTCTAGACAATCCTGGATCCGCCACTGAAGACAGAGCTAGACTCCCATCATCTTTCAACTCTAGATGGCCCTACTGTGTCATGTGTTTGGACATAGCGCCGTCTAAAGTCTAAAGATGACTAAGCAGTTTGTACATTGCTGATGAGATGGTGAGCTCTACACTCTATGACCAAACACATGGTACAGAAAGGCCATCCAGGGTTGAAAGATGATGGTTGTCTAGCTCTGTCATGCTTTCTGCTATATACAGTCATCTACTCAAAGTATAAGCGTGCTGCTCAGTTTCAGTCTGTGGTACACAGCCTGCCACCATTCTGCAGCACAGGGCGTCATCAGAAGGCCTCTCTGGGCGGTTTATGTCTTTATCACAGGCAGCCATCTCCAGTCTGGGTCTAGGCGCGAATACAACTGTATTATTCAACTTGTGTTCATCAGATAAAGATGGCCTCATCCGTTCAGAGAGGTAATTGTCTTGGACAGATGGTGCCATCTTTGGCTGCAGAATTATCATCAAGACATTGATGTTGAGTCCTATGTTATATCATTACCTATCTTGTGGACAATCTCTTGTATCCTATTCTCATTTCATCTACAGGCTTCTTACAGTGTCTTAATGCATTTTGTCTTTTATGCAACTTTCTGTTTTCTCTCAACTATTTCCACCTCTGTTCTATCTTCACTTGCTTTAATCAGAATCAAATGAACCATATCCGTATAAACATGCATTCTTTGAAATTCACAATCAACAATAAGTCAGAAGAAATGATTTTAATTATTTTATAAATACTTTACAATGAGAATATTTGTGCTTAAGAAGTTTATTTCACACCCTTTGTAATGGTTATACCCTTGTGTGGTTGTGCAAAGAGTACCTCCATCCCTCCATCCCACCCAATAGGCCTGCATTTTTGGCCAACTACCGTAAAACCCTGCCTCAAAACTGACCATATTCTGCTGTGTTTTTTACACATAGGAGCTAAATATTTTTCTAAAATAAGAATTCGTCATTTATTTTGATACATTGGTTTGTAGTGAAAACATTGTTAAAACCTTTCTTTATATACCAAGGGTGAGCTTATAGGTGGGGTTGACAGAGATAATACTGTAAACGCAGATGTTTTCACTTGTATAAGTTTTCGCGAATTTGCATAAAAAATACAAATTTGCGTGTATTTAAGTTCTTGAAATTTGGAATATGATAGTTATATAATGATCCTAGATAAATATTTGGGCTGTACATATTTTCTGGATATTCATTTTCACAAAATTCGCAAAAAAATGTACATTGCAAAACAAAATATGCTCACAGTATGCAGGGTTTTATGATATCTTATGTTTCCACCCAGTACTTTTGTACACTCCTTCTTCTCATCCATCCTTGACCTTACTTTTAGTACCCTCTATGAATCTCTGACCTTGACCTCCTGCCGTGACCTTGCTTGTCCTATATGTGACCTTGACCTTGTAGTCGTCCCGGTTCTGGCAGCAGATGACCGGTGGGGTGCTGCGCGGAGAGTCCCAGTTCCCGCCCCAGGTGAAACCCGCGTGTGTTGACCCTGCATGACCCCTGCATGACCTCTAGATGACCCCTACTGCTCCAGCGTATAACCCGCGGGTTGTATGTTGAACAACAAGGATGGTAGATTTAGAGGGGGGGGGATGTCACCTATTTTCAGCAAATTCAGCAAATTCAGCAAATTTTCAGCAAATTATTTCATTGACTTTTGACTTGAGCTTCAAGGGAATGCAGGCCTTGATCCCTGGGTTAGATATCATCTCATAATTATTTAGGAAAGCAATAGGATTATCTCATAATTATTTAGGAAAGCAATAGGTGGTACGTATGTACTCACCCGTCTCAGCAGAGACATATCTTTGTGCTGGGAAGATCTCACCATTCCAACCAACAGGGGTGTCGGAACAGGGGGGGGGGGCAGGGGGGCCATGGCCCCCCCAAACCTAGACATAGACATGGGTTGGGGGCATGAAGGAGTAGAATAACTTCATCGGGAGCCTTCCATAATACCAATGGGCATACCGGATTCGTAAAAGGCGACAAAACTTGAGGGGTCTCGTGCCTTACTGCTGTGATCAGTCACGTAAGCTGTTTGGCAACCGATGCCCATATGCGCGGGCCCGGGCCTTCTTGCTGGTGGTCTGGCATGGGATTCCTCCTCAGTGAACCACGTCTGAGATATCAAAGGCCGTGGTTTGTCTGGCCCTGCCTACTATGGTACTAGCCCAGGTATGTAGGCCAGGCAAATAAAAGAACACTTGCTATCCTTCGAAAAGAGTAGGGGACGTGCCCCGGTAGATGTTTTCTCCCTCACCTCATAGATTCAGTCATTCATTACATAGATTCGATCATCCATAGATGCGGTCACTGCTGTATTGGGCAAGCAGCATATAAATATCTGTCCTACTACTGCAAGGCAGACTACCACTATTTGTGGATGACTCCTTGCCAACTTGAGATGTCCCGTGAGGTACTTGATGTACGTCTGGACGTTAAACAAATCAATCAATCAATCAATCAATCTATTAGACATGGGGGGGCCAGAGTATCTTTTGGCCCCCCCCAAAATTTTGGAAACGCTAAAGAATTATATTCATTACTCTGTAGTAATGTAAAGAAATTTCCACAAATTGACTTTAAAATGCACCAAATTATGTCAAAATTTTCAAAATTCTCCTGGTGGGCCATGCCCCCAGATCCCTAATAGTTTCTCAGTGTGTCGCGTTTAACGCTCAGAATCGCGCACCCTTCCAAACTTTTGTTCGGTTCGGCCGTGGCCCCCCCAAAGTCGAGTTGCTTCCGACACCCCTGAGTCCAAGGTGTAACATTTTCTGGGACTGAGAGAGTTACAAGAGTGGTGACATGAGGGGTTATGTTAGCTATATGGGTAGCTGGCTACCGTAAAAACCTCGCGTATAGGCTGCGGCTAGTATGCAAATTAGATCGCTGGTGAGACCTATAGGATTGGCCAAGAGTCAGGGTGCGGCTTATATGAGGGTTTTTGCTACTATAGTACAGTACTAAAGTCACCATAATCAGATCACTGGTGCAGCTTATAAGATCGGCCCAAAGTCAGGGTGCGGCTAATATGGGAGTTAGGCTTGTACACAAGATTTTGCGGTATGTAACAATACTCGACCCTCACACTCAGCGGTGACCTTGTGGACTTGACCTGTGTCTTCTGTTCTCAAACCCCAGCATGAGGATCCTTGCAGTGGGACTTATTAACATGTGTAAACCCCAATGAAGGCCTAAAAAATAAATCATTAAAAAAACCATAAAACCCTCAAGCCCTCTGTTGAGTGGGAGTTATCAACACTAAGTGTTAACAACACAACTGACTGGTTTCTGCGGACATTGTCAGGAGACGTCCATGAGACCGACACCTCAGCCCGGGCGGCGTCAGGAGGGGTCTGCCGTGGTACGCACGGGGTCCACAGTGGTGCGCCGCCAGGCACCACCCACCGTCATGGTACGAGGCTTCTACCCACCCCTCTACCACAAACCCTCTTGTCAACAGTGTAACATGTTTCTGATTGGTTTCTACAATAAACCCTCTTATTGTTGTGTCTAACACATCTCTCAGACTGGTTTCCACCCCCTTGTGTATATAGCAATGCCTAAAGTGTAGGCTTACATCCTGACATACACCAGGGCTATAGGCCTAGACTGTAGGCCTACATCCTGACATACACAAGGGTTATAGGCCTATAGTGTAGGCCTACATCCTGACATACACCAGGGTTTTAGGCCTAGAGTGTAGGCCTACATCCTGACATACACCAGGGTTTTAGGCCTAGACTGTAGGCCTACATCCTGACATACACCAGGGTTTTAGGCCTAGAGTGTAGGCCTACATCCTGACATACACCAGGGTTTTAGGCCTAGAGTGTAGGCCTACATCCTGACATACACCAGGGTTTTAGGCCTAGACTGTAGGCCTACATCCTGACATACACCAGGGTTTTAGGCCTAGACTGTAGGCCTACATCCTGACATACACCAGGGTTTTAGGCCTAGACTGTAGGCCTACATCCTGACATACACCAGGGTTTTAGGCCTAGAGTGTAGGCCTACATCCTGACATACACCAGGGTTTTAGGCCTAGAGTGTAGGCCTTCATCCTGACAGTCACCAGGGCCTGATATACACAAGGGTTTTAGGCCTAGGCCTATAGCCTGACATACACCAGGGTTTTAGGCCTAGAGTGTAGGCCTACATCCTGACATACACAAGGGTTATAGGCCTAGAGTGTAGGCCTACATCCTGACATACACCAGGGTTTTAGGCCTAGAGTGTAGGCCTACATCTCTCTGTATGGAGTAAGCCCTACTTAGGCTATAGTGGTGAATGTCCCCGTGCGGTTCGTTTACCACAGTTGTGGTGTGACCCGGCCCGATCCCAAACCAAAAGTATACTTTGGAAAAGCCAGAGAATTTTACAATGAAAATTTTACAATGAAAAGTTTTTAATAATCTAAAATACCAGAACCTCAACCCAACCTCTATGTTACTGATAAAGTCTGCTCTTTAAAAAAACTGGGTGGGCTCTCGACCAATGAGAAAAAGGTCCACAGATACCACTTTTCCTACTTTAGCAGGAATTCCTACTTTTTTTGCTGGGGTTTCTGTAATAAATTATGTTAATTTCCCACAGAAAATTGACCAAAGATGTCAGCTTTCCTGCTTTTTGTCAGTGACTGGGTGGTATCTCTGAGGTCAGATGGACACGGGTACGGTAGAACACACACGGGGGTCGTGTAGCGGGGTTTGAGCCGTGAGCTCACAGCTCGCGTGTCTCTGTGTCCTGAGCCTCACATCCTGCACCACCCAGATACCTGACCTAACACTCGCAGCCTTCAAAGTAGCCATGCTACCACTCTGTGTACCTCAAAGTAGCCATGCTACCACTCTGTATACTTCAAAGTAGCCATGCTACCACTCTGTATACTATAGGACCACTTCGCTGGTGTCTTATTATTTGGGAATTGTGAAAAATGAAAATGAAGAGAAAAATTGCTTTTTCTTTGTTCATCAGTAAATGCATTGTATCCTTTTTTCGTTGTAGTTAATTTAGTTACTACTGTGGTTGTACTTTATTTCGCTGGGCATATATTTCGCTATATTCACGGAAATTGAAAATCCGTGAAATTCTTGTATGCTACACAGTATTGAATAAATACCCACGAATTAGACTTTTGTGCCACATCCGCAAAAATGTATACCCGTGAATATAAGTACTTTCACAGTATATATATATGTAATATCAGAACTGCTATGATCAATCTTGAAGCGAAAGGCCACAGCAAAAATAAGAAGATTGCATTGTTTTGACAAAATTGGTGCGATAAAGCAAGTCATGCATCAGATTTCTTGCTTTAAGAATTATGTGAAACCAATCTTCTAACTTAAATTTTGCCAAATATTTTAAACAGGAAAAAGAACAAAAGATTTAGGAAATATTGTAGATAAATTCAATAGACCAATTTCTCCCTGGTGAAGAGGGTTGGAAGCTTTATAGGCCATTCTAAATAATATTCCTGTTTCTCATCACCACGCGCATCATAAAAATTGTGTTGTGTCAGAACATCTTCTCTTTTTTTTCAAATTTTTATATCAAATTGAAGCTTAAAGTGCTGCAAATGAGATGGGGTACAGAAAACATGCATATTCACAACTTGCATAGATCATTTATCTTGTAATTACTTAAAGATCAATTTAGCTCGGCCAGGACATAAATTTCCCCACTTATTTAGCCCTCAGCCAAAAAAGAAGAGATAATGATAAAAGCGCCCTGGTCATATTTCTCATGGCTTGGGGGTGAGAAACAAGGATATTATTTGGAGTGGCCTTAGCTTGGAGACATGAGAAGACACATGGTCCCTTAGGTCGGCTGTCGTGGGTGGGTGTGGGCGATGTTTGACGGGAGTCCCGGCGGGTTTCGGCTTACCTATTCATGACAAATATTGGAGTATGTAAAGGAAAGTTTAAACGTGACTAGGATGCGGTGGGTGGGGGGGGGGGGGGGTTGAGACTGCTATAGTATATATAACAGGGGACTAGGATACATGGGTGTCCAGATATTGACAGAATGCTGTGTTTTGGGTTGATATTGCTCTAGATGTCCTACATTTCTTTTTTGTAGATGTCCCACGGGTGATTTTAAACATATCAGAGTTTTAACCCTGGTGGTGAGTTTGTGGTATGATAGTATCAGCTTGAGTGACTCACTAAAGAACTGGGTGTGTGAGTAGCATTAACTAACTGTTGGTTTCACAGTACTTTATATAGTGGTTTCCAGCGAGAATTAACACTAGAATAAGGATAAAGAAACGAGTGTTACAAGAGTAGATCTAGATAAATTTGACATTCCCAGCTGTGTTATTCAAGGTTTTTATTTTCATGCTAATTCTGTTATCAATCTTTCAAAATGTACTCTAAATCTGATAAAAAAAGAACTGTTATGAATTTTATTTGAAGTCATATGTTGATACTACCCTATGAAATACCATGGAGAATATAGGGTGCTAAACAATGTTGAATTCAACTAGGTGCCACGCATTTCTAACAATCCAACCTCACCCACCTTTCTTCATGCCTTCACAATTTTTCCTTATATTTCTCAAAGATTTCTTTTTTGTAGATTTCCCACAGTTTTTATAAAGAATTTTGTAAAAATGGAAAAAATGCTACATCAATATATAATCATTGCCAGATATCATCATATAACATTTTTGTTTAATTTTCTAATTTCTTTTCAATAAATGGATGAAAGATGAATATCATTATCAGGTGGTATAATATGTTTTTTGTATTTTGCATTAGTCGCAGGGGCTTGATGCACGTAAGCTGGAGGCCATTGTCCGGGAGGCCATCGCTAACGCTGTCACGGCGCTTCACGTGTCTCCAAAAGGAGGCTACCCCGTTGTGGCCACGGCCGCCCCCCTACACGACCGCATAGAGGCACACCAGTCGGTGAGTAACCAAGGCCGGAAAATGAGAAAGTTGTGTTCAGGTAACATGGCTGAAAAAACGTTAAGTCGATAGGTTGATTTTTGTGGGTTTCTGTTTTTACCAATTTCCTTTTTTTTAGTAAACTTTAGCAGCGGTAGTGAAAAGAGGAAACACTTTATAAATGTTTTTTCAAAATTTAAAAAAAAAGTTAAGGAAATATCAGTTACAGCCTGAAAAACGTAGGGTTGGTCGGGATACCTGAACACAACTTTTTTGTACTGGTCCAATATGTGTGGTGTAACCGTTAAGGACAGAATAGGGCTTCCGTGCATGATGCACATTTGTCGTCATGATGCATGAATGCAGCCCTGACAAGCATCATACCGACCCTTCAGGAGAGTTCACATCATGCCCTGTTGGGTCGGCATGATTTTTAAATGCAGCACTGGCGAGTTACTCGCCAGTGCTGCATTCATGCATCATGACGACAATGGGCCCTTGTCGGTTATGCACTCAGGCATTGTGATGACAAAAGGTCAGCATGCAGTGAAGCCCTCTGCTGCCCTTAGCGGGAACCCTGAGGTAGACGCCAGCCTGTCCGTCTACGGCCCCCTGACAGCGGTAGACGCCAGCCTGTCCGTCCACGGCCCCCTGACGGCGGTAGACGCCAGCCTGGCCGTCTACGGCCCCCTGACGGCGATAGACGCCAGCCTGGCCGTCTACGGCCCCCTGACAGCGGTAGACACCAGCCTGTCAGTCTACGGCCCCCTGACGGCGATAGACGCCAGCCTGGCCGTCCACGGCCCCCTGACGGCGGTAGACACCAGCTTGGCAGACTACGGCCCCCTGACGGCGGTAGACGCCAGCCTGGCCGTCTAGGGCCCCCTGACAGCGGTAGACGCTAGCCTGTCCGTCTAGGGCCCCCTGACGGCGGTAGACGCTAGCCTGTCCGTCTAGGGCCCCCTGACGGCGGTAGACGCTAGCCTGTCCGTCTAGGGCCCCCTGACAGAGCCTGTCAGTCTAGGGCCCCCTGACAGCGGTAGACGCCAGCCTGTCAGTCTAGGGCCCCCTGACGGCGGTAGACGCTAGCCTGTCAGTCCGTGGCAACCAATGACAGTTTGTGTGTATTCACCCTCCCACCTCTGCCCAAAAAGTGTAAATTTAATAAATGTTTCTATTAAAAGTAACCATCTTTTCACCATAAGAGGTTACTTTTTCCCTTTTCTCAGTATATTAATAAAGAGTAAAAGCATAGCTTTGTATGAGACCTTTTTAACTGTTATCTGTAGTAAATACTTTCCTTTAGTTCATGTATATTATGTATAGGATGTATTTTGGGTTGTACATAGATCAAATTTATTTAGATGTTAAAAAGACCATTGCAATTTAAAAGAAAATAATAATCATTTAAAAAAAGTTATCTTGCATATGTACCAAAATATAGCACCTATAGAAAGAAAACCCCCAAATTAAAATATAAATAGAGACATATTATTTAAAGTCAATTTTTACCAAGAAAGTTTCAAACCATTAAAAGAAAGGGATACCACCATTGAAAGAGAATAATATAGGGTTATTTTAGAAACTTGACATTTAGCTTAGTCCAGACCCATCACGCCAAAGCAAATGGGAAGAAGATATCTTGAAAGGAGTGATATTTTCACTGTTTCTGTGCATGTTTCCGTCTTGTTTTGTGTCGTCTAGTTCTAAGCTCTTATTATGAAGTGCACTCTACACTACGACTGCATAACGTCATACCCTGAAAATAAAACTTTAACTTTTATCCATTTAAAACGAGTAACTTGCCAAGGCTTCATTCATGCATCATGCCGACCCTACAGGGATGAGACACTCCCGAAGGGTCGGCATGATGCGCCATTGCAGCACGGCTGCATTGGTGCATCATGCCGACAAATGTCGTCTTTAAGTGACATGCGTCCGTTAAGGGCTCAGCTGTATGATGTTGGCATGATGCGTGAATGCAGAAATAGCAAGGAACAATCATGCATCACCATTATGCCTTCACATTTAAATGATGGGTGAGTGGGAAGCAGAACAGCCACATCAGAGTAAACCAACAGCTGGTAGTGTAGGGTATATTTCTGAGAGTGAACATCATTTTCATGTTTTTTTTTCTGGCTATCCTGTTCACTCACTCAACAAAAAACATGCATGCTGTTCTATGAATTACCATATGCCCTAAACATCTTTGATACTGTGTCATTTTGAAAACATCCTATTCAAATACTTTTGTACTTGGTTAGTTAAATAATGATGATAATATATTTTCCACCTGATTTTGGGTTAGATGTTATCTCTCAATTCAGTAGGATGAGTATCAATACATTCAATAATAGTGACAATATAGATAAATTTGTAGAAGCCAATTTTTAGCGGTAGGGGCCCGCAGTCTTTGCGAAAACTTTTTCATCCCACAGGACATTCGGTCCTGCAAATTTTCAATGTTGAAGGACCGGCCACATTTTTGGAGGACCGGAGTTTTTTCTATTATGAAATACATTATATTTGTAACCATTTATGGCCAAATCAGGATAGATATATAGATTTACACAGTATATTGACAAACATATTTCAGCTTTAGAAGCCCAACTGAATTCTTCTAGTTCAGAAAAGCCCAACATATGACTGGACATTCGGTCCTGCTACACTTGTGAATCTGCTGGACCGGTGGCATTTTAGAGGGACATTGCCACTGTCCTTCATGTTTTCGCAAAGACTGTAGGGGTTTGACTTATAGACAGGGTTTTACCGTAGAATTCAACAACATATATATAACGGTGAGCTCAGTAAAGTCCCAGCCCTTGCCACCCCCAACCTGCCAGCAGCACCACCTCATAGTTTGTCAGTTATTTTCAGTTTTAGTCTGTTTGTGTTGTTACGTGTTGTTTCCTTGTGACTCACTTTTACCTTTGCCTCGCACAGTTTGGTCTCCCTTTCCACATCTAACTCAACCTAAGGCCAAAAATAAATAAAAGGTGTGTTCCAGGTCACATGGTCTCAAAATCTAGGCTAGGTAGGTCAGATTCTTTTTCCTTTCAATCGTTTTTTCTTTATACTTTGGCCTGGAATGTACCAAGAAATTGACTCGCGGACTGTAGGGCCAACTCACTGATGCTGGCCTCGACCAGTGGACTATCAAATTGACTCAAAATTCGATAAATACTCTAGGGTCAGCCCTGTTTTTCTAGGTAGGGTTGGGTAACCTGAAACACACCTTTTTTTAAATTTGGCCTAACCAGGTCTTTGCCTGACAGTTGTGACAATGTTTCTACCATTTGTCCCCAGAGGATGAAAAGCATATCAAATATGAAACTAACATAGGAAAAGTCGATCACTATATAGGTAGACAAATTTGTGGTAGACAAATTTGCTTACAATAACGAACGGGGTAAAGGAGGGAAAAATAAGGAATTATGATAACAACGAACTGAATATTACATAATAAAGTATTGCTAGGGAAAGATCACACATCGTTGTCAGCGATAGTTGGGCTGAAAGAATTTTTTTTACGTAAAGATTTATTTTGTTGTTTTGCCTCTGCTCCTCTCCCGTTCTCCCAATCCGCTCTCACCATCAGTGTCCCCTAGTGTCGGATCCATGCACTAATTACCAGTTACTAAAGGAATGTACACAAAGTAGAACCCTTTGTATAAAGTAGCAATTCAACCCTATTCAAACAAGGTAAGGGTTGAAACATGTATGAGTATAGGTAATAGTTTATTACTATATATTTTGTCATATTTTCGCCATGAAGTCTGTCACACCATTTATTTAAGCAGGAATTAAGGAGATGTTATAGAATATATTGTGTTTCCATTTTTGAAGTATCAGCCATCATCAACATGTAGTATGCTGCTTTAAAGTAGTGATAGACTGAGTTACACATTTTAAAAGAAAAGTGATGGATTATGTGAAGAATCAGGACCAGCATGTCTTGTATGCATGAATCCAACCCCCTCTATGTTAATCTTCAGTTGCTTACAAGTTTATTTTGAAAAAAACAAAACATTATTAACCAGACCGTAGCCCTGGGAATAATTCCTGTTATAAGCTAGTTACACTAAGCTAGTAGCAGGCATCAACAATAAAAAATATCATGTATCAAGCATAAATTAGGGTGGGAAAGTAGCACATAGCTCTTCACAGCGAAATTCGATGTTTAAATCTATATCGTAAATAATGTAAACGCTACACACTCTTGACATTTCATACAATTAGAACATAGCTAGTTTACTAGTTACCCCACAGGTACATTTGTTAAACATATACTACGTCATTCATGATAAAACTTAACAAAACCTATGAAATTGTGAAAAAAAAGAGATTTGCCCGCGTGAAGATAAAAGTTGCCTGCTATTAACCATTCATTATATCAACATGAAAACCAAAGCTGAGGAGCTTCGAATGAATTTGGCCGATACATTTTCTCAAAGCAGGGTGTTAGCTTCTTAGGGACAGGGTTTTTACTCAATTGGATTAAACTATATTGTTAAGACATTTTCAAATTCTCATAAGGTTTTCTGCATCTCTATCATTAACACTTCACTAACACATCCAAGTATTGGTAACCATATTACTCATTGTATTCATCTCACAAATCTAACAAAGTTATTGAAATATTTAGTGAATTATAGTTACCGGTAGTACATAATATATATGCATTATGTCAGAACTAACGATCCCGGAATTTGATTGAACTGATTGACAAGCATTAATCTAACCGGTCTGCTCCCTGTTCCTTCTCTCCCATCAGTTTCAGGCTGCCGCTAAACAGTTCTGCGCTTAGTTCTCCCTCCTCGTGTCCCGTTCCGCACTCTCTGTCTTCACCTCTAGTCTGTGTTCTATGTGTCGTGCATGAGACTGGCTCTGTCGTCTTTGTATTATTGTCACGCGTGTGTTTTTGTTGTGGAGGTTGTTGTCTCACTGAGCACCAGTTAGATGAAGTATTTGTTTGACATACAAGTAGCACAGTTGTATAATACAAGGAGCACACACACACACATGACATACAAGCTTTAATAGGGAGACTTGTATCACATAGAGACAGCCTAGTTTGGCAACCTTGGGAAACTTTGAAATTCAAATGGAGTAGATACAGTGAGGGGAGCAGCCAGCTCACAGTGTGAGTTCTGCAAGCATGAGAAGTCATGGCTGTCCAACCTCCTATGTCTATGATTTGAGGCAAATAAAGCTAATATTTCTCTTAGATGCCCAACGACCCGCTGAGTGTGAACGGCTAAAGCGCAATCTCGGATTAAATTATCCAAGACAGATATTGATGAAGTGTGAGCTTTTGTTGGCATGGTGCATGAATGTGATAACAGTGAGTATGTAACTCGCTGATGTGACATCCATGCACCATGCCGACACTCAATGTGCCGACAATGCCAAAGGGGCTGCACAATGTAGCAATACAGCAGCGGTGAGTTTCTCACTAGGGCCGCATTAATGCATCATAACAACAAGTAGACATGAAGCCTTGAGGCATCAATCCTTGAAGGGCTAAAATTATATGTCCTATTGGGACCTGTGTCCAACTAAGACTTTCCAGGTAAAGATGCCCTCCTATTCAGGTCTAAGTTCTAGCAGCAGTTTAAGGCATTCCTTAATACATGTACAATTCAGTATAGTCATTAAACGTATAGAAGATATCATTGCGGGGTAGATTAGCGCTTTGAATGATTTTTATTCCGTATATATATATATCATCTCTGAATGTTGTAAGTGATTTCAGTAGAAACATGATACTAATAAATGTGGTTCATCATTATACATGTACAGATTATTAAGTTTTGAGATTTGATATTAGGGAATTTCATGTGAGATTGAAAGCTATACCAACTTATCCTCTCACCCCTATCCTGTCACAAAGGTGTTGCTGAAACAGTCAGATGATATCTTCAAAGGTTGTGCATGAAAGATTAGAAGTGACTTCATGAGGAAAACACTTAATACCACTTATAAATAGATATAGCACATAAAAAAAGAAAAAAAAAAGTAAAATAGTAACCCTGTAGTTATTAGTTGTTCCCATTAAAACAAATTAATATAATTTCACCTATAGTATATGAGATTTTTAGTTATCTTAGAATAGTTTCACTCTTGCTTGTTTGAATTTGTTTATTCACTCCTGTTTTCTCTTTTTGTTTCTTTGTGAGCTTTTGTTGCATTATGAAGTGATTAGTATCAGCTACAGAAGGGAGAGTGGCACCCGATGGAGGAGCAATCGAACCCCCCCCCCCCCAAAAAAAAAAAAGAGAAAAGAAAGAAAACCAAAACACTGCACAGTTTTTACATTCAATACGTAAAATATTTTGACATGTTGATGTTTTGCTCACCCATGTTCCAATCTTTGTCAAAAGTAAATTATGCTCTGTCAAGAATTTTACATCATACATGAAGTCACATTTTCCAGTTTTATAGATCTGACCCTAAAGAAGCAAACCAGCATCAACTTTTACTATATAACCGGAAACTAAAATTCTCGACTCTCGGTGAATCACCAACACCCACCTCATACTTATTTTGCTCTTTTGGCCATATTTTAATTTCTTGTCCCAGTGTTAGATATTTTGGTGCCATGGGGTGTGCCCTCATTCCCCCCCCCCCCCCAGGTTGGGTTTGCCCCCCTTTGCCCCTGTCCCTGTGGGGTCCTGTTTGCCCCCCTTTGCCCCTGTCCCTGTGGGGTCCTGTTTGCCCCCCTTTGCCCCTGTCCCTGTGGGGTCCTGTTTGCCCCCCTTTGCCCCTGTCCCTGTGGGGTCCTGTTTGCCCCCCTTTGCCCCTGTCCCTGTGGGGTCCTGTTTGCCCCCCTTTGCCCCTGTCCCTGTGGGGTCCTGTTTGCCCCCCTTTGCCCCTGTCCCTGTGGGGTCCTGTTTACCCCCCTTTGCCCCTGTCCCCGTGCGGTGCTGCCTCCATCGCGTGCTGCCCCCTGGCGTGTGGAGCTGAACTAACTGTTGTGGTGCTGTGTTGTTGTTGCCTCTGTAGTTGCCTGTGTTGAGCGCCGCAGCTGGCAGGGGCAGCGGGGGCGGCAGGGAGCCGGCCGGGGGTGCAGCAAGAGCCACACCACAAACCCTACATCTACAACCCACCACCACCAACGGTGCAGTGGGGTCTGACGTGGGTGGTGACGTGACGGCAGTTAGTGAGCCGGCTGTCACACGGTCCTACACGTCAAAGGTAAGGTACAACCATGGTAACAAGAGGGAACTGTGGTAACCTAGGTAACAGTGGTCACACGCAGTGTAGTAATGTGATGCACAGAGTGTAACCAAGGTAATGCGGGTGTAACCATGGTAATGCTGAGTGTAACCATGGTACTACCGAGTGTAACCATGGTAACACCGAGTGTAACCATGGTAACGCCGAGTGTAACCATGGTACTGCCGAGTGTAACCATGGTAACGCCGAGTGTAACCATGGTAACGCAGAGTGTAACCATGGTAATGCCGAGTGTAACCATGGTAACGCAGAGTGTAACCATGGTACTGCCGAGTGTAACCATGGTAACGCTGAGTGTAACCATGGTAACGCCGAGTGTAACCATGGTAACGCCGAGTGTAACCATGGTAACACGGAGTGTAACCATGGTAATGCCGAGTGTAACCATGGTAATGCCGAGTGTAACCATGGTAACGCCGAGTGTAACCATGCCAATAGTAACCAGGGTAATGCCAAGTGTAACCATGTTAACATAGGTTAACATAGTTAACATAGTTACACTCTGTGCGTCTGAAGACAAAAGACAGGAAAGTAGGGAAAAAAGATTAAGGATCAGAAGGATGGAAACCGTGGAAGATGGGCATACTCTACATAATAAGTTGAAGGACCAGTGAAGCACCCCAACTCGTGTAATGCAGTGACTTGTTAATGCGGAGAGAAGGCTAACAAATGAGTATGGCTGTAACATTTGTACCTGTACCTAACGTTAACAAGGCATGGGGTGGTTTTACCGTGTGCATACTTAGACAATAACACATCACACTTGTAAGTCATAGTCACGATATCTTCAGACCTAACCCACATCTTCTCACATCCAAGTCAATTTTTTGCAGGGAACAGTGTTTCTTTCTTTTATCATGCAATATTTTCAGTGCTTTTTTTCCCTTTTTCAGTGAATAAATCTTAACTGATTGAAACAAGAACCAGACATAGCAGAAAATGTTTGATAAAAGAGGTTGTGTTTAATCCCTTCTTATAGCTGAATGTCGGGTCTGCACCTCGACCAACCAGCCTCCGGGATCGTCGCCTCCTGGTGAAGGTCATCAAAGCCAACGGTCTGGGAAACAAGCAGTATGGTAAGTAGCAGCCGGGTGCTGAACCCTGTAAGGACAGCAGACTGTGTAACCTCACAAATATGCGGAACTCGTGTATTAGCCGCACCCCGACTTTGGCAGATCCTGTAAGCCACACTGGTGATCTCATTATAGTGACTTTAGTACTGCACCATAGTAGCGAAAACTCGCAGATAAGCCACACCCTGTAAGTGTTAGATGCATTTGTTGATAAGCTATCATGGGGTTTGTTTACTTTATAAACAACAAGATAGGTTCAAATATTTCTTGTCTTGATAGCATGTTCCCAACCACTATTAGCTGAAGTGCTGAACACTGTACTCACCCAGACTCGTGTTGTAGCTGCAGGGAGTTGTGACCCGTACTGCATCGTTCAGATGGACGACCCACCTCAGAAACACACAACTGCTGTCGTCAAGAACACCGTCAACCCCTTCTGGGATGAACACTTCCTGTTGTAAGTATCTGTAAAACAGTGTCTACCGTAAAACCACGGTTATAAGCCGACCTTGGTTATAAGCCGAATGTGAGTTTGAGAGTAAAAATTCGGCTTGAAATTTGTTTTCACTATGTTCCTACATTATTAAAACCTCTCTCATAAGCTGAATGGGAGTTTGGGGCTTAAAATTCGGCTTATAGCAAATTAAAACGCCAAATAAAATTCGGCTTATAACCAAGGTTTTAAGGTAGTTTTGTAAAGGCCCGGTCACGCTGGTCCTGAAATCTAAAATGAATGTTTTGTAAAGCCAAAACAACTGTTGTGGGGAGTCAGGACAAATGTTTTGCCACAAAACATTTTTCTCTTGGAACACTTTTGTCTTGGAATGCTGGCCAGTCACACCTGTCTTGGAATTGAAAACAGTTGTTGTGCAATAATTATCTTAGCTTTACAAAACATTTGTTCTTGATTTCGCAACCAGTGACTCTAAACCAATTACTATCCGCCCCTCTGCTTTACGTGAGGTGACTTTGGCATAAAAATCATCATTTATGCCAATAAAAATTGCCAAAAACAGCTGAGCTGTTAACACTGGGTCCTGGTACGAACACTTCATGTTGTAATTAGCTTAAAACCGTGCCTCTGTTCCTTAAAGACTCAATTCCCCAAACAAACAAGCCAACCTAAATCACCCAGGTGACCTGGGAGAACGAAACGTAAATTGGAAATGTGTTTGTTCATTTCAGTGATCTTGACGACAGCACAAGACAAATCCGGTTTAACTTGTTTGACCGAGAGAAACCCCCTGGAGGTGAGTGATCTTAGTGTTTCGTGTGATTTTATGATTTATCCAAATGGAGGCGGTCCTCACAAAATGTCCATGTCAATATATAGCCTGTCAAGTTTAAGTCAAGGAAATTGTGACCAACAATCAACAAATAACTACAAGTAAAAGTTGACCATTTACAGGGCAGCTACTTCTGTAATGTATTACACTGCCTTGTCATCATGATGCGTGAATGCAGCCTTAAATAGTCACCTGCAGGTTATGCGCTGATGTATCATGCCGACCGTACAGTATCATGACACTCCTGAAGGCTCGGCATGATGCATCAACACGGCAGTTACTCACTAGGCCTGCCTGGGTACAATGTGACTACAATTGGCCATCAAAGTACTTATGAGGTTAGATAACAAAGCCGCACCCCTGCACTGTATGACGGAGACCGTGTTGTGTTACAGACGACCAGCTGGGACACGCAGCGCTGCCCATGACTGAGTTACGGAAAACCCAGAGCAGCCGCCAGATCCTGCCACTGCAGGGGCGGCCTGGAGGCCGGGAGGGGGCCGCCGGCTCCCTCACCGCTGAGGTAAGGGGACTACACAGTTTCATTATTTACAGTCCCTGTTGCTATAGTAACCCCTGTCATTGTTTATAGTTCCCGTTGCTATAGTAACCCCTGTCATTGTTTACAGTTCCTGTTTATGGAGCCTGCGGAGGCTCAGCAGATGGCCGCAGCCAACACGTCCCACATGTCTGACGCCATGTCTCCACGACGACGTATAGAGACGCAACGCACCCTGATGCCTGGAGGCACCGTCGTCACGACAACCACCATGACAACAGAGAAACAAAGAGACCAACAACGACTGGACGCCTCCTTCAATGGTGAGCTGATATACCACAGATAGTAACAGTTATTGACTTCAGATGTGAGACCGGTGTGATCTGCCATGCTCCGTTTATCTGGCCAAAACCAAATTCATTGAGATAATCAGTATCGTAACACAGATTATTGGAGCACAGATTAGCACAGTCTCACTGTAGTGATGTGGCCACCGTGCTGTGGCCTCCTCCTGTGCCTCAGCCCTTTACCAATTGGACTGAAACACATCAATTAGAGTACCCTATCAGGTTTACCATGCTAAAAGTTTAGATTGTAAATCACAAAATTTCAAAACTACATAGCTACATAGCAGTTCCCATGATTGGGGCTAATCACATTATGGGGAACACTTGTAGTGCTGTACCTGAGAGGGACTTCCTGCATTAGGAACAGGAGGATGCTGACCCAGGCCGCCCATTACATGCATGATTTTCTGAGATTTAAGTCTGTGTAAGAAATTAATCTGTCATGATATACCAATACTGTGCCAGCGAGTAATTCATATTGATGCGTTTCTTGCTGCATTTATGCATACATGACGATGAAGAGGAAAGTACGTACATAAAAGCACTATGCTGGTTAAATAGGAATTAGATGATTTGATATATAGTACTATACTCAAAAGGAGAGGGAGCCAACGCCTATATATAATTGAGAAATTCATCTGTTGAGCTCCAAATCAACCATTTCTAATGTTGGGAAGAACATAGGGGAAAAGGCTGGTTGGAATACCTATTTGTAAGATAACATCAATTCCAGATAGAAATTGACAAAATATAGGAAATCTTTATTTCAATGCTCAATTCAGCCATGAATACAATATTCAAGGCATTTAAAAATATGTATCTTACACAGACTAAAATCACATCTAATGAACAGTCCAACAATCAGGGTTGTCAGGATTAACATGTTCTTTAAACCTTTTTGAGAAATTTACACTAAATACCGTAAAACCTCGCTTATAGGTCGACCTCACCTATAAGTCGAATAGGAGTTTGGAGGGGAAAAAAATCGACTTATAGCAAAATGCTTTGAACTTTTGTAAAACCTCACCTATAGGTCGAATTGGAGTTTGAGATTTTCTTGAGGACAAACCCCAACCTAAATCCCCATAAAGCAGCTTTTTCATGGACCAAAATTACTTTTATTTCTGTTATTTTGCACTTAAGAGGACCCCCTTCTTCTTAAGGAACAAACCTTGGGTTTACAGGGGAAATGATCCCAGAAAAAAGGGTGTATTTTATGGTATTAATAATGAAGTTTTTTGGCTCCTTAAATGCTTTACCATTTTTCAAAACCCCACCTATAGGTCGAATTGGAGTTTTGGAAAGAAAAATCGACCTATAGCAAAAATAAATTCCAAATAAAAATCGACTTATAAGCGAGGTTTTATGGTAGTTACAATGGATTCAAATTAGAAACAGAAAAACCTTGGGTGATATTGCATTTAAAGGTTAAACTATGACTGTATGCTTTGTTACCTGAAGTTGAACATTGCTGGCCAGTGGTTTCTATATAGGAAAAAAGAGATCGACAACCCTGATTTATTGAGATTCAAATGAATATATTGGAATTTTTCACATTGCAGAGTGTCTGTATGCTAATTGTTCTGTTCCTTAATCTCGTGTTTTTCATTGTTTTTACACAAAATGTTGTATAATGATTTCACAGTTCACAATAATTCCTGCTTCTGTTCAGGATCTTTATTAATTTGTGTGTTGCCTCCTAATTGAGTTGATTTCGTTTCACCTTGTGTATTTTTGGACTATTTTCTAATAACTTATGTCAAACACACATATTCATAAACACAAAAATAGCCTCCACAGCTTGTACAATGGAAACAGATTGTTAATATCCTATTCAAGCAAAACAATGCTGTGTATTTGTTAGCACCAGAGAAGAAGGCCGGTATGGAAACCTCCAACATCACAGAAGGTATATCATATTGTTTTGTTTCCACCCATGACCTACGCCCTGACCTCCTGACCTTGCTATATTGACCTTAAACATTACCTCCAGACGGAAATGCGAGTCCTGACAAAAGATGTGTCTCTCGTTCGACATGAAACCCTTTTAACAATCGGTGATATCTATACTAGTCGAGACATTATTGTCATGGAGAAATAATAGATGGAAACAAGTAATAAAATAACATAGAAGGTTCTACACTTTTATGGTGCTTGGTACTTTTCTAACAATGTAACATATTTAAAGGGTTGGAGGGAGTCTGTTAAGATAATGCTTCTTAGATTTTCTCAGATTTATATTTCTGCTGGCATCTCTGCTGTTTCTCTCATGCCACTCTCTGTTAACATATATCATGGACAAGGGAGGGTAACTATGGGAGCAGAGGGGTTATGTAACTAGGGGGAGCAGATACATGTCATCGGTTTCAAGCGATATAGCCAGAGCATTTCTATACATGCACGCCTCTGAAATATATCCGACCTCTTTTGGGGATGATGCGATGGGGGGGGGGGGGGAGGGGAGGGATTTTGACCCTTTGCAGGAGGGGAGGGAGAGTGTTTTTGTGAACACACAAAATAACAATATAAGGCCAAAAAACAAAAGAAAAGGTTTGTTTCAGGTCACCCGACCGACCCTATCAAAACAGGGCCGACCCTACGGTTTTTTGTGCGATTTTGAAGACATATTTTTACCCTTTTTTGGTCAATTTTAGGGTATTTAAGTTGGCTAGTACATTCATGTTAAAAAAAAAATCAAAAAAAAATCCGACCTACCGACCCTACATTTTCCTCCCATGTTAGCTAAAACAAACCTTTTTTTTTGGCCCCAAGTATGCAGCATTTGAGCATTAAGAAAGGAGGCCCTGCCCATGAGTTCTATACCTGTCCCAACATCTCCCACAAGCCATAACCTTGATGTCATCATCTCCACCACATTTGGTGGCTCCATGTTTTCCAACCAGTCGCGTTGAGATCCAATCACCTTTCTGCATTGGTACAGTATGTATGTTCCTTAAATGTAGACTCCCATCAACCCATCAGAAACCAGTCTGCCAACCAAATCAGTATCATGTTTGTGATTCCACCCCCCCTCCCCCCAAGGCTTTTATCTGAGTATCATACATAAACCCTACCTTACACTCCACCCCCTACAAAAAGAAACAACATGCAAAGTATGTCATGTTTTGCTATCATGAATATGTCTTACTTTATTCCCCTGTTCTGCTTTATTGAAGTTGTCCTTCCCCTAGCCATTCTGATCCTTGTTTGGTTTGGTATTGTATTTTTATGTTTAGGTTATTACTATGAATTCACATAATGTATATATGATAATTGTCTGCAAACCAACAAAGTATATCCTGTAATGTGTTATCATATCAGTTTATAATTATGATATATTATTCTCATGCTAGTTTTCAGCCTTATTCTCTGGGTTTGGGGCTAAGTCTTGCTACAATTGACAAACATTCACAAATATTTACTTGTATGGTCCACTAGATGTCTCCCTTTCCTAATTGTATCATAAAGAAATGATCGGTTTGTATGTGACGCTCATGTTTGTTTCAGTCGTCCTATTTTGTGTGATTATGAAACCTTTAGAGAGGATAGAAATGTTGAAATGTAACATTATGAGATACATTATTAGTACAACCAGTATATTTAAGAGTTTTATCATGATATTTTTTAAGACATTATTCATCATCTTTAGCACAAAAGGCAGTTATTGACTCGCGACTGTGGAGATAACAAAATCTCCTGTTATTCTATAAACTAGGTTGGGTAAATGGAATCCCCATTTTATGGATAAATAATGGTACTACTTGTCAGTTTGATAACAGAGTGTGATTATCCTTAGATGTTATAATGTATCCGGAGCCGACAAAGAGGGCTCCGAGTCTAGAACGCGGGTGTAATGACAGAGGTAGGATGTGATGGCAGCTTCAGTAGGGTAGTAGCTCGCACGGTATTAACTCAGAAGGTGCAGGAATGCTCACTAGGATTGACAGATGACATGGCTTTTACATGACAATGTCCCTATACCCAATGGCTAGGAGTCCAACTGCTTACTATTTTCAGGCGAGGAAAAGGTAGTTCGTTATATTAGAAATATATTTTTCTCAAAGCAGTTTTGATATTTAAATAGTAGTTTCAGTTTACAAGGATTTAGATCTCAGGGAGTTCCTTTTGCCAGAATACTCTCTAGGGTAGAGACTCGTACGGTCTTAACTCAGAATGGGCAGAAATACTCACCAGGGTAGAGACTCGTACGGTCTTAACTCAGAATGCGCAGAAATACTCACCGGGGTAGAGACTCGTACGGTCTTAACTCAGAATGGGCAGAAATACTCACCAGGGTAGAGACTCGTACGGTCTTAACTCAGAATGGGCAGAAATACTCACCGGGGTAGAGACTCGTACGGTCTTAACTCAGAATGGGCAGACATACTCACCAGGGTAGAGACTCGTACGGTCTTAACTCAGAATGGGCAGACATACTCCTTAGGGTAGAGACTTGTAGCAGACAGCAGTGAAGGCATGCCCAATACACCAGTCAGAATAGATTTACCCAGAGTAAGATATGCTGATAGATCTAAATGCATGAAGAAAGAGCAGTGCTAAATAAAGAATACGGTATTATTGAACAGTTAAAAAGCAACAAATGATCCTATAGATAAGGTAGCTGAGCCACCGCTACAACAGCTTTGCATGAAAAGGATCAAATTATCAGCTTATGGTGAGGCCATTTCATTCTGATTACTTAGATTACAGATCCACCACCGAGATTTAAGGCAATACAGAAAAAGAAAAAAATTGACAGTAGTTTGTTTTGCAATGAGTGGTTTTCAAATTAATAAACTGTAATTCAAGTTATAAGAATAAGACAACCTCTGACAGATTAGTGTTAAGGTTATGCACCCATCTTCATCTCAAAAGAACTACTAAGTAGAGAGTAGATTTTAACTGTCAATTTTATAGACCATGACAAGTTTTCTAATCTTCATGAATGTTATATAGTTCCTACCAAGATACAGACGCAGTTTTAGGCACGTATAATAAGTTCTGTTTGGATCATAGTATTAAAAACAAAAAGAGGAATTGATACATTTGAAACGTAACTTTTGCAGTAAAATTATACTCACTAACTGTTAATCGCTTATGGTAAACATTTGTGAAACCATCCAAACTAGATCGATATTAAATAGGACTGATTTGTTGTTAAAAGACTATTCTTAGAGCACCAATGAAAAGAAAATATTTACTTCTATCTTTAAAACCATTGAAAGAAGTTTGAAGCATAATAAATATATATTCAGATTCTGGCAAAAAGACATATAAAGGTATTCTCAAGAAGCCGAGCTTTGAGACGTCTGACAGCGACGGTGGGAAATGTAAACACGTTTTTATATCCTTTAATACTAGTGTAGTTCTCCCATTTGAGGTATTATCCCATTACAAATACATTTTAAGTCATGGCAGTATTTGAGGGTTAAAAGTATTAGTTTGAGAAACCTAAGTTTCCTTTAGTGGTTACATATCTCTTAAAATGAAGAACAATGCACCATATATATGCACCAAGTATGTGCACTACACAATATCTTATCTTAGTTATTACCTTCGCAATTATGAAATGATTTTTGCTTTATCTAGGCCTACTGATCTCAGGGCATATCTATTTGGGTTACGCTTCCCTCTTCTTAAGGCTACAACACAAAAAGAGATGTTTTCCTGCACCATATTTTCGAAAAAGCAATTCTTACCAGGAGTCAGGACTTGTAAGTTTGTAAAGAAAAATAATGTACTTAAGAAAAAAAAGCAATCACCTGCTCCACCTTAAAATCCACAGACAAAAGAATTTGAAGAACAAAAAAATCACCCACTGTTACCAATATTTGAAAACCAAAATTTATAGACCAACTTTTTCTTTGGTGTGGCCTTAAGTTAATAAATAGATGGATAGAATGAGAATATGCTAAGTTGTGTTTTTGTGGACTGAGACTTGTGTGAGTGTTGTTTAGCACGGTCTGGGTTGTCCCGGGTGGACATGAGGCGAGCATCCCTAGACCGGGAGGAGTCGAGCCGGCGCGGGATCCGTAAGGCGCGCTCCAACCTCTCTCTGAAGTCTGCCGGGGGAACCCTGCGTACGCGAGGTACTGGTAGTAGTGGGGTTAGCAGCTGATAGCTAGCGTAGGGACACACGGAAATATCCTAGTTTATTATATTCAGCAAGTTTTCTACAGAATAACTAGTACAGTTATCAAATCAATATGGACACTATAAGAAAGTGGTCAGCAAGTCGTTAGTTACTATAGCGATTCAATATGTCTTGTACAAATAAATACTCCTTTCTACTGCTGCAAAGATACAATGTGAATAGGGTTAGATTTACTCATCTTTTCCAGATGCACCTATGTGCAAGCTAAAATATAAGAGAAATAAGTTCAGATCTTATACTTTGAGAATACAGTTTTTTTCTGATTTATAGTATCAAACACAATCTCTAAAAGAAAAGAATTAAAATTTTAACAGATTTTAGATCAAACTTTTTAACAAATGATTTCCATCTGAGCCGTGTATTGCAGAAACCACTAACCGGGAGGAGAAGAAGGCTCACAGAGTCAGTGCACCAGGTATAATACGGTTAAAAACCGACAGGAAAATAGCATAGACTCCATAGTGCTTTATATCACAATGTCCCTACACCCAATGGCTAGGAGTAACCCTGCTTAATTTTTCCAGGCGAAGAAAAGGTAAAAGAAAGATATTTTCTTTAGGCAGTTTAGATATTGAAAGAGTAGTTTCACTTTACAAGATTGTATATCTCAGGGATTTCTTTTTCATATTTTGTACTATGAATGTGATAAATAACAAGAGCTTATATGATCATAGAGAGCTTGATATCCAATTTTAATGCAGAGTATATTTTTTTATTGCCTTATTACTGAATGATAAATGATAGGAGACAATCAATGTCCCAGCATGAAGAACATAAATTTTCCACAACCACCAGAAATGGTTTACAGCTACAAGATTACTCACCCAGGTTTTAGGATGACAGACAATCGGTCTGCGGTAGGAGCAGATGTTATGTATAAAGATGAGCGCGAGGCTCTGGGGTAGTCAGTAAAGATAGTCAGTAGTTATAGATTCACTCGTTCTAAGCTTGCCGCTACATAAAAACAACCAGTTTTCCCTAAGCTGGGTGATAGCTTTAGAAACGAGGCTGTTATTCTGAATCCAGTAGGTAGATTTACCAATACATCAAATCGGTCTGAACTTAGGACTTCAAATGACATTGTAGTTGGCAGGTAGAATGGTATATGGGTGGCAGTTAGTCTGGATGTAGCAGGTAGATCTTCAGATATGTCCACACAGAGTTAGGCTTTAGGCTATCCTACACCAAATCTGGACCTATAAGTCGGTTGGTGTAGAAACCTGTCTGGTGGTAAGGCCCAAGTACATGGCTCTCTCCTACCTCAGATCTGGACCTGTTAGTTAGTAGGTGTAGAAACCCCTCCCGTGGTAGGGCCGCGGTAGGCGGTACATGGCTCTCTCCTACCCCAGATCTGGACCTGTTAGTTAGTAGGTGTAGAAACCCCTCCCGTGGTAGGGCCGCAGTAGGCGGTACATGGCTCTCTCCTACCCCAGATCTGGGCCTGTTAGTCAGTAGGTGTAGAAACCCCTCCCGTGGTAGGGCCGCGGTAGGCGGTACATGGCTCTCTCCTACCCCAGATCTGGGCCTGTTAGTTAGTAGGTGTAGAAACCCCTCCCCTGGTAGGGCCGCGGTAGGCGGTACATGGCTCTCTCCTACCCCAGATCTGGACCTGTTAGTTAGTAGGTGTAGATGGTAGGGCCGCGGTAGGCGGTACATGGCTCTCTCCTACCTCAGATCTGGGCCTGTTAGTCAGTAGGTGTAGATGGTAGGGCCGCGGTAGGCGGTACATGGCTCTCTCCTACCTCAGATCTGGGCCTGTTAGTCAGTAGGTGTAGATGGTAGGGCCGCGGTAGGCGGTACATGGCTCTCTCCTACCTCAGATCTGGGCCTGTTAGTCAGTAGGTGTAGATGGTAGGGCCGCGGCAGGCGGTACATGGCTCTCTCCTACCTCAGATCTGGACCTGTCCAAGCTGGCCCTGCTGCAGCAGCACCCCAGCACTCCGTCACCGACCTCCTTATCCTCAAGGTCACCTTCACCGTCGTCATCGTCCTCGTCATCGTCCTCGTCTGCAGCTAACTCGTCCTCTGAAGGAGAGGCCTCATCTGACCTGACTAATGATTGTGCTTTGTTTAAAGAGCCGTACAACATCGTGCGACCTGGAAGCACCGGTATGAACCTCGACGCGCACTTCTGTGCACTACAAAGTAAGGCAGCAAGCAACAAGGCCAACCCTAGCTCTCTTAGCAGATCCCTCCACACGGGGAGGCTCCGGGAACAACCACTTTGACCTTAAACTTGAATTTGGTGGGTTTGGGCAATCTCTACTGGTAGCTTGGAACCGGCAAACAGGAACCAGAATGTATGGTGATATTTCTCCCATATACATTTAGATTCTTGTTCGCTGGCTTAAAGCTACCAGTAGGCATAGCCCAAACCGAGCAAAATTCAAATTCATGGTTATAGTAGTTGTTACCAGGACCTCCCTGTATGGGAGGATTTGGGGATGAGAGTACAGGGCTGTAGCTGTGGTTGGGGTCTAGTGGTAGCAGCAGTGGGGCCGGGTGTCTGACTGCCGACACCCGGTGACCCTTAGACTGAATGGTGGCTGACCTTGCATGGGCCTGACCTTGACCTAGATTCATACTTCATGGTAGTGGCAGGAATGAGTGTCACCAGGAAAAGCAATCATCAAGTATTTGAATGTCACAACGGTTGACACACCAGTATTTTGAATCTAGTGTGGTTACCTTCCATAGAAATGTAGTCTACTTCACTTTACTTGGACCTAGTGAGGTGTCTGAACTCAGTAAAGCTGAAGTCTCAGTTTTCAACTTTGAATAGAGTAGGTGCCAGTTTTTAAAGAATAACCCTCGTAGATTCATAAAAGATGATACACACCCTGTACATAGTCATCAAGACAGCCAGCATCCTACATTCTTGTTCGGAAGCGAAAATATTTCAAATGACAGAACAAATATGTGAGGATCCTCACCGTGGTGAGAGTCAAATAATCGTTTCCCTGCGGTGGCGTGTTTGTGTGTGTGCGACATGTGCACCGACTCCGTTCTGTGTGTGTTCAGTTGTTATGTGGCTGTGGTGTGGAAGCATGCAACATCATCTCATTGACATCACATACCAACAACAATACCAAAATGAAGAAGTAAAATGTGGAGTAGGATCTCATAGTACTGGTAGACATGTTTTCGCAAGGAAAATCTGTTTCTTTATTTTATTATATAAATCTTAGTTATTTGTTCAAGTTTTTGACATGTTGAATTTTTCTCAAGTCTAAGGTCACCCCAAAAGCGTAGTAGTAGATCATATTTCCAACTAGTTATAAATTGAGCGTTGTTGAAAGTTTTGATGAAGGTGTTTTTGTTGAAATGTAATTATCAGTATAGAAGCTCTCAACACAGACGGAATTTGAAATCATTTATATAACGTAAACCGCTGTATATCAACCAATATATCAAACACTCATTTGCATATTAAAGCTTCCTAAAAAATTATATTAACATAGTGCCAGTACTTTATCACATACTTCAACTAACCTGTTTCGAATGGCCACACCCCAAAGAGACAACATAGTTGGTCTGCAGATTTACCTTCGTAGTAACATAGTTCAACAGGGCAATTTTTTCCAGTAAAAGATTTTACTTTCCAAGTTTCTCTAGGCGGATGACATTATTCAAATTGCATCTACCAAAGCAAAATTCTGATTCATCAAAAAGTTAAAACCATAAATCACCTATAGTTTAACGGGTGTGGCCCACATTTTCTTTGCGCTATATTTTACAATGCTATATGGCAAATTTATTTCTGCAATTATCGCACATTGCTCGCTAGCTTAACTGCATGCAGAGGCACAATTCATGGCTATTGCTGACATTTCTAACCAACTTGTCATTGATTGGAGCTCCTGTAGAGATACTTATAGATTTAGTGATACTACTGGATTTTATAGAGGTCTGAGGTATTACAGAAGAAGACCCATGTCGGATGAACACATACATTAACATAAAGCGGTCCATATAAAGCATTGCTAAACACACAAAGAGACACATTATAGAACAGTTGATTTAACATATTTTTTACCTTTTCTTTTAATTCAATTACAAATTTTATTTCTTAAAAGATGCCAATATTTGCCCCTGTAGTCCCTACATCACTGACATCACCCCACACTTACAGAAACCCCACACATTCTTGTCTTTCCCGTAGAAAACCCAAACAAGATTCAGAAGACAGATTCTACGTCAAACTTCAGAAGCGAATCTTCACCCTATAGTAGTCGGTCATCAGCTTACGGAATGGAGCAATCCGCCTCAGGGTCTCAAGGTATGCACCACAACATACACCAACCATTACTCTTGTACTTCTTTTTGTATCAAAGAAATATTTTCATTAAAACTAAAATGTAACTCAAATGGAGATTATTGATTATTTAAGGTACAGAGATTATTTGAGAAACAAGAGTACACTATCTAGTATAATATATTTACAACTTTTCTCTCTAAGTATATTGAGAGACATTCCTGATATTAAGCATCTAGTAAAATGATCAAATAGAATTCACCACTTACTAAGCCAATGCCACTCTCATACCAGATGCAATTTGGAGAGAACACTTCCATTTGATTGTCATTCTGTCCACCTGTTACTGCTGGTTCCACTATTATGGAGTTTTTTACCATTAATTCATACTGCCTGTCCATCTCCAAGGCCATGACAATGTACATACACCTATAGTACTATATGATACTTGTTACAGATGATGTATAGTACTCTGTATCAAACTAATGCCTATCTGTTTCGTTGGCGCACCATCGCGCCACGATTCAGTGAACTGCATTTGATATACTCCGCACTGTATGGACATCAAGATTGAAGCATCTATAAGTAAATTTTGAAATTGTGGCTCCTTTAGACAGATTAAAGCAACTTTTTTATAGATATCAAAGTTAGTTGTTCAAATTAGGCAATTTTTGAACATTAGTGTTTGCTTAAAGATGCTTAAATCCGAAGCCTCATGCAGTGAGGGTTGAATGCCTGTTGTTCCTCATGCTTACTTTAATGTATGATGCAGATTTAGTTGGAGCTCACTAACCCATTGCAGCTTCAGCAACAGAACGTGTAGTTTGGTTCTAGTTGCTACTAACCTGCGACGCCTGCCCCAACTAAACGCAAAGCGATTATTTGTCTCAATGCAAATTCACAAATTTATAATTGATGAAGAAAACATGGAAATTTTTGTATTTGGAGCATAGGATCTGTGATTTGCAAAAGCTCAATTGTCAATTATGAATCCCCAGGTTGAAGTTATGAAACAACTTTTAGGAGTTCATCTTTCCCTCATGAAAGGTAGCCTAGACACCTTGTATTTATGGACCGCACAAATATTAGTCGGTCAATTACATATAAATATGATCTGAATCAAACCATGCCAGCCCGCTCAATGAAAGACTATTTGGTATGGATTCTTTAAATCGGAATCAATTTTGACTCAATATGTGAAAAACAATTTGATTTTATTGAAATACATGGCCATCAATTACCGTAAATTCTCACGTATAAGTCTTACTTTCATATCAGCCATTCCACCAACTCTGCCAAATCTTGTAGGCTACACAGGAGGTCTGAAAAGTGCTAATTAAGTACTTTGATAAGTATTTTTATTTTTAAAAACATGTCTATAAGCTGGACCCTATATTGTCATGTTTGGTATCAAATCAAAGCTCAAATTAGAGTTTGACCCGAACAAGTCGCAACTTCTACACAAGAATTTACGGTAACCAATAATATTTCACACACACAAGTCGTGAGCTGCAACCACCAATCAACTGATTTATTTTGTACAGACTTATGCAGCATTTATAACAAACACATCACAACCAAGTTTTCTTTAAACCAGACTGTTGCAGCTTCGAGGACCGGTACACATGGCCTAAAAACATTGGATTTCCCTTTCACGCTTGCTCGTAGGCACTGGGCTATTTAGTGTTAAACAAATTTATCCTTTTGACCATAATTCTGGCCATAACAAGATATCTAATAGAAATGATAAAATAATTTCTATTTTAAAGTGACCAGTATAGCTGTATTTCATTTCCTGTGAATGCAAAAGAAATGCAGTGAATACTTCTGACTACATCCAAGTTCACCTTTCCTTCAGGATGTGTTCAATATATTGTACAATACTTCCAAACAAAAGTCCTTTTCTGCTTGAGATACATTGTATTAGAATATAATTCTATAAGCTGAGACATTTTTATTCCACTCTAGAAAGGTTTCAAAATGTCTGTATATATGTATTAGCTGTATGTCTTTATTCTAACACTACATAGATACATGCATTATTGAAGGTAGTCAACTTGTGCAAAGTACGAATGTCAGTATGTCATTGTAGTTATACAGCATAGCAATATGCAGTTGGTATACTCTAGTGTGACCATGCACGGTTCAATGGAAATGTTGACAGGAAAAAAAAAGAGATTTAGAGCGAGGGATGTCAATAGAAACGTGCCTTCTGGGTGGAATATCTGTTGCAGTTGTATGTGGATATAAGCCAAGCTAACAGATGGTAAGCAATGAACCTGCACATACAAACTGCACTGCTTTTCCTTAAGACTGTACAAAGAAATATCTGTAAAAGCTGAAGAAATTTTGTCGTGGGTAGAAAAGTGATGTGTCACAAGATGTTTTTGAATACAGATCACATCAGACCAAAAGAAAATCTGGATGTGACATTAAATCTATGATAGTAATTGCCAGACTGATGATTGACAGTTAAACTGGCTGTAGTCTACGTGTTTAAACACGGGTTTGGAGTGTTGATCCCCTGACCAACCCATGAGGCCAAGGCGTTATGGGTTGGTCAGGGGATCCAACACTCTAAACCCATGTGTAAACATGGTTCTATCATTGTTTAATCAATTATTTAATAACATATATACCTACCTGCACAGGAGAATCACATAGTAATATGTTAAAATGACCCTAAAACGGCCTTAATGACCGTAATGACGTCAGTGCATGGTGTTGGTCCTCTGACCAACACCACGAACATTGGTCCACCGTTTTCAATGGGACATGCACAGACAATCATGATAGAACTAGGGTTTAACCCAGGTCCTAGACAGAGATAGCTTACATAGCGACTATATGGACATCCCAGCTAGGAGGAGAATTTGTCTGCGCTTGCAGCCCTGCTGTCCTATACTGTATATCTCAGTTGATCTAGTAGAGAAACAGCAGATGTTCTTGGACATTGGTTTGCGGTATGCCATTATGATTGGATGCCTTTTAGTTGACGGTGCTGGCCCCTAAGTATCTTTTATCGCACAGTGCATCTTTCATACAGTTGCTTGGTGGTTGGTGCCTGCAGTATTGTCACTATCTGTAGCTGTGGGATGGGCATCTTTACTTCCCACAGCAATACAGGAAAGAATTATTCAGCATGTGACATGCACTTCTGTGGAGAAACTGTCTTTTAACTGAGGAGAATAAAGGGAATGGCCATCCAACCACCATAACTAATTTATAATTTGAAAATTATGTCGCAAAAGATTTCAATAATTATAATAACATTGCGTTAGAGGCCTACGAGCAAGCTGTGCTGGAGTTGTGTCTTGTTTCTGAATAGTGTAAGTTTGTTGCAGCCCCAGGCGGGTATGGCACCCACCAGGGTGTCGCCTCCCCCCAGCTGATGGTGACGAGCCCGACGCCCCAACCCGACTCTTCACGCACCCTGCCGTACCACGTGAGTACCACCGCTGTCTGTGCACATACAGTCAGCCCCCATACCCAAACCCCCTATCCCCAGCATGGTGTTGTTTTTGACCCAGCGTCGTCTCCCGTTGACTCATTTCAGAGCTTATAATGATTAACGGGGCAGAGAGTGTGTCCGACACTGCCCTCCGGGAGCTGAAGGACAAATCCCTCAGTCGGAGGCCGAGGACGCCCACCAAAACCAGCACGCTGGTCATAACAGGGGTGCAGCGGGTAAGAGACATCGACACTGACGAGTTCTTCCATTCTTAGACATTCACAGTCTGCCGTTTGATTCCCACTGTAGAGTCGTAACTCATGAGTTGTCCACCATTTTATCTTCGCTGCTGTTTGTATAGGGTAGAGCACAGGGGTAGACACTGATAGTCCTAAACCTGGAGATCTCAGTCTACTAAGGACCTTCTCCATGTATTTATTATAAATGGTCTCTTTGGCCTGTTGGATTCTGGCTGTGAAAAGGGACTGTGCAGGTATGGCTGAGTTGACAAAAACTGAAATGTCTATCCCTCCAGCATAGGCTAATTACCAGTGCTCCTATGGGGAACCTTGTTTAGTATCATTATGTATTTATTTAATTCAACTGATTTGGTTATATAGTGTTATTAGTACTGTCAACACTATTCATGTTACTAGAAAAACACTGCTATATTATATTATAGGTGTTATTTCAAAGGTGTTTATTTGGGTTAGATTTATTCAAATACATGTAAATGCACTAGACCTAGCTTTGGCACATTGCCTTCATTACGGTAGGACCCCCGTAGTATTGTTGAATAACATTGATATTATCTCTAAATGATACCACAGCTAACAAAACAGCCACACAGAAATTGAAAAGTAATTCTAGTCAGCACTTAAAAGTGCACAACCTAAGTAAGATATTCATTATACAAACAGGGAGTTATTGACATCCTTCTTTAATAACTTTGCATCACAAGGCATTCACTTTCGAATTTTCTTTCGAAACATTGTTAGGTGATGCTTAGTTTGTGTTTAGCCAACATCACAAGTAAGAGTAGTAGTTGGATAATAATCTGTTCTGGACCAACCTTCCTTGGACAAAAGCCTATCCCTGTCTAAACAGAAGAATTAGGGATATAATTCAGTCTCCTCAATAACCCCTTAATACTACATGTAAGGGGTGAGCGTCTTGGGGACAGCATCAAATATAAGTATTGTGGAAGTGTGAGGACTACTTAGGGTAGACTTAGCATCCAGCAGTATCCCTCATTGTCCTTACATTTAGATCCTCCTATGAGGTATAAGGGGTCTTGTTTAACATGGTGTGGCTAGGGGTGAGCCTGTCGTTAGGTGTTATGCCACGTTGCTATCACTGCATGAATCGTCCAATTTAAGCAACAATTTAAATTGTTTAATGGCCAACTTTAAGCAACTTTGATCCAGAAAAGTTGCTCAAAGCTGCTCGAAGAAGGCCATTAATCAGTTTTAATCTCTATCTAAAGTTGGTTAAATTGGATGATTCATGCTGTGTATAATACGGGATAGCTCTCCCACGTGAGAGGACAGACGTTTAGAGCGTTAGAGTCTTATTTGTCTTAACTTTAGTACCTGAAGTCGCCACTTTACCTATATGGCGGTGTGTATTGACTGAGGGAGTCTGGGTTTGTATTTACTTATATGTCATATATATATATATATATATATAGTTTCAAAAAAGAAAAAAAAAGGGGGTGCGGGGGCAGAGCCCCCGATACAAACAGCAATGTTACTAACTTACAGTGGTGCCACATACGGGAGGCAGGAGCTGATGAGCGGACAACACACCATGCACTCACAGACTCTGTAAGTAGGTCAGAGTAAGTAAGGATGGCTCCACCTGTCGAATTGTTCAGGACTATTAAGACTGTCTTAATAGTCTTATCAAGATAACGCTCTAAACGTCTATCCTCTCACGTGGGAGAGCTATCCCGTGCGTGTGTGTATACAGCTAAGGGCAGGTCACTCAAGCCTTATGCGGCGTTGCTATGCAGCAGGCCAGTCGTCAGGTGTTATGCTGCATTGCTATGCAACAGGCCAGTCGTCAGGTGTTATGCCGCGTTGCTATGCAGCAGGCCAGTCGTCAGGTGTTATGCCGCGTTGCTATGCAGCAGGCCAGTCGTCAGGTGTTATGCCACGTTGCTATGCAGCAGGCCAGTCGTCAGGTGTTATGCGGCGTTGCTATGCAGCAGGCCAGTCGTCAGGTGTTATGCGGCGTTGCTATGCAGCAGGCCAGTCGTCAGGTGTTATGCCGCGTTGCTATGCAGCAGGCCAGTCGTCAGGTTGTTATGCTGCCATTGTAATATCTCATTGTTGACTCATCATGAATGGTGCTAAGGTTGACATAACTCAGATATAGTAGAGTAAAGGGATAAGCTGATGAAAATGTAATTGAAAGAAGAAGTTAAGCATATGTAGTTCATGTTTAGTAGAGAATCAAGTAAAAATGATAAGAATCTCACCCAATGTTTCCTGTGAAGAGGCAATCTGAATGTGAGATCAGCTTTTTCGTGAATTCAAATTTTATGCTCCCAAACGATATAATATTGTCTTAAAATACCTATTGAAAATCCTGCCATAAATGAACCTGTCTATAGGTTAAATGTGTTCAGAGGCAGATGTAGACATTAAGTACCACGGTGACTTAAGTTGTAGACTGTAGTAAGCTTACCGTGTTGTTTAGACCTAGTTACACATTAAGGCCTAGTTGCACAACGGAAACAGTTCTTGGTTTTGTTTAAAAACATTTTGTCTGAGTCGTGCGACATGGCCTGTAGTATACATGCCTTAATTCTGCTTCCATTAAGTCAAACTGCCAAACACTACCTTTGCAATCCAGAGTAGAACATACTTTGACTAAATCTGTTGTTAGACCCACTTGAATAGTTTAAAAAACCAAAACGGTGGTGGACGATAAGAAATTGTTGCAAACTATATAAATTGCTTGTTTTATCAGATCATTACAAAATGTATTATTTATGCAAGTTTATGATGAATATGGACATCGATGTGCAAAGAATCTCAAAGTGACCAAAAATGTGATAAAATGTTTTATTCTAGTCACATACAAATATATACACTAAGTGATCTGTACAGCATGATATTGTTGTAACACTCTAAAGGAGGAAAGTGTGCATGAGAAATTATAAAGATGTTTTGGTGTATAAATGATAAATTAACATGTGATATGATTATAATCTACAAGGTATAGTGAACTAGGGTGCAGGGTACCCAAAGCAGTGTTCGCTTTTATCGCTTCAATGATATATTCATGTACCTCAATTTTATGTGATTCAATTGAGTGTAAATTACGATAGGTCAATCTTTACTTTCATGAAGAATCCCATTTCCTTGATTGTTTATAAAATATGTAATAAGATTGTAGCCCTCTTTAATAATCTTCTCCACTAATATATGGCTTGGGTTTCAACTGTAACATGGGATCAATATGTTACACATAATGTTCACACTTTGTTTACTAGATATACGACAAGTCGCATAGATGCCTTTACTAGCTTGGTGTTAACCGCATGCTCTAGCTGTAGGATCTCATTTCTAATAAACCGTTAAATGTTAATTGTGTTTGTTTTTATATTCCCACTATTGACTCCCCCTCCCCTCCCGCATGGGTGTTGTTTGAGCAATATTGTTGCATGCACTTTTTGTGGTATAGTTAAATGTACATTTTTGTAAAAAAAAACAAAAAAAAACTAATGGTTTGTTAAACCAATTTTGATTAGACGATACACCATTCACTCCAATAATTCATGATCCTCTCTAACTGGCATGACACAGGAAACTTTCAAAATGATTTGTAAATGCACCTGAAATGTTTACCCCTCTATCATATTATGGTAACATTTACCCTTTAAGGGCCTCATGGTGCTATAATGTGCTATGCCTTTTGTTGTCATGATGCATGAATGCAGCTGATGCCGCAGTTACATTCACGCACCACAATGGCAAAAGATAAATTAAGTACTATGCACCCATAAAAGAAATTACCAGAAGACATTTTTCTGTATTCTGATTGGCCACACAGTATTTGTAGTTACACCAGATGCACCTTTAGATATCTGCACACAATAGAGATCATACCTCCCACTAAATACTCCTTTTTAATTCATCCATCATTTGTTAAAGTGCAGATAGAATACTTCCCTGGATGCATCCACTAGTTAAATCACTTGATGTTCATTCAGAAGTTCTGCACTGGAGGTGATCATACTTTGCTTGTAATGGAATATTTCAAAGATGAATTAACTCTCAGGGATTTACTCCTCTTTCACCTAAAACGACCTTGTTCAAAATGGACACAGTACACATAATAGCCTCATGATGTACACCATGCCACTTTTCCATCTTTAAGAAATGCTGCCTTTTGTGCTGAAATGTCAACTTGATCTGGCATTTTTCAAACTTAAGAACAATTTTATATAAGTTATTGATGAAAAAGAACAGAAATGTGTTGCTTATATTTAGGACAAAAGACAGTTAGGGTGTTGTATCGCTAGAGTTATAATCATATAGGTGGTGGTGGTTGTGTTCCCTCTAAATCAACTCTTGCTACTCCAGTGTCTCCTGCAGAAGCCATCATTCTTAACTCTCAAATACAGATGGAGAGGGGGGGGGGCTCTTCTGAAACTCTGACAGGAAATTATTGTATGCAGTATTGATATTTATTATTGATGTTATACACCATAGTCAGACTGACTGATGTTTCAAGTAACAGCCAATTTCAGATATCGGTACCAAAAATTCGGGCATATAACCCGCATCGCACATTATAACCTGCAAATGGAAATCCTATACGCAGTCCTGTGGTTAGAAAGTATTATTTTGTTTCTGTACTTTGCCGTCAAAACCCCTTGTATAACCCACACAATATGATTTCAGTTAACTTGGTATTGATCATTAAAGCTGCGCCTGATTCGCGTACAACCTGGGGGTAGAGCTGAGAGTTTACGGTAGTAGTATAGACACTGGAGAGATGGCCCTGGTTGTAGACCCTGTTAGTAGTGAGAGTTGTGTCCTATGTAGCCTCTACCTGTGCCTGACTCTGGCCCTTTCTTTACCTATCTCTGGGGCAGGAACATATGCTCGTTCCGCAGATTAAGGTATCTATATGTTGCTGGCGTTAGCAGCTAGACTTGGTTAGGGTTCTTTGCGTGGTGGTTCATGGAAATAAGTGAAAACCAACTGCACATTATTATACCACTGGGAATATTGTGCTGCCATTGTATCGCAGCACCCCATTGAGATTCCAAAAATCATGGGATCATGTGGTATATCTGAAATATTTCTGTCATTTTTCTATGGTACAGTTTTCTATCAAAATAGTAGAAATTAGATACATTTTTACTAGTTTTCAACATAAAATGGATTATGGGGAGACATTGAGAAACATATATATGAAATATATATATGCCTGAAAATTAACCATGCGTGGTACCTAACAGTGGTGACAGCAGAACAAAAAAACAGGTTGAACCTGTATTCATCAGCAAATTGATAAACGTTGTGACCGTCTTTTTGGTAATTGTGTCCAGTTGGTTTTAGTTTATTTACTTTACGGCAGTAGGTAGTGGCGCGTGGTGTTGGTGCATGTTGTAGGTAACTGGGAATATGTTTGATTTTCATCCTGAATTAACCCTTTGAGGGCTGCATAGTGCTTCAATGCATTATAGCCTATATTGTTTCATGTATGAATGCAGCCCTTGTGTTAGTGCTGTATTTATGCATCAGGCTGACACTGGCTTATATACTCCCAAAGGAGGGTGTGCATGATGCATGAATGCAACCCTGGCCAGTACACTTTCCATGGCTGCATTCATGTATCATGTTATAAAAGGGCATAGTTTATTAACCGTTTAAGGACGGATGTCACTAAAAAATGACCTTTGTCGACATGATGCACTAATGCAGCTCCGGCGAGTAACTCACCAGTGCTGCATTGGTTCATCTTGTCGACCCTTCATGAGTGTCATAACCCTGAAGGGTCAGCATGATGCTTGAATGCTGCACTGGCGAGTTACTCGCTAGGGCTGCATTCAGGCATCATGACATGAAAGTGTGTAGTTTATTAAAGCACCATGTGGTCCTTAAAGGGTTAACATTGTTTATCCTGTTGGTTGCCAAGCGGATGCAATATCATGTTCCTTCTGGAGTCAGTGTTTGGTAGACCTTCTGGGAAGATCTGGCATATTTATTTTTATCATCTGAAATTAATGCAGGAAAGTGGCTGGTCAGAAGCTACCAAACATAAGGCCAAAAAATAAAAAAGGTTTGTTTCAAGTAACATGGGAGAAAAATTTAGGGTTGGTAGGTCGGATTCACATTTTTTTAACTTTTAAAGTTTTAACATGAATGTACTAGTCAAATTTTCTGAATTCCCTAAAATGGATCGAAAAAGGGTAAAAGTGCAAAAATTTCTTCTAAATTTCATGAAAAATGTAGGGTCGGCGCTGTTTTGATAGGGTCGGTCCGGCGACCTGAAACAAACCTTTTACTTTTTTGCCTTACCACAAAGCTCTTATAACCAGAACAGTTAAAAGGTTTCCTGTTCTGGGTGTTGTAAATGGCTTCATTTCAAAGTAAGAAATTTAGAGGAGACTTTCAAAACTTCCGGGAAATTCTGCAACAAAACAGATACACCAGTCTCCAGACTGAACCCCAATGTTCAGTTGTTACATGGTTGTCTAGTAGTCTAGAGATGTGGTGTTTCACGGTTTTTATTGCTTCAAAGGTTGTTTGGTTTCTACAAGCTGTAACAGATAAAGTGCTACTCTGTGATATGTAATAGCTTTTGAAGTGAATTGTCTGACAGTTTTGGTGTAACGATCGTATCACTGGTTCATAGTTGTGGTTCCACTTTTGCTTTAAAATGGCACATTACAACCTTTATGCAAAACTATTGAGAATTGGCTTGAAAGCCTATGTTAAAGTGACAACACAGGCAGTGTGGCTACACATGAATACTCGTGCCCACAAGGACCAATATACCGACACACGACAATATGTCAGCCCTGTATCTGGTGTTAACATGGAGAATCCAATTTAAGCAACTTCATGCAACAATGAAAGTTAAATAAAGTCCTTCTTTCAGCAGCTTTTAGTGATTTTAACCAACTTTGATCTGAAACAAAATTAAATTTGCTTCAAGCTGCCGAGAGAAGTTCTAAGATTAGCTTTAATTGTTGCTTAAAGTTGCTTACATTGGATGGTTCGTGCAGTGATAATTGTTTAACCCAACAACATGTTGTTTCAAGTTCTCTTGTCATCATGATGCAGCTGCCTCGGTGCATCATGATGACCATTCGGGGTGTATCAGTCCTGTAGCATGATGCACAGATGCAGTAGCAACAAGTTATTGACCGCTGCTGCATTCATGCATCATACCATTACATTGAGGGCCTATGTTCGGTTTTCCTATGTTGACAGTAAGTTACAAGGATCCTTTATTTTCTGCACTAGGTACCCTTTGTGCTCAAGACATCTCCAGCGTCAGTTGGGGTGCACCATCACTATTCTAGTCAGCCAATCTTTATAGATCAATTGATTGTTACTAATCTAGGGTATTTGCAACAAAACATTACTCATTTATTCTCTATAAATGCCTCATAATTTGCAATGAGAATCTTATTCTAACCCTATGTCAGTGAATCTAAAAAGGGGTATAATTCACCTGCCAAAAGTGGAGGACCTCTGACTAGGGTCGATGTATCATTTGTATTCACCCTTTTAGAACAGCACACCTTGATTGTTCTGCTGGTTGACTGGATATTTGTGTAACCAAGGTTATCGTTTACCCTGTATGCCGCACATTATGACCAGCCTGATACCACCCGTGTTCAGAGAAGTCCCCTTTCCACGAATTATCTGGTGAAAAAACAACCTTTATTTAACAATATCACAGACCTTAAAGGCCCCTGTTCTCCCATACTCTGTTACTGGACCCTGCTTTTTTCAATTTTCATTGAGACCCCCCCCCCCCCCTCATCTGCCGATATTGCAAGATGAAAGATGTTCCTTTTCCTGCCAGCGGGTGGTGTCAGCTTGTCTGGGGAGCACTGCGTGAATGTTTGCATTCAAGCAAATCAAAGTCGCTCTGTAAGCAGTTTTAACACTGCATGAGCCATCCAATTCAAGCAACTTTAAGCAACAATTGAAGTTGATCTAAGAACTTCTTAAAGCTGCTTGAAGCAACTTTACTTTTGTTTCAGATTAAAGTTGGTTAAAGTCACTAAAAGCTGCTTAAAGAAGGCCGTTATCAACTTTAAATGTTGCATGGGGTTGCTTAAATCAGATGGTTTATGCAGTGTAACGTAGATAAATGCCATGTAAATGCAAACATACATGCAGTGGAGAGCATGGTAGGGAGAGCTGCATGGTTTGACGGCATGGTTTGTTACGACACAGGACACGAGTGCACCAGCCACCCCCACCCGGCCCGAGTCCAGTCCATGCTTCCGCTTCACGCCACGACTCAAACGCAAAAACAGACACAAATCTGCCGAGTCACTCCGAGGCCCCAAAATCGCCGTCAGTGTAAATACACAAAGTTACTCTACACCACGTTGTGCCTCTGTACCTCTGTCAGCGTTCCCACCAGCCAGTTTAAAGTTTGAGAAATTTAATTTTCATTTCAAAGTCAGTTAAGTGTGAGTTAAAAAAGATTTGTCATATTTTTTCAGTTAATTCCTAGATTTCTGACAAAAATGTCAGTAAAAAGAAAGTTAAAAAAAATTGTCAGCAAAATTTACAGAATGCGCCATCTGACTTCTAGTCTTTTTTTTACAGTTAAATAGGTGAACTTTGGGTTGTATGCGGAATTTATGGTACTAAATGTGTCAGTTAAGAGATTCTTTTGTTAAAAGGCGGTTAAATGTCATCTAAAACTGTGACTGAATAAGAGTGGGAACCCTGTAGACTATGTGTCCTCCACGCTGTGGGCAGCAAAGCCATTGCTCTCTATTGTGGACTCAAATCCTGCTTGTTTTTACTCATTTGTTTCATTTCAAGCTTTTTTCCTAATAATATGGGTTAATTTCCTGCTATAAAACAAAGTATTTAAGAACATCATTATTCAGATTTGTAACTTAACATTGCATATCAACAGCAGGAATGAGGATATGCAGATACATCAACACAACAAAATTTGATGAATAAAGACTTCAAGCAGGCATGAACACAGGAAACACACTGATTACGCCGCGAACAAAAATTCAACATTATTTCTGGACCAGTTCCATCCGTAAAATCACATTTAATTCAATAAACCAGTACTATTTTATTTCAAAATGTATCATATATATATTAGAGGGGATGTCCAGTTGGAGAAAAGAGCATCAATACCCCCAGTGTGATATCACATGCGCTTCAGTTGATACAAGCTGACGCGTGCCTGAGAGTGTATGGGAACACTTTAACCCTTTCTACCGATGTGTCTGATGACTACCCCCCGCCTCCCCCTAATGGCTTTACTATAAACTGTATCATTGTACACAGTCCTATGGGACACCCCTCTCACCACTTTACCCATAGTCACTAGTATGCAGTACTTAGCTAGTCCTAGTGCACCCAATACTTCATATTGACCTACTATGCAGTGCACCTAGTCAATATATAGTTGCTTAATCATATTATCTAAGGTTTTGGCTAGCTTCTGTAACATACATTTTTGTGAAAATAATTTTTGTTTGTAAATTTATATATTTGATAGCTATTCAGCTGCTGTTGAGTTTGGTATATTGGCTTTGAACTACTGAATGGTAGCTAGCATCGCTGTTGCCATGGTAACATACATGTGTTGTACCCTTTAAGTTCACACTAACATTTTCCTTTATTTCAAACCAGGGTGAACGTTATCCAGTATTTTGTTAAATGTCTGTTAAGTTGGTCCATGATGAAATTCTCAGCTTTAAAAAATGATAAAACTTTTTCTTCTTAGAAATTGTTTTGTTATTGTTAATATTAACTTATGTAAAAAGATTAAATCGAATTATTTATTCTAAATTCAATACATTTTTTGCTTGTGTTGCAGATGAGCGATCATTCACCGATAGATGACAGTCGGAGTTTAGAGACGACTTCACAAGCTTCCCAAGACCCACGAGGTAAGCACCAGGTCTTGGTGAATTAGAGGCTTTTATATTGAATAAGATGGTATTCTGGGTATTATTGGGATATATCCTTTTGTTTTAACAACATTGTATGTAACAAAATACTATTTCATTAGGCATGGGAGCAGGAAAATAATAAACAAGAAGTCAGAGTAGCTGGGTTTTTGAATGAAGGATAAAGAATACTAGATTCATTTTTTTCATTCTCATCCTCAATTGATATAGCATAACTTGATACATTTTTTATAAAACCTGGGTTTAATAGTGTTTTGTTTTAGGCCTATCTAAGACCATCAAAATCCCAATCCATATTCCAGTACCAACAGAACAGGAGGAAAAGCCAGACCTGTCAAACTTTATAATAGGTAACCCATTGACGCCTTCTGAACCTGGCCCCTCATGGTTACTGGTGGTGGGACGGTTAATTGTAATGTGAAATATCAAGCCGTATTAACCTTTTAGAGATATCTATGTCCATTTGTCATCATGATACACAAATGCACTGCCAGGGGGTAACCTCATATTGCAGACCCTTAGAGAGTGATTTTTTAACAACAGGTGGGGGCTTGGTTTTCCGCGTGTAGCACGCGAATGTTTTTCAACCCCCCCCCAGTCAATGGATTGAAATTTTTTACCCCTCCCCCCCCCACGGTTCGAAAATCGGCTCGTGCGCGGGTCAGCATAGTAACGCCCGGGTTTTTTGGCCCAAACCCCCCCCCCCCCACAGTCAAGGGGTCCAAACTTTCTTGCCCCCCCCCTGTTGATAAAAAATGATCACTCCCTTAGAGTGCATCAACCCAATAGCTTTGGTATGATGCATAAATGCTGCACTGCCGAGTTACTCCCTTGCGGGTCATTCATACATTGTGATAATAAAAGGGCATAGTCCATGAAAGCATGCTACTGCCCTGGCAGGACCAATGACTACTAATGTTAAATCACAGGTGGTGGAATATACAGGAATATTTACATGAGGAAAATCTAACCATGACAAAATCCATCATTATTGCACAAACACCTGTTATGAATGCTAAACAGGGTGGTGGCTGTGAGTATAGGGCACCTTCAGTACAGGCCCTAGGCCAATAGGTGGAGCACCTAACCGGGGGTTGTGACATCACAGGGCAGGCCACTATTGCTTCTGTCTGAAGTGGTTCCCAGAACTTGGCCCTACAGTGAGTAGGCCTAGTTACTGAGGGCCAATGCTATTTGCATGTCTGCAGGGTAACATAGACTGAAGCGATCACTAACCTGACTTAGGTTCCATCTAGAGGCAACCAAAGGAGGCACCTGGGGTTAGACATGGTCGCATCCATGGCCTAACCCCTAGGAGCTCTATATTGAGACACTATTGAAACACTGCATATAGTGGCCGTCCTACGATAGGGTTGGGGATCTATATTGACACACTACACAATAAGGTTGTGGTTATATGTTCAAACACTACATGTATGTAATATCCCTACTACACAGCGAAAAGAGTGAGCGTCAGCTGGACTCTTTCCAGGGTCAGGCACTGCCTGACTCAGGTGAGCTAGTCTGCTAGACTTTCACTTCCACAAATCTGAGCCTCCTTTGATAGTCCCATAAGGTTACTCCCTTTTGAGAGTCAGCCTAATCCTTGAATAACAGTCATACCAGAGTCAGCCTGACATTCTTCCCACAGTCAGGCAATGTCTGACTTTGGGATAAGGGTCAGTTAGCCTGAGCCTTCTTTGTTTGCTACCAGGTGGGGACACAATACAGTATTGACCTTATGGTAGGACATATGACACCATTCTTGTGGATTTGGAAAATATACATTAAGATTCTAGGATCACCTCTGATATATGTTGGTACATGCATGTATCTCTATGTTCTTACATACCTATATGACTGGTGGTCTGTGATAGTAGACCCTTACCTGTTCAGGACAGTGCTATCATTTTGTATGGGATTTCCTTACAAGTGTTGGGGAGGCCACATAATTCATTTTAAAACATTACCCCCCAATGCAAATAAGCAACTAGTCTTACTGTGCAGAAAAGATTCCAGCTATGCCTGACTTTCATTGAGGCCAAAGTTCAGCATTGCTAGACTCACATCCATATGTGAGTCAAGCTTGGCTGGACTCTCGATAACCAGGGTCTGGCATAGCTGTACTCTCACTCTAGGTACAGTCCAGCATTGTCAGACTACCCTTGAGCGTGAAAGTCAGGCAGTGTTGAACTTTCGTACGGAGGGTCCAGCATTGCCTGACTTTGACAGTAGAGAGGGTCCAGCACTGCCTGACTGTCATGCCACCCTGAGTCAAGCAGTGCTGGACCCTCTATACTGTCAAAGTAATCCTGACTATCACATGAGAGTGCTTTTGGCGACACATGCCTAACTATGGTGTGTGAGTCCAGGTGACTCTCACTTTTCTCTCTGTGTACTATAGGGTTGTGGCTGAGGCATACAACATGCCTGTACATATGTCTGTATTTTACCTAATATGGTACCTTGCTCTTCATGCTACTGCAGCTGTGGTTTCGGGTAAGATTTGTGACCCGTGATACATTATAGTTATCTTGTATCGAGTTCAACATAGAAGTGTCCATTTGGCTGTATTCAAATCATACTGTCTCTCCTTTGCTCAAAATTATCTTTATTTACACCATCTGTCTGTCTTTATTTAATCTCTGTATCACATGTCTCTGTCTCCCACAAAGAACTGAGTCTGTAAGAGAAAAGAGCTGGGTTTATACCAAATGCAGTCCATGTTACCCAATGGTAGAAGAACCCTGTATATATATGCAATTTAGGGCAGGAATTAAGGCAGTGTTATACCCAAAACATCAGATTGCCCCATTGTACAGAAAACAACATGTCACATCTCCAAGATGAATGGTAGGACAATGTGCATCGGTACTAGTCGTGCTTACTAGTATCATGACTCCCACTCCTGGTACTGACCTCTATGTCCTTGACCTTGGCCTGCATGACCTTACATGACCTTGACCTATTTGTTACCATAAGCCGTGTCAGATGATGCAGATGGTAGGTCACTCTCGCTTTGATTTTCACAATTTCCCGTCTTTTCTCGTTCCTTCCTTGTCACTTGTAGGGGCTTAGAGTATTTTGTATTCATACTGTAATTGTGATGCTGATATGTTCTAGTGGTATTGTTTTACACTGATATTTCACAAATCATACCTTTTAAAATATACCTGTTCCCCCTGTAGTTGCACATAGGCATCATAGGAAGCGATGCAAAATTTCTACCCAGTCTTTCACATCTGTGACTGGTTCAACACACATACCAATAGATTAGAACCTTCCTAAATAAATCTGTATTTCACAGACTCACTAGGTTGTAGGGGCAAGTAGTTCAAGAGTGAGGCACATGGTAAAGTAGGGGGATAGAGAGTTTTATTCATATCTACCACAAACTCAGTCAGTTTCCTTTCTGCTAGTTTAAGGAAACTACTGGAGCACAATGGATACTAAAACAGAGCCTGTTTTGGCAATGCTGTACTTGTACCACATTCAGATCTCCTCCCATTTTATCTAAAATGCATCTTCACCACAGTGTATGGGGTGTTAAAGAAATCATCTAGTTGTTCCTCCAGAAATTAAGCTATTCAAGTATCTTCCATAACTAGCAGAAAGATGTTATTTCTCAACTTCTATACCAAAGTTGAAAACCTCTTTTTTTTAAAAATCATTTTGAACACTCTTCCCCATCCCTTCATTAATATTTCCACCCCAATTTACAACATTATAATGATTATAGATTTCTCACTGACTGGAAGCATTGGCAAAATGACATGGACGTTCATATAGTTATGTCATAATTATCTACAATGTGTAGAATGGTACAAACTATAGTGTGAGGTGATGGAATGGATCTGTAAACTGTGTTTGATTACCCGGAAAATCAATGTATACTACTTTGGGAACAAAGAACTAATACATGCACTAGTGACAAGAGCATGACATGGTATATGGGAGTATCACAATCTCACCCGCAATACAGAACCTGCATTGACTATGGTAGTTAAAACACACATTAATTTCCATAATATAAATCAATGACACTTTTTTCATTTTCACGCAAAGACGATAATTTTGTTGTATTCAAAACAATAAGAATATATTCAGTTCAGAAATCTATTTTACATTTAGTCATAAAGTATACCACATGTTTTAACCTGTGACTTGGCAAATAAAGATATTTTCAAACCTTAAAAAAAATCCAATTTCTATTTACAGATATGAAGAAGTCAAAGTCATTTGCGAGTGCGATCCGTAAGAGATTTAGCCGCCCTAAGAAGCCTCGGTCGCACAGCGCTGACCGGGCGGGGTCTCTGCGTGACGCCAACCTGCTGAAGCCTCCCGAGAACACAACAAAGACGACAGGTAGGTCACCAGTACCTCAGGTACCGTTCTGTAGGCACCCCCCTAAGTTCTACCTTAAAGGGGGGCTAGCATGGGCCCTAGCATAGATGGGTACCTACCCCATAGAAGCGCAGCAAAACGCACGGGTACAAGCGAACCATTAGCAGTGCCCTGATTGGTCAATCGGTGGTCAAGTGACTTGCTAAAGCGGGTAGTCTTAGCAGCTACCTATTATAGATGGAGTGTGGTTTTATACAGTTTTGATGGTGCACAGGAGTAGACACAAATGCTGTCATCCATGAGCCAGAAACCTAGCATCATATAACATGAAAATATTGGTGTACCACTCTTGCTTGTAGAAGCAAAGGGGTCTCAAAAAGACTCAGATCTTGTGTAAGGTACTTGAAATTTATAAGCACAGTTTTGTAAAATGAGAAAGTATGGAATGTATGATTTCCTGCATACACTCATGAGGGCCATCCGGGTCTTTATGTTAGGAATTCTTGATAAAATTCAGAGCCACACCCAAAGTGATGTTGTTAACTCCTGGGCCAGCGTTACAGTCTAATGTGGACATACTTTATTTTGCAGGGTATATATATTTCCTGGAATTCAGGGAAACTTTAAAGTCCAAATTTTTTTTGTATGCAAAAATACCCTAGGAATCGCCAAATTTCACTTTTTTTCTGCTCTAATGTATACTATGAATATACATACTCCAACAGTACGCCTGCTGAAGTAGAACCTCCATGTTGTATTGAACTTGACAACCACCCATGCACTGTTACAGAGTCCTACTAATCACTGTCACACTCCCAACATTTGGACAGAAGAAACTAACACATCTACTACTACCTATACATCAGTATAAGGGTGTATTCCAGTGTCAGCAGTCGGCCGTGATTCTGTCGTCTGGTAACAGTTCACAATGTTTAAGTTATGAACGAATCTTGGCCGATCAATGGAATCATGGCCAATTCTGTCAGTGGAATACTCCCCACAGACAGCTTTTGTCGCAATTGGAAAATTTGAAGTCAGTACGTGATAGATTATGAAATAATGCACTTAAATGAACCAAATTGTCCCATAGTGTGAAGTAACACAGTTTATAACCACTCGGCAAGCACGTACCAGTGCCATCTCAGGTTGCTGGTTCCCCTTAGCTACAGAGGAAGGTAGGGAACCAGCAAATATCAGGATTCTACTTCTGTAGAAGATGTACAACGTCATACCACGGTTACTATGGTAACAGACGCTGGTTCTCAACACTCTACTCTGTATTAGGCCACTCAAAAAAAAAGAAGTTGTTTCTCATCACCGCGCGCATCATAAAAATCATGATTTGGGGAAAACTTTTTTTATTTTTTTTTTTATACATTTTTGATGAAAAATATGTTAAAATTGCCAAAATATTGGCAAATTTGGTATCAAATTAAAGCTTATGCTGTCAGCAATGCAATATGCTAGGTGTAACTTGCATTCTTACAACTTTTACTGATCAATAAACTCCAAATTACTAAAATTTGAAAATTGATTGCGAAATGTCCAAATTTCCCTATGTAAATTGCCCTGAGTAAAAAAAAAAAAAAGATTAAACAAAAAACGCCCTCGTCATATTTTTCATTGCTTGGTGATGAGAAACAATTTTTTTTTTTTGAGAGGCCTTATGGGGACCAGCCAGTAGAAAATACTGAGCACTGCGCTGCAGCAGGCACTCATTCGGTTTCAGCAAGCTCTGACCATCTTGAACTCTGTAACCGGAGCTTCATCACTGCCATCTTGAATTCCTGCTTCAAGCAGCTCTTGCGCGCTGGTTGCTGGAGTAACGTAGGCAGGTAGTGGCATATAGATACCACCTCCAGCAAATAGCGCATATGAAGCTGTCATGGCCCCTGAAATACTGCTCTTGTTCCCAAATCCTTTCAAAGGAAGGCTCTGGTAACTGCCAAATGACCTTGAATTTGGGATTTTGCTGAGTTTGTACAATCCTTGCTGGTAGCTTTTGAACAGTAGACAGGAACCAGAATGTATGATGGTAGTTTTACCATCATACTTTCTGGTTCCATTCCCGGTTCCTGTTCGCTGGTTCCAAACTACCAGCAGAAATTGCCCAAAGCCAGCAAAACCCCAAGTTCAAGGTCATTTGGCAGTTACCAGAGCCTTTCTACCATTCAGAAGGATTTGGGAAGGACAGTACTCAAATACAAGCTGTGTCGCTCAGGTTGCTCAAGCTTAAGATGGTACGAGCTTGGCCTGGCCAGAATTGAGTGTGTTTCCATGCGCGTCATGGTTATACTTGGTGAGATGACCCGTAGTGCATGACAGCAGGAAGGGAGCGGAGTGTGGACGACTCATCTAGATGTTTGTTTTGTTTGACTTTGTTCTAGGTGCAGGTCAGTCGAAAGGTGAGCCTCACTGTTCCACTGTCTCTGACTCTAACATGTCCCACAACTAAACACATAGGGCTACACCAAAATATTAGTAAGATGAAGAATTGGACTTCTCAATCACTTTCTAGATGGGTAGAAAGTTCTTTATAAAAGCTTAATAATATGTACACCAAAGTCTGACAATACAGGGATCAGACTCCTTTTAAAATATCACCCCTTACACTTGTGACGGAAAAGTGTAGGTCAATTCAATCTTTGGTGTGGTTTTATCCTGTTTAGTGTGTAATATAACCAAAAACTGGGGTGTTGTGGATAATACCTGATGGCTAGCGGTACTATCTGTTCTCATGAGGGCCTGATCATGCATGTCAAGCTTATCTCTTGATTTAAAAACACGTATAAGCTAGCCATTGGGTGCATGTTTTCATGAGAGGTTGTTTACCTAACACGGGGAAACATCGGGCAATGCTCTTGTACCATAACCTTTTAATCCCGCTCCACGGCCCTGACGTCATGGTGAAATTCTGTCAATGCCTTTTATTGTCACTGTAACCTACAAAACATCTGTTTGGAGAGTGAGTAGTCTGTAGGTTATCATGGGAAAATGTGCAACTAAAAGTCCACAATCATATTTGCATGTCCCAATCGAGGTGCCATCTAGTGTATGTTGTGTACACCACATCTTTGTAGAGTCATACAAAGATGATACTTTTAGTTTCACACCTTCCCATGGTACCCTATAGCCTACTCACTCTCCAAGCTGAGGTCTTGTTAAAACCTGTGTGACAGAGCCTATCCTACAATACTGCTTCTGTTACTGTGGCACATGGCCATCCTTATCGTAACAAGGGAGAACCTGCGTAGTCACTAGACGCCGCCCATTCTATGCGTAATCTTAAATCGCCACTTCTGGCGTAATCTTATTCCAGAATAAGAAAAAAAATGAGAGAAAGAAGAAGGGGGCAGGGATAGGCATCACCTGGAAACAGATTGAGATAACGCCAGAAGTGGCAAAAACTGATTAAGATTACGCCAGAAGTGGCGATTTTAAGATTACGCACAGAATGGGCGGCGTCTAGTGACTACGCAGGTCCGTCCTCACGTGCATCCTCATTTAACAGAACATGTATCAATGCATTGTATTAACAACACACCAGGTCCCATTCAGGAACATCCTCTCCAATCACTTTTAACTAACAAAACTTGTAGCAGCTTCATAACAATGTCTGATAGTATTAATAGCTGAATGGTACATTGTTTCCTGGATTAACTAAAACACTTTAGCCAAGAAATTTCACAATCAAGGAATATGATAATGAGATTTTTCTAAAGGAACTTTGGGAAAAACCTGGCAAGCATCCATGACTGTGGGAGGTTGATCCACACTGGCACTGAACATGAAGCTGCTCATGACGGAGTATTTGCCAATTGAAGCTAGACGGGAGAAGTTGGCCGACAATCTGTTGTGGTGTGGCCTATTAGTGGATCCTAACCTCATCCTCAGGTCTAACTTGTGTCCAGACAAACATGTCCAAGTACTTTGCTGATTCAGCATTCTTGTCTTTTTGCATGAACATGATCATTTCATTGACAAAACATTGGTATATTACTATACTATGTCAACGGCAAGGAAGATTGTGAAACATGATATGTCATATTATGTTAATTAATTGCAATTTGGAAAATCTGTCATTCCATTGAATTGGATTTTCCTACTGTGGGGAGGAATATTTATTTGATATTTATTTAACTCATGTTCACCATGACTGCCAATTGTCCCCAGTCAAGTCTGTTCTACAATGTACTCTGTATACATTACACATATTCACTTCTGAATATGTGGTAGCATAGAACCCCGCTCTGAAGTCAATAACTTGGGGGATATCATACTTTTGATTCGGCTCATACGATTTAATGGTTTTCTAGTTCGGGAATTGGTTTATATGAGATTATAGTTATAAATTGTCCCAATACATTTATTTTTCTCCCAAGCGAAGGACCGGTTTGTAAGAGGGACTCATGCTCCATGCTGTCATAGGTGCAGGGTACATTGAAGCGCTAGGCTGAACTTACAGGGTTAAAGATACCTTTGGTATGTCTGTGAATGTCCTGTAGTACCTACAGGGTTAAATGTAGCTCTTGGTCTATGTCTGTATTCATGTTAAGTAACTGGTGTTCCCCCTTGCCCTGACAGTTATGGACATTCCCCCAAATGCCATATATTACCAAGACTATTATGACTAAGGTAAGGTGGTTCGTGCTGGCTGTGTCTTATGAGATTGTAACAATTGGATAGTCTTTGACCGGGTGACGTCTTTGACCAGGTGACGTCTTTGACTGGGTGACATCTATGACCAGCAAGTGCTATAATGATATTAAATGGTTCATTTTTTCATTATGTTTTAGTATTTTTATATCTCATGATTATCCCATAAAAAGATCTTTTGTCCAACCCCGTAAAAATTCAAATTATTGTGCATTGTTCAAAGACATCACATGCTCAAAGACGTCACTGGTCAAAGACGTCACCCGGTCAAAGACTATCCAATTGTATTGATTTCATGAGACTTAGCTTGCTGTGTGGCTGTGAGCCATGCAGGTGTTAGAAGACTCACACAGACCGAGTAGTCAGCAAGTCATAGTGGTGTATTAACTGAACCTCACACGGAGCGCTGTATGTGTCAGAACTGTCTGAACTCCCAACCACAGCGTCAAACCGTCTCACACCACTCAGCCGAAGTTATAACTTTACATGTAATACAGTACAGTATTAAAGACCAATGCAGCAAGAAAGGGTGACTTTTCAGAAAAGTTGTAGCAAAGTTCCTAGACATTTCTCAAACATGACTGACAAATATGTAAGAATCTTGCATCAAAATATAAGCCATTTGAAAGATAGTTTTCTTGTGAATCTCCTGATATGCAATGTCCACTGCAATAACAATCACAAACAATGCTATTTGGTTTCTGCAAAAACTAAAGTGACCACAACTTTATTGTTAAAAGGTCACCTTATTTCGATACATGGGTCTATTGGTAGTCCCCCCATTTGTCCTTCCATGCGAGGTTCACCCACTGGCTTCCTGACTACATCAAACAGTGTACATTGTAGCCGTATTGAGCACAGATCCATATACACAGCAGCGGCATGTGAAAGTGGCATGTGATTTTATTTCTTTAGGTTTGGATGGTTTCAAAATCACATGCACACTTAGAGCTTGCTCGGAGATATAACTATTAGCACATTTCGGCATCACGCAATGTTTATATGGAATCCGTACTTAATTCGCAACACAGGGTTCTCGACAGACAATAATGTAAAATCAGGGGATCTCTAACTATAGCATATTTTAGCCCTTTAAAGATGGCAAGACTTTGTGTTTCTTTGGCAGGTCCAGCGTTGGTGCATTATGCTGATCCTCCTGCAGCACATCAAATCCTGTAGGGTCAGCATGATGTACCATTGCAGCAAAATAGAGATTATACTCGCTGCATTTATACACCGTGCCAACAAAAGAGCACATCACATTAAACTATTATGCTGGCCTTAAAGGGTTAATGGCTGAAACCAGACCAGTTTGTCACAGATATAGTGTAATTTAGATACTAATCACATACCACTTTTGAGATATGGAGTTCATGGCCATAAACAGATTCTGTACTCCAGTAGTTTTATTGGTCAAGATGTACCTTCTAATTGGACCATTGGCAACAAGAGATTAGAAATTGAAAAATCCCCTATAGAAACCATGAATCAAGCCAGTGACAATTTTCAGGATACTCTATGCTTGTGGACATTTCTTTTAAAAAAAAGTACGCTGGCAGCCCGCCTACACAGTTTGCAGAGAACCCTGCCGTGTGAACCTAGCACACAGCTTTTTACAATTGGACGACTGTGACGTCTGTGTCATAATACGCATCCTGATGTTTCATAGAGCCTCAATGAAGGAGGCCAGTAGGGAGAATTAACAAATAAGGAGGTTGTGTAGGGAGAATTAACAAGTGAGGAGGTTGCGTAGGGAGAATTAATCATGTTAAGGTGGTTTAATGTGTTAGCTGTTTGTACAGTTAGCTTTAGGTTAACCAATAATTGAGTAAAAAACACTAATTTTAGTTTTTATCAAATGTAATAGTTCATGGGTGGTTCACTTTGTTTTATTTATTTTACGGTGTAAAGTTTGGCAAATAACCGCATACAATTTTGCCTGATTAGATTCTTTCATTATTTAGAGCATCTCAAGTGACTAGGAAAAAGTTTTTTCTAAGAAAATGTTTACATAGCAAGTTTGACCATATAATTTTTTTAATATACAATTTTTTTCATAAAAATATGTTATGACCATTACAAATTAAGATTTTTGTTAGAAGGCTCTTTTTTTCATGTACCAGTGGATTGAATTCATAGATACTGCTCTACAGAAATACATTTCCAGGTTTCCTACAAGTTGACATCAGTAGATTGTATTCTGTATCTTCATCACCAAAAAGTAAAAAACTCCCCACCCTTCTCGAGTAGAAAATGTTTCTAATATTTATTCAAGTGAACAAAATGGGAAACTTGACCTATCGGTGTTAATGCATCAGACCATGCTTGGTCTGGTTGGTTGGCATGATTGTTTATGTCCTGCTAACTAACGCAGGCATGTACTGCATGAATATTGGTGTTTAAACAAAGACTGAAGTGCTTGAAGTCACACTTTAGTATTCTTAATTCTAGTAAATGCCACTTAAAGCGACTTAAATATCATCATTACCTTTCAGCGACATTTACGTAGCCTTATCTGAACTTAATGCCGCTTAAAGAGTGACTTTAAGCAATGAGTTTGCTTAAATGCCAATGTTGATGCAGTGGTGGTTATGACTGTGGTCCCAGTGTAACTTCTAAAAATGTAGATAATTTTGCGCTGAACATATTTTTATAGTGATTTTCGTGGAATAAAAAAATACACAAAAATATGGCCAGAGCAAATATTTATACAATAACCTAAAGTGCCAATTTCGGAAATCCCCAAATTTAAACAGACACAGAATTGTATTTTTTTCAAATTCGCAAAAAAGTATACACACAAAAATACCTCTGTTTACGTTAGTACTCAATCATATTGTGTTGGTTATTAGTGACTTTAAGCAATTTTTGCTTCGAAGGCAACATTGTGGCTGCTGCACCGGTGTGACTAACGGCTGTGTGTTGTGTGTTACAGACGACCTGGACACTGCTGAGCTGCCGGAGGGCACGCTGCGTAAATCACGCTCCCACTCCTTCAGTAACTCCCTCAGGCGGATATTCAAGAAGAAGAGGAAGGACGGGGAGCCGTCCTCCCGGGCCAGCTCCATCTCCAGGATGTCCTCCAGGGGCTACGACCAGTACGACACCGTACAGCCCGGCCGCGACGAAGGCCTCGGCACAGCAGACTATTCCAGAGACCACTACAACACCATGTATAGCACCTCAGTCCCAGCCTCCTCCCCGCTCTACGACCACTGATGTCACCCACTCATGTCACCCACTCATGTCACCCACTGAGGTCACCCACTGAGGTCACCCACTCGGAACGAGCTACGACCCCTCATGTCACCCACTCAGAACCCGGGCGATATAGGAGGCGTTGGTGGGGCCAGGCCGGCAATAATACCCTGACACTATATGCATGCCAAGGGGGATCTTTTTTTATCTAGTATTTTACTTTGATTCAGCAGTTGGGATAAAACAGAGCCTTGAGTTGTGCTAGTTGGGTTTGAGACCAGAGAATCTATTGTGGGATTCACTGTCTACCACAGAGAGGAGAAGGACGCCCGCTGTTGGAAGGAACCACGGCGGTTGTTGTTGCGTGTTATGTCGTGTATCAACACAACTACTACAGCAGACGACCCACTGCTAACCTGACACCATACTGCTGTTACCCCTATAGGAGGACCCTGTAGGAGGCTGAGGGCGCCACCAGTCTGAGTACAGCACCCACCTCAACGTTAAACACCAGGCCTCTCTAAAAGCCGGTCATCGGCAACGAGCGCTCATCAAGGAATAATGTTCTCGTAAAGCTCCGAAAGACTTAAGAATCAACAGCTCTTGTACTACCAAAACCCAAAGTTTGTAATACAGAGACAAGTGGGAAGATAAGAAGTGAAGACTGTGTATGGCCTGGAGTTTTACTTAGGTGTAGAGTAGAAGTGAGGATCACGCCTCACGGTCACGGATGTATGTGCTTGTGTGCTGAGACCTCTTTTTCTGATACATTAGTTTCTATCCCGCCGCTGTCAACACATCTCCACTGCCGCATCCTACCACTGCCAAAAAGTAACTAGTATATATGTAAGAGCGATATGAGGAGTGAATGTCTCTAAGATATGCAACATGAGATTTACATAAATGTACTGGCGTAAGGCAGTGGGGATGTGTACAGCCTCAATCAGCCACCTTGTACATGATAATTGTGTCCCCCTCCTTTAATGCAGGTTATAAGGTACCTTCAGTGCATGCTATAAACTTACACAGCTGTCCGCTCTGGGATGGCAGTGGTACAGCCGTGATACTGTTTCGACGTTAGTAATTGTGTGTCAGTTTTCCTGCTTGGTTGAGGAGACCATAGGTCAGTTTGCACAAGGCGAGATTACAAATCAGCTTTTTCGTACATTGGAAGAAACGCTGAGAATACTTGCAGCACAGAACGTGGAATCCTGGTAGGCAAGAGGATAGAATCTCATAAGGTATTATGTCAAACATAATGCAGATATAAGGTCTTTCACATCACACATCATGGCACATATTAAGCTGAATACATCAAGATCTTAATTACCATTATGTGTACTTAAATCTAAGTCATTGTGATTCAAACTACATAGTAGTCTACTTGAGTTTTTGTTTTTTGTTATGTTATTGAAATTGAATTTGTCAGTGTCAAATGTCTTGTTGAGGGTTGTGGTGGATGTGTTTTTAGATTGATTATTACAACCAAAGAGTTAATAATTATGTAAGGTCCAGCAACCACACTCCCACAATGTTAACCTCATACTGCCTATGGTTAAGGCATTCAAGTCAGGATGTCACCCCGCAAGATGAAGTTGCATTTAGTTACGGCTTAGAAATAAATCAGTCGGACAATAATTGAAACTCATCAATATAATCTAAAGTGTGTAAAACTTGACGGCAGTGACTTAAAGCTGTATAGTTACTGAATCTACATCAGCACGGAAACCCAGCTGAGATGGGGCTGACTGGACACTTGTTTTCTACTGAGTTTTTCTCAGTCACATTAGTTTTATTGAGGATCTTGTTATCATGAGGCAGAGCTATGCTACTTTAGTCTTTCAGTGCTACAATTGTTCTCTCTCTGTTCCTGATTTACCGACTACTTGTAAATATGGGGCTAGATTTATGCAAGTTCTGAAGCAAACCTTGCGTCCACAGGATTGGGTGAGAGCGTATATAGCAATGTTATTGAGTATAAGTGGTAACAAATTATTCGGTACTTTTAAAGGTGAAATCCAATTGGTGTAGATAATAGGTCCATCATGGCCCTTTTGTACATAGCCATCTATGAATATAATTATATAGACCATTTACATGTACCTTGAACTTTCCCTTCCATGTCAATATAAGTATATACATGTGTATACATACTATGAGAGTATTTACATCAAAGAGAATCTTAGGTTTGTATATGAATGGAGAATCTCCGCAATATTTCCGTTCGGGACTATATTCATGGTTACAGGATGTATTAGATTTATACAAATGTGAAATCGCAGTAAACTCATAGCAACCAGAAATGATGATCTAATCTTTTTATTGGCGAGTAGCGTTTGGGTTGACTCATCCATGTGTACGTTTACATGTTGTAAGTGGTATGGTGATGTCAAGGTTTACTTTTCTCTTTAACTTATTGTGAAACCCAATGAAAAAAACTAAGCCTGTGGCCAGCTACTTAACATAATGTAGGTCCCATGATGAAACCCTATTTATTGTACCCTGTCAGAGTCAACCATTTTGAAATTATCCAAGTAGATGTACTTAAAGGTAAACTTACAAGTGTTTTGTTATATATTGATGTGATACATGCGCCAGTCTCATGAGTTATTTAGATGATTCTACAGTGTAAACCTCCACCTGTCTCAGCCTGTCCCCACAGGTACGGTTATATCATTGAAGATACATTACCACCTAAATCCACCCAAAATCAAGTTATGAAATAAACCCAATCTAGACTTCCATTGTCATTTCCTTATCAACTGAAAAGCGCCCTTATCATAGGAAAGCCATTGGCTATGAAATCCAGATGAAATACTGATTGGAGGGCTCTGTGGTAGACCTATCAATTCACTGTGAGAGCCTATAACGGCCCCACTGCATGTTCCATTTCTGGTGGCTCACAGTTATATCTTTTGTATGCTATTATGGCCATATTCACAGGTTAAAAGAGAAATAACAGACTCCAAATTTCTCATATAGACTTACAGGCACTTGATAAATGGAAACATAATGAAAATAAGAAATCACCCAAAATAAGCTGGTAATGTATCTTTAAGTTAACACCCATGTGCTGTCTCTAGTCCTAATAATCTACCATGCTTTCCAAGTGATACATTCTTCTGGAAATAACAGCTGGCCGAAGTACAAATAAGTTTGCATTCAAAAAGAAAACAGACACTATTTGCAAAGTAAAACAGTTTAATAGTGATAGTTCGTACAAAACGCATGAACAATTGAAACAGTATTGATTGTTTAGTTTGGTTAAAGTTTGCGCCTACCGGAGGATTGGTGTCTGGGGGAAACCCCTCAGACCCTGTCAGCACAAGTTGTGTTCACTTCCTTAGTTACATGACAGTAGTACTGTTTCCATGACAACAGAAGATGACCCCTTCGCTGCAACTCCTCTGTAACACATTACCCCTTTTTGTAAACCGCCACTTTTTTACATTCATGCCGAATGAATAAATGTGCTCATCTCTGCTAGAATTAAATGGATTAAAATTCTTTTTGCAATCTCACTCTGGTTTTGTCTTTGATTCACCTCACTGGTAAGAATAGTTTTTGAAACTAGGATTTGCAACTGTCTCGCTCAATGGCATCTGGCGAGTCTTAAAAAGTTGAACCATAAGTGTCATATAGGGAAATATGTTCCTAGTAAGTTTTGAGCAATTACTGAGCAAGTCCTGAGCACCACCTAACATGAGATGACATCTGTCGTCATGATATGCCAATGCAGCCCCGGTGTGTAACTTGCTGGTGCTGCATTTGTGCATCATGCTGACCCTACGGAAGTTTCTCAATCCCGTAGGGTCAGCATGATGCTTGAATGCAGCATTGGCGTGTTACCTGCCAGGGTTGCATTAATGCATCATGACTACTAAGGACATGGTGTATTAATACATTATGTCGTCTTTAAAGGCTGTTACTTCTCAAACCAAATCATAAAATCCTTTGCCAGGGTCGTTGAGTTTATATAACACCTCAGTTAAATTTAGAATCACCCAAGCACAATCCCTGAGATCCAGGCATGTCCTAGCCCTGTAGGATCGTTTTCCCTAGCAAAGTACCCCAAAAATAATGGCTCAGGCAACCAAGGAAAATGTTGCTGTTTGTTCCCTTCCAGCAATTCACTGCTCTACATAAGTTGCACTGGTGTGACCAGCAGTTAGACTATGCCAGTGGTAGTATACAAAACTATTGATACCATCCGGTGTACTGACTGTCTAGACTACCACTTGTGTGTCCACAGAAAACGGTATACTAACCCTTGAATAGACCACATCCCATGGATTCGGTTAAAAATAAACACTTAAATACACAAGGATTCCTTTCTGCATTGTATCCCTAGAACCCTAGTTCAATGATTAATTTAAGGAGGTTATGGTAGCTTTATCCTGGTTTTATATAGAATGTTTCATACCAAGTCAAGCCTGATTCATGGTCCTCCTACCAATTTCACCTGACCAGGCCGGGTCAACTGGTTCAAAGTAATAGAGTTGTCCAGTTGTGCTATTTATGGCTGATTGGGGATCAAACAAACTCAGTGCCCTATCCTGGGTGCAGTCAGTAGGGTTTGTAAACTACAAATGTTCAAATCGATCTGAGAGACTGCCAGTGGCACAGTTAGGAACTACATGATCCACTCTCCTCCAGTCTCAGAGATCGGCCCCTTTAAACGGTTAAGTCGATACACATTCACAGGGGTAGACACTAGCATTTCAGACCATGGGCCACCCGGGCCCGCAGTTTAACAAAGTTGTGGGCCCGGAGGTAAAACTGTGGGCCCGGGATTTTTATGATTAGAAATAGGACATACTTTTCCCTTTCCAATGGTACATAAAATAACTGTACTGTAGAACATGGAGATGAATCTCAGGTGATAAGGTTTACATTTGAAATCACTTGGAAAGAAACCTGTAAATATAGCTACGGGCCACCCGGGCCCGTAGCTATGTGAATATGCAGAAAACTATGGGCCCGCCCCAAATCTAAGGGCCATTGGCTCCGGGGCCAGCGTTAGTGTCTACCCCTGCATTCAGATCACAATAGCAATCATCCTGAGCTGGATGGTAAATGTCTGATGTAATATGGATTGTGTCCATAGCATTAGGCAAACCATCCCTATAGACCAATGCAGGAAGAAAAGGTAAGAAAAGGGGTCAAATATCTTCAACATAAAACTAGTATTTCAACCCATTCCATCACCCACTTTTCACAGTATGGGCCGGAATACGGCTAATATCAACACTTTAAAGCATGGAGTAACACTAGTTACACATGCTTTTAATAAAATATATAGGTGCAGACTATATAAGAGGGTTGGTAGCAAATCAATGAAGCAGTTAAAACTTAGATATATTGGATATTAGCATTTCTGTGATTCTTTTTTTTTTGGGAGTTACTCCGTGCTTTTAAGTCCGGGGGAATTTTCAAATCACCCACAGATTTTATATATGTGAGGCATTGTTTATTATAATGCACAACCGGTAGAGCTGTCCGTGTTGCCTTGTACACTGCTATAAGCATACTTACCTTATTCAACATAATAATATGAAGAGGGGTACAAAGATGAGGAACACAAGAGATGTGTCTTGGGCCCATGTAAACATACACACAAGGGCTTATTTATTAACATTTAACAAATTCTAAACAATTAAAAAGAAAAAATGATAGCCAGCTCCCTGCCTGCCCTGCCTGCTGTATGGGGGGATTGGCTAACTTGACACATAACACAGGTATGTACCAGGCACTCTGATAGCGGAAAACGCAATAACAGCTACCAGGACATTTACAATTTCTGAAAATCACCCTTGACCTAAAAGATACATCTTTCCTACAAAACATTTCCAACCAAAACTAGCTACTCACCACGGAAAATTTGAGCACTGGTCTGTAGCGTAAAAACCACCTGAATTCCGCCTGAATACTGAATAATTTGCATTTTCACTGATCCCCAATCTAGCCTTTGAAAAAAATGTAAACTCACTGAGAATCCCTTTCCTATTATTTGATTGAAATTGGCAGACATTCAGCAGCATGTGTACAAGTTTTCATGATATTGGCATCATTTCCAACTTAATTATGGACCATTCAGTGCCCCTTCAGTATTCACTTCTGACCAGAATCGTATATGACTCTCAGTTTTGTGCGGGATTACCCTCACTGAGACCTATATACGGCTATAAATCCAAATGGAACTATACTGCGGATCGGTGAGTCCACCTCGTGGTGAGGTGCAGAACAGAGGAACTACCTTGCCACCTTGTGAGAGACTATGGAACTATATCTGTGTGTTTGTTGTTACTCAGCACAATCCCACTGGAGTCAGTCGTCGATCCAGAGCGTGGTGCGCTAGTGACTGTGTGCAATATGAGGAAACTTCAGAATTGTACAGAGTGTGGTGCATCACATCCACCAAAAGGTGGTAAGGATTATAGGTACAGAAAAGCTGCCGGTATTACCGTAAAACCTCGCGTATAAGCCTAACTCGCGTATAAGCCGCACCCCCAGTTAAGGCCGATCCTATAAGCCGCACTGGCGATCTGAATGTGCCGATTTGAGTACTGTATGATAGTGGCAAAAACTCGCGTATAAGCCACACCTGGGCCCTGGGCCGATCCTGTAAGACGCACCGCCGATCTGATTCGCGTATTAGCCGCAGCTTATACGTGAGGTTTTACGGTAAGCAGTATCAGCCAGGAGTGTCGAGGGACAGTGGAAAGTATTTGGACTTAGATGCCATAAGCCAGGACTCGGCGGTCTACTTGAGTGACAACGTGAGTGGTATAGATTCCAAGGATTCTGCGGATTCCCAGGCACTCCTGTGTACCAACACTAACTAGGTACATAAATCTTTCTAGTCAACAAAATATGCAAGTGTTCCCTTATAACTATAAAGGAACAAGATTTGTATAAGGATTAGTTAGCCTGGAACTTTGTACTCAGTTAGGCTAGTTATTTTTTCTAACAACTGACTGACTTAGCCTAGTCACAGCAACAGAGTTAGTCTAGCCTTCAATCTTTATTTCAGGCTGATTTCTCTATTATTGCATTGATTTGATGAGGTTAGAGATTGCCTACATGACCATAATATACCTACACCAAGCTTCCCAGTGGGTACAGAACATTGAATCAACATTGATAAATGGTTGTCAATGTTGATTCAATGCTGATTCAACATTGATTAAACATTGTACTGAATTTTGTGCCCACTATCATGTAATAGTATCAAAATATTTACAGTACAAATTGACAAACACCATCCACCATTACTGATGGACTAACTCCAGATTCCAGGCCCAGGGTTTCTACAGAGAAAGTGCCTCTACAGTAACTGCTTTATTTAAAATAGTTCAAATGTTGATACCAGCATGACTTGATAAATCAACTAAATTAGACTATTGCAAATACAAGATGACAGCCCACTGTCAAGATACCCTTGATGGGATTAATGCCTGAATCACTTTCTATGCAGAAATGGTAAGATGACTTTGCAGAATGTCTTGATGTACTCAGGTTCCCCTTGCAGCACATAGGACAGTTTGACAGGGTGCAGGTACTGCTTCTTGCCACTTACAACAGCAGCCACAAACTTGTAGAACTGGTCCCTGTCGGTGCCCCACTGCATGTCCCCGTTGATGCTGGTGGGGCGTAGCGGCCAGGTCACACAGGCCAACACCTGCAGCACCACCACCTCTATAAACACACTGTGCTGGTGGAAGGTGCTGAACAGCTGACCGGCAGCATCCATCAAGGAGGCCGGGATGTAGTAGACGTCGGTCCAGTTGTAGACTAAGGGGTCGTGTAGCCCGGTGATGTCCTGTAGGGTCCTGGTGCAGTTATTGTCTATGCTGTGGTAAGACTGGTGCTGGAGCTGCTGACGGAGGGTTGTCAGCTGGTGTGAGCTGTGCTCCATGCGGGCCCAGCTGCTGCACTGTGAGCTGGGGGTACCCATACTGCAGGCCTGGGGGAGAGCATGCGGCACCGCCGGCACAGACCCGGGGAATGTAGCCACAACCGCTGGGGAAATCAGTACATCATCCCCGATGAACAAGAACCCATCTGCCGTAAACCCGAGCTGCCGTACATGATGTACACAAATATAGCTGTAGTGACCCGCTGTCTCTGCCTCTGAGGTGTAATGTATAACTGTGATGTTCCAGTCCCTCAACGCGGTGCAGTTCCCACAGGCGGGAATACAGTACACCATTCTGGGGAAGAACGGTCGGTAGGACAGCTCCAGCAGGGGGATCAGATGGTACAGGGGTAGGTTGAATACCACAACTAGTACAAGCTCCTCAAACTGAATCCATGGCTGTTCTACATGTAAACTGGTACCAAAGGCATGACAAACTGAATGGTACAGAGAAACTATCTGCTCTTTGTTTGGTATATCAGCCGAAGTGGAGTGTGTGTGGGTCAGTCTTCTGGAAGTCACCCATGCCATGACTGGTTGAGCAACTGCTGCCATTGTTGATATATTTATTTGTGTGAAAAAGATTAAACCACAACACAGAAGAACCAAACATACTATCCTTTTCCTTGTTAAAACGCTTGCCTCCTTTGTCAACTGGTCTCCGCCGTTCTGCATATTTGTTGGCCACATGGTCCTGTCTCAGGCACAATGGCCAACTGAGTGCTGAATAATTAAGTATGGTTCACTGAAACAGCCAAGGTAGGATGCTTGACAACTATACAATATGTCTATAGAATCACTTTTTCCATGCTAGATGTGCATATGCATAACCAAATGAGGGCGTCATTATGCTTTAATGTGCTATGCTCTATCGTCACAATGCATTAATGCAGCCCTTGCAGATGACAGGTAGAATAACATTGATGCATCGTGTCGACCAAGGGAATGGCACATTAATGCATCATTCAGCCATTAAGGTAATATTAGGCATCTATTCCTACAGTAACATTCCAGGCTGCAAATGGTGTTTTCTGCAGCCATTATTACATGAATAAATCCCAGTTAGAATAGAGAGATAACACCCACCTTTTGTACAGCGTCTGCCACAACTGACATTCACTATTTTAGGGGTATATGGGTTTGTGGTATTGATCTGTCTGATTGATCATATACTGGCTGAAACAACATAATGTACAACCTGCCATACCATACACATCAGTGTTTACATAAGTAAACAACATATACAGCTCCACACACGGCAAGCATGACTGTACATACATGGTGTACGCTGAATAGCACGCAGTGTACCACGGGGCCATCAGTAACTGTTCAAGTATAGAAGTAGGCACCATCAATAGTTTGGGGAAACCCTTCCCAAAGTTGTTAATACTGGTTGGGAAGTTGATAAGATATAATGAAAAATGGTGGTAACTATGTTAAGATCTGTTCAGTAGTTTATTTTATATGAATTATTCATATGAATATTCCCCCCCCCAAAAAAAAGAAGGTTTCAGCCATTTAGCACCTTCCATCCTCAGTAGCCAATGGGCCAATTTCAGAGTGATAATACACCTCTTTTGATGTCAATATGAATTTGAAAAAAGATATTACCCAATCAAATATATATGGACATTGTATGAATATCCCCAAAATATGTTTAGACACGGGTGTATAGAAATACTGTACCCTCTAACATTGCAGAGTTGCCAATCCCTTACCATGGACAATGGCCATTCTGCCATTTTGACCTCCTAGACATCTTAATTAATACATACTTTAGGATCCACTTTGGTATTACATGTATCTTCATGTTACATAGAGCATGAATAATTTTTCTCAGATCATTTTTGAAATGTATTTATTGAGTCATATGTGTTTAAAAATGGCAAGATCGCTAATATGTACCTTTGTCACAAATGCTATACTACATGGATTATTAACCAGCAGTCCGATCCTCTTTAAGAGTCACTTCACAGTTTATTTGCATCAATTGCATTTCTATTGAGAAAAGGATTATGGAATCTAGTAATCACATACCGTCTAAGAATGATCTGCCATGCTAGTATACAAATTAGAAAATATTCATTAAAAAGCCAGGATTACTATCATAATGTGTGAGACTCATGTTTCAATATTTTGAATATATTATATCTAGTTTCTGGGGTTGACCAAGTCAAATATAGCTGCATGTCGATCATGTCACTTTTGTCCCCTTGTATTGCTTTGATACAAAATGTGTTATATCTTAAAAGGGTAAGCATAGTTATGTGTTTGAATGATGAACAAAGGCAGTAATGAAACAAGTGACATTGTATATAGTAGCAGGTTTATCTTGGGAAGTCAGTTACAGCTTCATTAAGATTACTCATTGATGAGACTTAATGACATACATCTAGTTCAAACAGATAGAGAATGCACGAGATTTGAGATATTATGGAGCTCTCAGTTCTGCCTGGAAGTGGTTCCTAGTCCTGGCTGTATAGAGCACTACAGTAGGAAGCCATATATAAATGGTCTTTCATGAGATTGGGGCAATGTAAACGTCTTTAACTGGATGCCATCTTTGACAAGGTGCCATCTTTGACCGGGTGCCATTTTTGACACTCTGACATAAAACGGTCTTTTTGGGGTATAGGTAAAGTTATATATGGAGATATAACCACTGCCAGTTTGTTTATTTTATCCTTTACATATCAAAGAAGAAATTTAATTTTCTTAAATCTTTATTCTTATGGTGGCCAGTCAAAGATGGGAACCAGTCACAGATGTTCACATTGGCCCAACCTCATGAGACACAGCCATATTCATGGAGTCCATATCTAATATGTGCGTATTTGTTCTATACATCAAATGTAATTTACAATTACATCCAATGGCGAGCCACTGGGTTATGCTGTATTAGTGTATCATGCTGACTTCTGGGAGTGTATCAGCCCCCCCTAGTACTGCATGATGCTTTAACCCTGTACTAGAGATTTACTGGTTCTTCCCTACCTACAACAGTTTTACTGAAGGAATCAACTAGCCACACTCTACTGTAATATCATCTGTGTGAAACACCAGTTTAATTAAAGTAAATAAGTGTGATTTAGGTATAGTACCACAAGGTGTACTTTGATATAAACAGTTTTTTTTAAATATCAACAATGTTTTAAGAATGAGATAACAGTCTTCAAGGTTGACTCTTTTCTATGTGCTGCTACATATATGATACAATAATAATAATGTCACATGGCACGCTACATGTCTGACTTCTTCATGAGGTTGACTTCCCTCTCCGTGGCACACATGTATAGACAAATGCCAACGCCCATTGATACCGTCTCTGTTGTATTTCACGAGTGGAGGTTGGAGCAGTATCCCACGAAGCCGCAGGCTGAGTGGGATGCGCTCCAGCCCCCACTTTTTTTTATTTTATTTGAAGCCATTTTATGGAGGAAAAACAGCTTTTTCTTAGCCCATTGAATACGGCCACATTGTATTCAATGGGGGGCATTGAATACGGCCCTTCCTATACTTAAGCATAGTGAATCTTGTATTTCCAAAAAATGAAATATAAAGCTACATGTCTGAGTTCTTCATTAGGCTACATGTAATAATCACATGTCTGAGTTCTTCATTAGGTTGACTTCCCTACAGCTACATGACTCACTTCTTCATGAGGCTGACTTCCCTCTCCGTGGCACACATATAATATAAAGCTACATGTCTCAGTTCTTCAGGAGGTTGACTTCCCTCTCAGTGGCACACATATAATAATCACATGTCTGAGTTCTTCATGAGGCTGACTTCCCTCTCAGTGGCACACATATAATAATCACATGTCTGAGTTCTTCATGAGGTTGACTTCCCTCTCCGTGGCACACATATAATATAAAGCTACATGTCTGAGTTCTTCATGATGCTGACTTCACTCTCCGTGGCACACATATAATAACGCTACATGTCTGAGTTCTTCATGAGGCTGACTTCACTCTCGGTGGCACACATATAATATAAAGCTACATGTCTGAGTTCTTCATGAGGTTGACTTCTCTCTCCGTGGCACACATATAATATAAAGGTACATGTCTGAGTTCTTCATGAGGTTGACTTCTCTCTCAGTGGCACACATATAATATAAAGCTACATGTCTCAGTTCTTCATGAGGTTGACTTCCCTCTATGTGGCACACATATAATATAAAGGTACATGTCTGAGTTCTTCAAGAGGTTGACTTCCCTCTATGTGGCACACATATAATATAAACCTACATGTCTGAGTTTTTCATGAGGCTGACTTCACTCTCGGTGGCGTCGTCCGTCTGGTGCAGAGTGACACGGTAGTACAGGGTCTTGGGCGTCATTACACTGTATGTGTTGTCAAAGATGATCTCATCTGCAATACAGGAGACATGTCTTGGACCTCATGGTCTCTTGAAAGGTCGGAAAAAGTTTGATGACTGTTTTAATAGAATGCTTTTCTTGAACAATTCAATCTTTATTGGCTGAATTTTAACATCAGCTTGTTACCACATTATATACTATGCTAGACAACAATGGTACATGTTTACCTTTTGATCACACTGTTCATTAAGTCGCCAACAAGAGATGTTTAAACTATTTCAATAATGATTAGGATGATAGTTTGAAAACAAATATTCATTAACAGGAAAGAAAAAGTTCCTCTGAGGTGATTGAGCCACAATGCTAAGCTATTGTCCATCCACTATTGGAGTTATTAGTTTATTGTGGCTACCAATTACTTTTAAAACAGACAATGGTATTGTTAGTTATACATGGTCATATAAACAAGGTCTATTGCATCTAGGGGTGTGTCCTGACATTGAGATATTTATTCTACAGGACTTGACAACAAGAGAGAGAAAACAGGTGTAACTTACATTCGCCCAGTTTGTCACACAGGATGGTTCCGTCTTCTGTCACCAGGTGGCTCTGGACGCGGCGCGGGGATTCTACCTCCATGATGACGTCATCAGCGTCCACAAACAGCACGCTGAACCCCAGGTCATGCTCCTCTGTGCGGAACTCATACCTAGGGAAATGGACAATCAAGTTAATCACATTTCTAATGCTGATTAATTAATTAATTTCTGCTACAATTCATATAGCCAATCATATCTGATGATTAACATTTTTACATGGAACCTTTGTATTAATTAGAATGAAATGAGAAAATACAAAAACATGATTAAAAAATACTTTTTAATTTGCATCAACCAATTAAATGAAATATAGCTTCATTGCTTTATATAGCTAGCTTATTGTTTGCTGCACCTTTGGGTTTTCAATACTTATGAATTTACAAAATGATAGTTTTTCTGACAGTAACAGGTTATAAACTTACGATATGACAGCACCGGGCTGCTCTACAGTGTAGGAGAGTTTGAAGCTGCCCTTGGCGGCCACGCTGGTCGTCTGCATCTCTGAGTCTGCCTCTGTCTGTGCCGACAGGAAGAGCTCAGCGGGCACCTTACCTCCCTGACAGATCTAGGTGTACATAAGCTGACAGTTACTGACAGGTCTAGGTGAACAGAAGGAGACAGTCACTGACAGATCTACATAGGGAGACAGCTACTGACAGATCTACATAGGGAGACAGTCACTGACAGATCTACATAAGGAGACAGTCACTGAGAGATCTATATAGGGAGACAGTCACTGACAGATCTACATAAGGAGACAGTCACTGAGAGATCTACATAAGGAGACAGTCACTGACAGATCTACATAAGGAGACAGTCACTGAGAGATCTACATAAGGAGACAGTCACTGACAGATCTACATAAGGAGACAGTCACTGACAGATCTACATAGGGAAACAGTCACTGACAGATCTAGATGTACATAGGCAGACAGTTACTGACAGATCTACATAAGGAGACAGTCACTGACAGATCTAGGTGTACATAAGGAGACAGTCACTGACAGATCTACATAAGGAGACAGTCACTCACAGATCTACATAAGGAGACAGTCACTGACAGATCTACATAAGGAGACAGTCATTGACAGATCTACATATGGAGACAGTCACTGACAGATCTACATAAGGAGACAGTCACTGACAGATCTATATAGGGAGACAGTTACTGACAGATCTACATAAGGAGACAGTCACTGACAGATCTACATAAGGAGACAGTCACTGAGAGATCTATATAGGGAGACAGTCACTGACAGATCTAGGTGTACATAAGGAGACAGTCACTGACAGATCTAGGTGTACATAAGGAGACAGTCACTGACAGATCTAGGTGTACATAGGGAGACAGTCACTGACAGATCTAGGTGTACATAGGGAGACAGTTACTGACAGATCTACATAAGGAGACAGTCACTGACAGATCTACATAAGGAGACAGTCAATGACAGATCTACATAAGGAGACAGTCACTGACAGATCTACATAAGGAGACAGTCACTGACAGATCTAGGTGTACATAAGGAGACAGTCACTGACAGATCTACATAACGAGACATTCACTGACAGATCTAGGTCTATATAAGGAGACAGTCACTGACAGATCTACATAGGGAGACAGACACTGACAGATCTACATAAGGAGACAGTCACTGACAGATCTACATAGGGAGACAGTCACTGACAGATCTACATAAGGAGACAGTTACTGACAGATCTACATAAGGAGACAGTCACTGACAGTTCTACATAAGGAGACAGTTACTGACAGATCTACATAGGGAGACAGTTACTGACAGATCTACATAAGGAGACAGTCACTGACAGATCTAGGTGTACATAAGGAGACAGTCACTGACAGATCTACATAAGGAGACAGTCACTGACAGATCTACATAAGCTGACAGTCACTGACAGGTAGAGCTCAGGGGGCTCCTTACCACCCTGACAGATCTAGGTGTACAGAAGGAGACAGTCACTGACAGATCTACATAAGGAGACAGTCACTGACAGATCTACATAAGGAGACAGTCACTGACAGATCTAGGTGTACATAAGGAGACAGTCACTGACAGATCTACATAAGCTGACAGTCACTGACAGATCTACATAAGGAGACAGTTACTGACAGATCTACATAGGGAGACAGTTACTGACAGATCTACATAAGGAGACAGTCACTGACAGATCTACATAAGGAGACAGTTACTGACAGATCTACATAGGGAGACAGTTACTGACAGATCTACATAAGGAGACAGTCACTGACAGATCTACATAAGGAGACAGTCACTGACAGATCTACATAAGGAGACAGTCACTGACAGATCTACATAAGGAGACAGTCACTGACAGATCTACATAAGGAGACAGTCACTGACAGATCTACATAAGGAGACAGTCACTGACAGATCTACATAAGGAGACAGTCACTGACAGATCTACATAAGGAGACAGTTAATGACAGATCTACATAAGGAGACAGTCACTGACAGATCTACATAAGGAGACAGTCACTGACAGATCTAGGTGTACATAAGCTGACAGATCTAGGAGGGATGAGGAAGAATAGGAATCTAAGCCTTTAAAGATAGCTTCTTTTTTTTTTATTGTCATGGAGTATTTTCACAGCTCATTGTGTAATTACTGGTACTGTGTAGAAACTACTTTGCTGCCCTCAAAAGGCCCATAGGCTATGGTTACAACTCTTGACAGCAGTTATTATATATGTACATTATACATTGAGGATCGGAAGAGAGAGAGAGATAGGAAGAGAGATGGAGAGCGTTTTACGAGAGGTATACCCATGCGTAACATCTGAAAGGAGGTATGCTGAGAGAAAGTCAAATCTTAGTGATGTATTTTAGTGATTATAAATCTTAGAATTCATAATGATACTGAATAGCCAGCTTTGTTTCACCTTGGAGGGACAGCGTGCGTTATCGTCCGGGTCGGCCATTGTTCCCCCGAGGTAGGCAGGCAGCTGGGTAGCCTCTATGTGCTGCAATAACACCTCAGTCTGGTTCCCTGTAACACGGCATGACACAAATGTTGTAGCCAAAAATAATTATCTCATTTAAAGAAAATAAGGGAGTGCTCATTTTTTAACAACAGGGGGGGTGGTGGATTTGGGGGGGGGGTAAAAAATTTGGACCCCTTGACCGGGGGGGGGGGGGTAAAGAATTCAGACCCCTCTTGGGGGGGGGCAAAAAAATTCAACCTGTTTTGAGGGAAAAAGCCCGTGCGTTACTATGCCACAAAGGGGCACGAACGCGCGTGATTTTCGGCCTGCCGGGGGGGGGGGTAAAAAATTTCAACCCCTCTAGAGGGGGGGGGTGAAAAAAATTTGCGCGCTCCGCACGAAATCTCACCACCCCCTCCCTGTTGTTAAAAAATGAGCACTCCCTAAGTTTATCAAACTTGTCTGGCGGACAAGGCTGACTTGAAGTGCCCTGTCCACCGGACGAGTTTAATAAACTTATTTTCTTGAAATGAGATAATCATTTTTGGCTGTGATATATGTCAGCAGATATATCAGTATTTGTTTTTGTACAAGATCTTTGAGTGTGGATAGTGACAAAGGGTAGGGGTTATGAAAGCATGTCTTAAATAAATATCTGTCTTGTATTAGTCCTGGGATTCTTAAGATTTATGAGGTTATTTAATAGGACAAGCATTCTGTTGATCAGAGACCCATATTTAATACAAGAACAATGTAATGGCACTAGGATACTAATGATAAATATGTGTTTAACACAAGCAATGATGAATATTAAACATGAATGGTTACATATATCAAAATGACATATGCAGAATAAACAATGCCATGTACTACATAGATGCCCACTGGTACATGAAATTCAATTAAATGTTAGAGCCCGATCATATATCAAAGAACAATGCCAAAGTCCATCTTATTTCATTTCCTAGTCTTGCACTTGCACCAACTTAAAGGGGGTAAGCCAGGGTCCACGCATACTGCACTTGGTTGCAAAAGAATTCCCAAACTGTATTAGATTATCAATGAATCACTATTATTTTGAATGTAGAGTGAATCTTATGATCCTATGTACATATAGATAAGGTTTTCAATACAAATTCTTGGCAAATTTCTCTTCTGTATAGCAAAATATAGAAAAAATGCAATTAATTTATTTGTGTTTTCCCCCTAAATCAGTCATGGCACATTAGTTTCACCTATGACTACTAACTTTTATGGATTGATTATGTTGCTGATCATCTCCTCTCGGTATCTGCTAAGTTTGGTTAGGACATTATTGGTCAATTTTTCCGAAAGTTCTAAAATGTTGAAAAAATGGGGATTCCACCATGCTCGGCTTAACTACAAAACTTCATGAATATTATTGCCAAAGCCTACGTTCATGTCACAGCTGGAACAGCACAGAAGTGCAGCACATTTATTAATAAAGTTTGGCAACTTTTTTTCTTTTTTTTTTGAAAAGGTTTATTGACCATAATTTCATGTAAAAGTTGAACACGTTCTTCCTATAAGGTCATGAATATATATACACAGGAATGTAAGAAAATAATAATAAAGTTTGTCGTAGTCTCAAAAGAGTTCGCCTGCTTGATTGGGTATTGTCTTTAGCAGTCATACAAATAAGACTGGTCCCAGATTATAATGCACTACTACTGGGTTCAGTCCATTTTCATTATTCAACTTTAAGTTGTATAGTACATCTCTATCCTGATTTGTTATCAATTTTCACACACTGTGCGATAACCTGATATAATAGCATGGATACAGCAGCTACTGGCAGACAAGTCCCTATACTACAGCTTCATGCAGCAACAAAAAGACAATTTTCAAATCATTCTTGATCACATTCTTGACTTATTGGCACTTGTACCATGTAAGGTCCTATTTTCTGTATTCAGAAGATGGACAAATCATGGATCCAATATGAAGCAGCAAACACCAGAATAAAGCAAGCAGATAAAGGATACTTTACTGAATCGATCCTTCTTGAAAGGTGAAACACCTACATGTATAGTGATTACAACATTACTAAGACATCTATAGTACAATGTGCATTGGACTGAATAAAAGTGTCTGATTTCACTAAGTTATGTAATTGTGATTTGTGATTGGCATAGAGTCACCAAACTTAAGATAATTTTTAATGAAGTGCACACTTGAACTAAATATTTGTGAAAAAGTGAAACCCATGTGTACAGCATGGTGACAATAGCATGTAAAATAAGCATGCACCATATAGGAGTACTGACAGACCTACCTCCGAGCACCTCGATCTTGGAGCGAATCCTGTCGTTCAGGACGTGGCGCGCCAGTTTCCACAACATGGGGAAGATGGACGGGGCTGCAGCAGTAAAGTAAGGTTTACTTCACACGTTGAGGACAGCTTTAATGCCTTATGCAGCAGTAAAGTAAGGTTTACTACACACTTTGAGGACAGCTTTAATGCCTTATGCAGCAGTAAGGTAAGGTTTACTTCACACTTTGAGGACAGCTTTAATGCCTTATGCAGCAGTAAAGTAAGGTTTACTTCACACGTTGAGGACAGCATAAATGCCTTATGCTCTTCTGTTGGCATAATGTAGCACCAGCAAGCATTGACAAGTAATTCTCCTAGAAGAGATTCACATGTCATGCCAACTCAATATGGGACTGAATGGTATACAGGAAACTCCATGCACTGCTTACAAGTTACTCAGAATTAGAGTGGTGCATCATAAAGTTTTGGAGCATCATACTGTCCTTGAAAAGTTAAATTCACTCTAGGTTATCTGAGAAATATCAAGAATATGAAAATATCCAATAATGAAGATATTCAATAATGAGGTATGAGGTGTGATCCCAGATGTGAGACTTACCATTGACAACAAACAGCTTCTTGACAATACCAGGGTAGCTGTCCTCCACAATGTTAGCCAGCTTGATGTACATGGTGATACCTGGGAGATGGGACAGATACACAAGGTTCACTGATTGAAGAAAACACAAGCCTTAACAGGGGCTTTTTCAAAAAGGTGATTTCTTTCTTTCTTTCTTTCTTTTATTCAATTAGATTGACAAGGTGCAAAAGCAACCCAAGTTTCAGTATTTGACATGTCTAGGCTGGATACCTTCATTGATCGTCAAAACAAAAATGTGCTACACAAAATGATTTGAGATCTCACCTGGGGCCCAGAGCCACTCTCGGCCAACTCCAGACATGTCCACGACGGCCGTCATCCCAATCTGTACAGGGAGAGAACATGCTGTTATAATCAGTATGCTGTTCAGAACAGACAACACATTGTATGCCATAAACACTGAGGATGATGTGATCTTCTCAAGAGAACCAGTTCACGTCAGACGAGTGCATGAATATAGGTAACATGTTGCCTCTGAATATTATTTGTTGATTTAATCAACAACAAATATTAAGAGGCAACACTGAGGTCAAAGTTTCCATTCCCTAGTTTGAACTGTTCCAGTATGTTCTTTTTGATACTGTAGTAGAATAGCACATGTGATCATTCACAAAACTTAGTAAAACTGTGGAATATCAAAGAATTTATGTGTGGCACATACCTTAGCTCCTCGTTGCCGCATCTCACTGACAGCAAACTCGGTGTCCCTCAGTTTGTTCTTGTAGAGGTCGGAGATTGTACAGGAGCGCATCAGGCCGCGCATATCCAGACCTCCCAGTAACTCCACCTTAACAGGTGCACCGCCCTTATCATACCCCACAAAGCCCCCCGCGTAGAACTTCTTTAGTACCTGATGTAAAGACAGGAGGGTTATATGTGTATAACAGCCTTATCATACACTGAAAAAGTAAACTTGTCTCCAGACTTGTCGAAGTGACTATCATAAAATATACGAGTCTAACCTATCAGGCTACCATCCCACAAATAGAATCTGGAGCTGGAAAATGTCGGGTTTTGGGCTGGCACATGCCAAGTGGGTCTTCTATCTTCAGCTAAAAGACCCACTTCTTTGTCACTTAGACGGGTTTTGACTTGTTTATTTCATGACTGTCACTTTGAAGAGTCTGGAGACAAGTTTATTTTTTGAGTGTACCAACAAAGCCCCCCCCCCGCATAGAGCTTCTGTAGTACCTGCTGGTGTTATAGTTGTATTGTTAAATAAATAACACATAACAATCTTTAGACCATTTTTTAACTATTACATACATGTACTACTAATGCACCAACCTAAACACTAACATTACATTGATTATGTACCAGGCAAGAACAAAGAGAAAAGAGTGACTGAGGAGAAAAAGGACTGTGGATTGATTGAAGGACATGAGGGCTAAGGAAGGAAAGAATACTTTTCTCTGTTATTTTTCTTATTATGATCATAATCTCTTTTTGGTATCTTATCTTGGAACTGGTTGAAGTTTATGTATTATATGAATGCTTACCTCAGGAGGTTCGTAGTTGTCTGTGATCAGGTCAGCGCCCATCTTCTCACGGAACTCCATCGTCTGGTGAATGAATCCAAACAGGTAGTACTTTTAAGGCATGGCTGTCTTTTTTACATTTTCCCTTGGATTATCACTTAGCCAATGTTATGATAATGTATGCAATATGAGAGTAATACATTGTTCTGCAAATCAATCAGTGTAATCAGCAGTTTTCTTTTTCTAGATGACCCCCTTTTGAACAAAACTGAATATGAAAACATGCCATCTTTTTTTTCCCAAAGTTGTTGACAAATATATTGTCCTTTAATAATTAGTTTTAAGTTGAGAGAAATCTCAATCAGGCAGATAAAAATATAATTTTTTGAAATAAAATTTGAATTTCGAGACGTAAAATGAATTTGTTATCATGGTGATCTGTTCATTTTCATATGTGATTTGCTGAGTACACATATATATACAAGAAGAGATACTAATTCTATTATTATTAGAAATGCTCATCTAAATATTTAATACAGCCCTGTTGGATGAATCCAAACAGGTAATACTTTTCAGGCATGGCTGTCTTTTTTACATTTTACCTTGGATTATCACTTGGCCGATGTTATGATAATGTATGCAATATGAGAGTAATACATTGTTCTGCATTGAATTAGTGGTCTATTAGTGCTATAGTTCAGATAAATTTATTACATCATAATTAGCTACTTTTGCTACTGTTCTCTTGCTTCAAATTCAACAACGTATAATCACCTTTTTGAACTGGTCCACTGCTTTGTCAACATCGTTCCCATATGCTGGAAAAGGGTAACATGTTATTTCATTCTGAGTCATACAATTGTCGTGTTTACATTTGTCACCTGTCAATGAATAGCATGAGGGCAGTCCTTGTGAGTTTGTTCACGAGGCCTACATACAGCATCATGGCGGTAAAACGGCCGTAAAGCATAAAGGGAGGCTCTACGTGCTACAACATTACCCTTAACCCTTTTACCCTTGACCCACTACCAGCCACCATCTGCTGGTTGACCAATCACGTCATGAATGACAGGTCACATGACCGTGGATTGACCAATGGCATGATGGGATAAGGTTATGGGAGACTGTCAGGGTGTTAAGCGGTGGTTGACATGTTGACACTTGATGTTCGTGTTGACCTTGGTGTCAAGGTCAGCAGACAAAAGGGCACCAGACAACATGGCTGCGCGATTGGGGATCACGAAGGCTGCCGAGTCAGTCTAAATGAATTAGGGAACGGTACAGCAAACTATTCATATATTATATATTATATATATATATATATATATATATATGTATATATATATATATATATATATATATATATATATATATATATATATATATATATATATACTTGTACCCTAGTCACTATATTAAGCACAATTGGTGTTGTATAATGTTCAGCTACATTTGCCCACAGACAGCCTGGTCGCGCATGTATTAACATAGTGCAGAGCACACACACTGGCTACCTGTGCTATACCACAGACGCCACTCAGCTGGCAGGCAGGGGCAGGGGCTCAAAACAGGCACCATATAGAGGGATAGGGAGCATATTACAAACATAGTGTCATGTATAAGGATCACACAGGTCATCGTACATGTTGTAAGCTTCCATTAGATTGAAATTGTCTTGTGTTTAAAATAATAATAGTTAGCAACTCAATCAGTGTAATTAGCAGTTTTCTTTTTCTAGATGACCCCCTTTTGTACAAAACTGAATATGAAAACATGCCATCTTTTTTTTCCAAAGTTGTTGACAAATATATTGTCCTTACTAAGTTTTAAGTTGAGAGAAATCTGAACGCACGTTTCTCCAAGGCAGATAAAAATATGATTTAAAAAAATAAAATTTGAATTTCGAGACGTAAAATGAATTTGTTATCATGGTGATCTGTTCATTTTCATATGTGATTTGCTGAGTACACATATATATACATGAAGAGATACTAATGCTATTATTATTAGAAATACTCAATATATAATACAGCCCTGTTTGTACTGTATAACCATTTCAATGGACTTACTAAAGGAGTGCTCCATTTTGGACAATATTGAAATGGTTATGTTCCATTTTTTCGTCATTTTTATACAGTCAATACATGCATAACCAACTTGTTTCAATCCCAGGAAAATCGGAACGTGAGATATATAAGGTAGCCAATGTCTTTAAGTTATGTTAAGACTGCACTTAAACAGGACCTGCACTGAAAATCCATAGGTTAAAAGGGTTAGTCAGTACAGACTAACCTAGGTTGGTCATATGAGTGTTAGTCACAATGGCAAAGTTATATTAAAAAATGACCGAGGGGTCAGTCAGTTGTGGCTAACCTAGGTTCATCATTGGTGTGTTGTATTTGTATACCGCTAGAGGGTGCCACCTGTGATGACCACTCGGTGGCTCCCCCTGGAAATAAAAAGACTAAGGTGGGTTGGTCAGTAGTGACCAACCTGACAATAATAACTAATCTATGTTGGGCGTATAGGGATCCAAAAAATGACTAACTAGGTTAGGCACTAGTGACTAAGAGGTTGGGCGTATAGGGATCCTAGGAATATCAGTGTGCATTGTTCCATATGAATATAATATCCTCTTATCTTCTGTACACAATTGGAACCTACATGCATTTAAAAAAAAGATTTGCTTGTGAAATGCCATTATCCTGTGGTTTATTTGTAATCATTTATGACATAACCATTTTAGTAACTATATATATACAGAAAATTAAAAGTATCCTTATATATGTGCAAGGTGATTTAAAATTTCTTTCATCGTCATGATGCATAAGTGCAGCCCTGGTGAGCCCTGCAAAACTGCAAAAGGTTTGATACACTCCTGACGGGTCCTGATTGATACACTCCTGGTGGTCCTGATTGATACACTCCTGGTGGGTCCTGATTGATACACTCCTGATGGATGCAGCTCTGGCAGGTTACTCACTAAAGCTATATTTAGGCATCCTGACAATCAAGTGCATAATACATTAAAGCAGTGTGCAGCTCGTAAAGTGTTCAGAGGTTATAAAGGCCGTACTGTACCCACCTTGTATCCACATGTCCAGGTAGGCATCGTCCTGCCACGCCTTACGAAGCCCGTCTGTCTTTGCCTTAAACTGTTAATGATTTAACAATGTGTTTTTACCAATTAAAACCTTTGAATTAATCAAACTTTTAAAATTAATATTGATACAGCCATTCATTTATTTCTAGAGATTAACTTCACCGACACATACAAGTGAATTGCACTTAATCATAAAGATGAAGACTACACATGACTATCATTGACATAATACTACCATACTGCAGTGTATGTTCATGTCACAAAGGTCCAATTTACCTCCTCCATGTTGGTGCTTAGTTAGACTGGTTAGTTCCTCCTTTACACGTGGGTGGCGCTGCAGTCAGTGGCGTATTGGGAGTCACTCCCACCAGCTCATCAACTTATATAGCGCTGACACACTCTCCTAGCTGAGTCTGTGGTAGTTACCCACTGCCTTATATAGGGCTGCTACACTCTCCTAGCTGAGTCTGTGTTAGATACCCACTGCCTTATATAGGGCTGACACACTCTCCTAGCTGAGTCTCTGGTAATTACTCACTGCAGTATACAGTGCTACTGCACTCCCCCAGCTGAGTTCCTCATGGTTACTCACTGACTTATATAGCACTGCCACACTCTCCTGCCTGAGTCCTTGATAATCCCTGGTATAGTCACTCACTGCCTCATATACGGGACTAGCGCATAAGGCTATGGAGGCCGCCATCTTGGCCCAGAGCAATGCATTGTGGTTAGGCCCCCGACTCCAGAGCAGTGCATCATGGGAGAATTTCTTATCAGCACCTTTGTTCTAGGTGTGAGGAGAGGGGATTAGCCTGATAAGGAGATGGGGGTTAAGCCCCTGACTACCTGAGGTACCAGGATGTGCTAGTCCCGTATAGAGCTGATGAAGGGCTTGACATGATATGAGGGTGAGGTAGGGGGTCATTGATTAAGGGGTGGGGCAGTGTCTATAATGACACCATTGTGTGTGGATTTGTGCTGCTACTTATTGTGGGTATATCTACCTAAGCTAACACCTTCCAAGGCTTAGGGTACTTGTTGACAATGTTGCAATATGCTGAAGCTACTGCTAATGCAGCATATATAATAATAGGTTTGAGGGTGGGGGGTGTGTCTGTATACATGTAGTTCGACACTTCTACCCCTGTAACAGGGGTAGAAACCATGTGCCTTTTGGCTGACCAAGTTACTCTGCCAATCTGGCAGAGTAGCTATTTTGATGGAAGTATTCACTCTTCAGTCTAATGCTTCAAGCCACATGTCCCTCAATGTATACTCACCTGTTCACCATCCACAAGGTATTCCTAATACATAAATAGATCTCTAATCCTGGATTTGTTTGATGTCAACTCCACTCCTCTGGGACACACCTCCCACCACTTCGCCCTGTTGTTGATATCAAAATGTGTGGCATACACTAACATTGACATGTTTGCAGCAGTATAAGAATGCTGGTACCTTTTGGCAAACAGGATTGACTATTTTGAGGGACTGACAGTGAGTACATTTATGAGAACATTTACTCCCACTATAGGATCTCTATGTAGCTGCAGTCTGGTGCAGTAGCGCCAGATGTGTCAGACTATATACATGTGGACACTCCCCCTCCCTCTTGATGTCTTTCTCTGTCACTGTAGAATATACCCACCCAATTAACCAACACATTAACTTACCGCCATGTGTATTTATGACTGTTAATATAAAACATGGACCTAATGTTTCATCCAGACCTTTACTACCACACAGAGCTGCCACACTCTGGTCTCACCAATTCACCCTGACATTATGTACACATACAATACAATAAAAGTGGCCAATTGTCAGGCCTAGCGTCTAGACACATGGGCACCACTGGTTGTCTGCTCCTGCCTGTTCCACCCTGACAGGAAACGGTCCTGCAGTGGCTGTTATATATATATACATATATATATATATACATATATATATATATAAATATATATATATATATATATATATATATATATATATATATATATATATATATATATATATATACATATATATAAATAAATATATATATATATATATATACATACATATATATATGTATATATACATACTGTAAATCCTTGGCTATAAGCGGACCTTAGTCATAGGCCGAATGTGAGTTTGGGAGTAAAGATTTGGCTCATAACAAAAGTGCTTGAAATATAACTATGTTCCTACATTATTAAAACTGCGCCTATAGGCCAAATGGAAGTTTGGGGCTTAAAATTTGGCTTCTAGCAAATAAAAACGCCGAATACAATTTGGCTTATAACCGAGGTTTTATGGTATATGTATATACTTTAAGAGAATATCTAAGCTTTGCTGTATTTTACAACATCTAGGTTAATTACTATCTGCACTTTGTAGTTAAAACAAAAAGGTTGAATTGTGACAGACAAGGAAATACAACGTTGATTATGAAACATTTACTCAACGGCGCTGCATGCATGCATGGTGCTGAACCTTTGAGAGTGTTTCGACCCGGTTAACTCGGCGCGATGCAATCATGCATCCCTGGGAAGACTCACAAGTGCAGGACAAAAAAACTAAGCATATTCAATCACTAAGCAATCTTCACAGGGTGAACCCTTTGAGCACAGCATAATGCATGATGCATGAATGCAGACGTGGCAAGTAACTCACAAGTGCTGCATCTAAGCATCATGCCAACCCTTTGGGGTTGAGACACCCCCAAATGGTTGCCATGATGGACCAATACACCATCACGGAATCACTCCTGGGGGCTGTTTTTGGGCATCATGACGACAAATGTCATCTTTTAGCGACATGCAATCCTTACAGGGTCTAGTGTTATTTTGGCCACCCCACATGCTGTCAGTGTGGTGACTTTGATGATCTTTAAAGTGACATTCTTTACTTCATGAATGAAATCTCCTGAAAAATGCCCAAAAATAGCATTATTCTGAACATTATAAGCCATATATGCGTATAAGGATGCGCAGTAGTACATTCTGCGACCCACCTTAAAGGGTTAAGACTTTAGTGTTATTCTGGCCACCCCACATGCTGTCAGTATGGTGACACAGACAGACAGTGGCAGGGAGGCCTGACTATACAGCATTGATTTATAGTAGTGAGCGTATGGACAGTCTTTATGCTGATCCCCTGTCAGGGTGCTCAGGCTGCTCAGGGAGCTCAGGGTGTCAGCGTGCTGGGGTGGAGATGAGCCGGGATGAGCCGCCCTGTGGTGGGGAGTGGGGATCAGCTGCTGCCACCTGGTGCTGATATCAGGGTCAATCCGGGTCAAGGACACGCTGCCGGCATCAGGACCACTCTTCAGTGTTTTTTGTAATATTGTATGGAACTTTAAAAAAGATATACCATGTTTGGCGTATTTAGCACATAATACATTTAACAAATGCTATTAACACATTTCTAGTTTTGAAGATGAATCAGGTTAAAATAACGGATTTTGGCATATACTATAAACAATATTAGGCCACGGTAAAATCTGGAATATGAATGGTATATGTTCAGAGGTTAACAAATGTTGTCGCCATGATTCACAAGCACAGTACTTGTGACAAACGCATCATGGATTGCATCAATGTTTCATGAGTTTATCAGCTCTGTTGGTCCAGCATGATGCATGATTGCAACATCACATAGTACTCACCAAAACCACATTCATGTAGCTTTGACAACAAAAAGGCATAGCACATTAAAGTACTACAACGCGTTAAAGGGTTAAATTCTGTTGTAATATAACCACGTATATCCATTGTTAATCATATTATCATTCGTGATGTAATTGTATTTAACCTAGAGTTTGTGTTGACTACTTCTTCCACTACCCTCCCCTTCCAACTTCTTGGAATTTGTTCCAGACGGGGGTATGGGAGGGTGGATGTGGGGTGATTGTATGTGATTGGAGAATGCATGTGATGTGATGTTGGTTTGGACAACTCGGAAGAGAGTTTGGCTATTTTGGTGAATGAGGTAATGGCCACCAGGTCAGGCGCTCCCTCCAGCCCAGGAGAAAAAGGCACTAATATGTGGTGCACAAAGCACCACGGGAGAGTAGTCAGAGACACAGCCAGATACTCAGAGGGACGGAGTCAGCAACGGGACCAGAGGGCTGGGGTGGGCAGGAGGAGGCCTGGTGGCTGGAGGCCAGGGAGATGTGAGGCCCAGAGTGTGAGAGACCCTGAGAAGAGGGCAGGAGTGGGAGTTGAGGCGTTGGCTTGGACAGAATAACAGAACGTGGTTATTACATTTATTTTCAGGCTAGGATAGGGCAGGGCAAGGGACAGACTAGGATAGGTAGGGCAGGTGACAGGCTATGATAAGGTAGGCTAGGGGACATGCTAGGGGACATGCTAGGATAAAGTAGGGTAGGAGACAGGCTAGCATAGGGCAGGGCAAGGGACAGGCTAGGATAAGGCAGGGCAGGTGACATGTTAGGATAAAGCAGGGCAGGACAGGCTCATGTGTAGGCCTATTATGCTTTGTTAGTCTAGACATAAACTGTTCATATTTTCTATGTTATCAAAATTTGAAAAAAATACCATGATTACTCTATCAAACATGAGAACTCATGCACCCTATAACATCTTAAGTTGTCATAGTCAACTGTAACATAACTTATAACAAGCAGGGATATCTATAGAACAGTGGTTTAGAAGAGGATGTGCCTACCTGAAGTCCATGGACCATTCAAATTTGAATTCTAACTGTTTCCTGTGCACACATTCCTGTGACATCATCAATTTGTGTGATCCAGATATAGTCACTACTGACTATCTAATGACTAATATGTGACTAAGTTGTATAGTCCCCTGACTACGGGGGTCAAAATATGGTGGTATAATCACTACTGACTATAGGTATTATTATCAGTGTATAACAGAACCTTGATTTACGTCAGGAAAGCATTGATCACAAATACATTACAACAGGTTTAGATAGCAATAACTTCACCTTGTGCATATTGCAGATGAGATCATCTTTGACAACACATACAGCGTGATGACACCCAAGACCCTGTACTACCGTGTCACCCTGCACCAGACGGACGACGCCAAGGAGAGGGAAGTCAACCTCATGAAGAACTCAGACATGTAGCTTTATATTATATGTGTGCCACCGAGAGTGAAGTCAACCTCATGAAGAACTCAGACATGTAGCGTTATTATATGTGAGAGTGAAGTCAGCCTCATGAAGAACTCAGACATGTAGCTTTATATTATATGTGTGCCACCGAGAGTGAAGTCAACCTCATGAAGAACTCAGACATGTAGCGTTATTATATGTGTGCCACCGAGAGGGAAGTCAACCTAATGAAGAACTCAGACACGTAGCTTTATATTATATGTGTGCCACCGAGAGGGAAGTCAGCATCATGAAGAACTCAGACATGTAGCGTTATTATATGTGTGCCACCAAGAGGGAAGAACTGACCCAACACATCAGACTATGCCATGTGACATTATATCCATATATAATGGTATCATTTATGTAGCAGCACACAGAAAAGAGTCAACCTTGAAGACTGTTATCCTATTCTTGAGACATCATTGATATTTTTTTTAAACAGTTTATATAAAAAACACCTTGTGGTATCATACCTAAATTACACCAACTTACTTGTATTAAACTGGTGTTTCATACAGTAGAGTGAGGCTAGTTGAATCCCGCAGTAAAACTGTTGTAGGTAGGGTAACCTTCATAAAGCTGTAACTGACTTCCCAAGATAAACCTGCTACTATACAATGTCGCTTGTTTCATTACTGCCTTTGTTCATTATTCAAACACATAACTATGCTAACCCTTTTAAGATATAACACATTTTGCATCAAGGCAATACAAGGGGACAAAAGTGATATGATCGGCTGCAGTTACATTTGACTACATTTGACTAGGTCAACCTCAGAAACCTCAAAATGGTGAAAACATGAATCCAAAGTACATCATTAGTAGACCGTATGTGATTACTAGTTTCTTTTCTCGATAGAAATGCGATTGTGACTCTTAAAGAGGATCAGACTGCTAGTTACTAATACATGTAGTATAGCATTTGTGACAAGGGTGCATATTAGCGATCTTGCCACTTTTAAACACATATGACTCAATAAATACATATTAAAATATGATCTGAGAAAAATTATTCATGCTCTATGTAACATGTAGATACATGTAATACCAAAGGTGATCCTAAAGTATGTATTCCTTAAGATGTCTATGGGTCAAAATGGCAGAATGGCCATTTTCCATGGTAAGGGATTGGCAACTCTGCAATGTAAAAGGAAACAGTATTTCTATACACCCATGTCTTAACATATTTTGGGGATATTCATACAATGTCCATATATATTTGATTGGGTAATATTTTTTTTCAAATTCATATTGACATCAAAAGAGGTGTATTATCACTCTGAATTTAGCCCATTGGCCACTGAGAATGAAAGGTGCTAAATGGCTGAAACCTTTTTTTTTTTTTGGGGGGGGGGGATATTCATATGAATAATTCATATAAGATAAACTACTGAACAGATCTTAACATAGTTACCACCATTCTTCATTATATTTTATCAACTTCCCAACCAGAATAACAAATTTGGGAAGGGTTTCGTCAAACTCTTGATAGTGCCTACTTATATACATGAACAGTTACTGATGGCCCTGTGGTACACTGCGTGCTATTCAGCGTACACTGTAAGAAGTAAGTACTTTACACCTACAGCAAAAGTTGCTGGCAACTTTTGTTCCAGTAGATTTTGCTGTAGGTGTACAGCAACTGACTTGGTGTAATTTTACAGCAACTTCTACTGTAAATTTACAGCAACTTCTACCGTACATGTACAGCAAAAGTTGCTGGCAACTTTTGTTCCAGTAGATTTTGCTGCACATGTACAGCAACTGGGTGCTGTAAAGTTACGGCAACTTCTATACTGTAGGTTTCATATTGTTATTATCAATTTATATCAATTAATATGCATGCATGGAGAGTACCTCCTGCATAATAGTTCAATCTCAGCTAGGATAATACACACTACACAATGTAATGGTTTAATCCTGCTTCAATACAGCTGAACTGTATGTGATACCAGCTTTTTCCCAGTCCAGGCAGTTAAGCATTTAACTTTTCCCACCAAGGTGGTGTCTATTCTATACTTTTGCTATTTTTATGTATTATTCAACACAATTATGCAAATATCAATACACTTTATGATAACTGCATTCAGTCTCTCTCATCCATTCTTATTCTACAATGTCTTGAGAGTTTGTGAGGCTATATTTGACTCGGGAAAGGGTTGGGTGGAATAATTACTACAGAAATGGTCTACTGCTGCCACCTAGCGGCAGAAATCTACAGCACAATGTACTGTACATGTACAGCAACATTGCCAGGGACCTAATTTACAGTACATTATGCTGTTATTATACAGCAAATAGTGCTGTAATACCAACTACAGCAAAAAGTGCTGTAAATGTACAGCACATTGTGCTGTTTAAATACAGTAACTTTTTACAGCGTACACCATGTATGTACAGTCATGCTTGCAGTGTGTAGTGCTGTATATGTTGTTTACTCATGTAAACACTGATGTGTATGGTACGGCAGGTTGTACATTATGTTGTTTCAGCCGGTATATGATCAATCAGACAGATCAATGTCACAAACCCATATACCCCTAAAATAGTGAATGTCAGTTGTGGCAGACGCTGTACAAAAGGTGGGTGTTATCCCTCTATTCTAACTGGGATTTATTCATGTAACAATGGCTGAAGAATACTCTACTTACAGCCTGGAATGTTACTGTAGGAATAGATGCCTAATGTTACTTTAATGGCTGAATGATGCTTTAATGTGCCATTCTCTCGGTCGACACAATGCATCAATGTTATTCTACCTTTATTTGCAAGGGCTGCATTAATGAATTATGACGATAGAGCATAGCACATTAAAGCATAATGACGCCCTCATTTGGTTATGCATGTGCACATCTAGCATGGAAAAAGTGATGGGGATTCTATAGACATATTGTATAGTTGTCAAGCATCCTACCTTGCTGTTTCAGTGAACCATACTTAATTATTCAGCACTCAGTTGGCCATTGTGCCTTAGACAGGACCATGTGGCCAAAAAATATGCAGAACGGCGGAGACCAGTTGACAAAGGAGGCAAGCATTTTAACAAGGAAAAGGATAGTATGTTTGGTTCTTCTGTGTTGTGGTTTAATCTTTCTCACACAAATAAATATATCAACGATGGCAGCAATTGCTCAACCAGTCATGGCATGGGTGACTTCCAGAAGACTGACCCACGGACACTCCACTGCAGCTGATATACAAAACAAAGAGCAGATAGTTTCTCTGTACCATTCAGTTTGTCATGCCTTTGGTACCAGTTTACATGTAGAGCAGCCATGGATTCAGTTTGAGGAGCTTGTACTAGTTGTGGTATTCAACCTCCCCCTGTACCATCTGATCCCGCTGCTGGAGCTGTCCTACCGACCGTTCTTCCCCAGAATGGTGTACTGTATTCCCGCCTGTGGGAACTGCACCGCGTTGAGGGACTGGAACATCACAGTTATACATTACACCTCAGAGGCAGAGACAGCGGGGCACTACAGCTACATCTGTGTACATCATGTACGGCAGCTCGGGTTTACGGCAGATGGGTTCGTGTTCATCGGGGATGACGTACTGATTTCCCCAGCGGTTGTGGCTACATTCCCCGGGTCTGTGCCGGCGGTGCCGCATGCTCTCCCCCAGGCCTGCAGTATGGGTACCCCCAGCTCACAGTGCAGCAGCTGGGCACGCATGGAGCATACCTCACACCAGCTCACAACCCTCCGTCAGCAACTCCAGCACCAGTCTAACCACAGCATTGACAATAACTGCACCCGGACCCTACAGGACATCACCGGGCTACACGACCCCTTAGTCTACAACTGGACGGACGTCTACTACATCCCGGCCTCCTTGATGGATGCTGCAGGTCAGCTGTTCAGCACCTTCCACCAGCACAGTGTGTTTATAGAGGTGGTGGTACTGCAGGTGTTGGCCTGTGTGACCTGGCCGCTACGCCCCACCAGCATCAACGGGGACATGCAGTGGGGCACCGACAGGGACCAGTTCTACAAGTTTGTGGCTGCTGTTGTAAGTGGCAAGAAGCAGTACCTCCACCCCGTCAAACTGTCCTATGTGCTGCAAGGGGAACCTGAGTACGTCAAGACATTCTGCAAAGTCATTTTACCATTTCTGCATAGAAAGTGATTCAGGCACTAATCCCATCAAGGGTATCTTGACAGTGGGCCGCCATCTTGGATTTGCAAGTGTCTAATTTAGTTGATTTGTCTCTGAGGTTTCATCAAGTCATGCTGGTATCAATATTTAAACTATTCTAAATAAATCAGTTACTGTAGAGGCAGTTTCACTGTAGGAAACCTGGGCCTGGAATCTGGAGTTAGTCATCAGTAATGATGGATTGGATGTAACAGGTTTTGTCTATTTGTACCCATCAAATCAATGCAATAATAAAGAAATCAGCCTGAAATAAAGATTGAAGACTAGGCTAACTCTGTTGATGTGGCTAGGCTAACTCAGTCCATTGTGAGGAGAAATAACTGTACTAGGCTAACTAATCGTTATACAAATGTTGTTCCTTTACAGTTACAAGGGAACACCTGCATATTTTATTGTGATATATGTTATATATTATATTCTTTTGAAAGTTATTGGGATGAGCAGGTGAAAAGACTCAGTTTTAACCCAGTATCCTAAGAAATAGGTCTTTTGTTGATTTAAAGAAGTAGGTTTGTCAGGTGTAGTTATTGGCCCAGCGCCCCTATATATAGGGCTGAGTACCTATCCCGACCGCACTCTGACTGTTACTGGATGTGCAGTAAGACATGCACGTTTAACCCCCAGTGCTACCTTGTACCTTGTCCGTAGGGGTTAAAATCTATACATGTCACATGCATTTAAAGTGGGTCTATCCGATTTTTCTTCAAATTCTAAATATTGCTTGAATGTATTCCAAACACTTTAAAGGTATAGTATTTAGAGAATAGATGTCAATTAAAGGTCATCATGGGGTGTTAATAGGTCACAATGGGATCCAATATCCCCAAACATGGGCTTTTCTAGTGTATCGTAAAATGCACGTATAAGCCACCCCCTGACTTTGTCCTGATCCTATAAGCTGCCCTGGTGATATAACTTGCATACTAGCCGCGGCCTATATATATATATATATATATATATATATATATATATATATATATATATATATATATATATATATATATATATAGGATTTACAGTAATACTTTCACTAAAAATATTCATTGCATATCTCCATAAATCTGGAGTATTATTCCCCCTCATCCACTCCAATGAATGACACAAAGGACACAGCAGACAAGTTACATTTCATACATGTTTATTATGATAAATAGACAGAGACATAATACAGTGGATGTCAGTATTGCAATGATAAAAAATAGCCACACAAAAAGGGTGTGCATTAGCCTCTATGTACAGCGCACCAACAACAGCCACTGTCCACACTCACCGCGTGACTCTAACAGTGATATAACCTACCACCTACCCCCCGGCATTAACCTTCTAAGGTAGGATGTCACTAAAGATGACATTTGTTGTCATGATGCACCAATGCAGTCCCCCAGAGTAACAATTTTGTATATCATTTAAACTCTTCCTCACCAAATAATATGCACAATACTCATGTGGATGACATAGCCATTTATTCTATATCAAGACCGTCAAACTGTTTCTGTATAGGTAGGGGTGCTGGCCGCAGAAGGGCCATGCGCCCATGCTAGTTTTCGCCTGTAAAAAGGCAGTTTAATCCAATAAATCTACGCGAAAAAACACCTCGCCAGTGCTGCATTCAAGCATCATGACAACGCTACAGGTTTGAGACACTCCGGAAGTGTCAGCATGATGCACCAATGTAGCAGCGGCAAGTTGCTCCAAGTGGCTGCATTGGTGAATCATGATGACATATGTCATCTTTTAGCGACATCGGTACTTAAAGGGCTAATAGTGATATAATCTACCACCTACACCCCTTCATAAATAATGTATTCAATGTAATAAGCGCACATCCCCTAATAAGTACACACATCCCCCATTTCAGAGGGATTTTTTTAAACTATGAACAACCCAAAATATGCCAGATTTTGAGTCCAATCAAACTCTTAAGTACTGAGAATTATAATAAGTTGCCAAGTGCACTGTGCGCTTATTACATGTAATACGGTAAGCCCTGGCAAAAAAACGTCTCCTTGAAGAATACATTGATGATCCTTTCAGTTTCATACACTTTGAGTTATATTCTAAATAAATAGCCCTGACCCAGACCTCAGAGTTGTTTGAGCAGTAAGCTGATATAGTGTGATGACAAAAGGGTCACAGTGATCAACACCTGGATATCTGCATTAGAGACAATAAGTTAGAGATCTGTATTAATAGGCAGTAAGTTAGGCCAATCAAAAAAAGTAAAATGGTTTCTCATCACCGCGCGCATAATAAAACTCGACAAACATTGTCAAATTTGGTATCAAATTAGAGCTTCCAGTAATGCAGTGGGATTCACATTTTCCCACTTCTAAAGATCAATAAATTCTAAACTACAGTAATGTTAAAAGAAAAGAAGAAAAAGACAGCCTCGTTATATTTTTCATTCCTCTGTGATGAGAAACCACTTTTTTTGAGAGGTCTTATAATAACACAGACGGCCGAATCACAGCAACTGTAAAAATATCCACACACCTAGAGTCCTATGTGAAAAATAGATATGGCTAAACTTCTGATGCATTGTAACGTTGAGTGAGAGGGAACAAAATAAACCTCACCTTGTATCGATATATGGAATGTAATTGTTATAAACACCTCTGTACTGAGAGGCCTTACCACGTGAGGCGTGGATGTAGGGGGCCCTGTCACATGCCTTAATGTATCATGCCCTTGGTTGTCATGATGCATGAATGCAGCCCTGACATGTAACTCACCAGTGATGCATTCAAGCATCATGACGACCCTTTGGGGTAGAGATACTCCCTAAGGGTCGGCATGACACACCATACTCTCGTTCCCAAATCCTTCCGAAGGAAGGCTCTGGTGACAGCCAGTATGACCTTGAACTTGGGATTTTGGTGGGTTTGGGCAATCCCTGCTGGTAGCTTGGAACCAGTGGACAGGAACCAGAATGTATGATGGTAATTTTAACTGTATTTCCCATCATACTTTCTGGTTCCATTTCTGGTTCCTGTTCGCTGGTTCCAAGCTACCCAGCAAAATCCAAATTCAAGGTCATACTTGCTGTCCCCAGAGCCTTCCTTCAAAAGGAATTGGGGACGAGAGTAGACACACCAATGCAGTACAAGTGAGTTACTCAGCGAGGCTGCATTGTTGCATCATGACAACAAAGGTCATACTTTAGCGACATGCCATCCTTAAAGGGCTAAATTGGATGAAGACTGCACCTTAACTGTAAGTTAGCAAACCAAACAGATTGGCATTTCATGGCATGGTGAGTTCCAGTCACACCAGGGCAGTACTTTATCATGGTGGGGGGGGGGGGGGGGCTGCCCGGGCTGATGTAAGCATTGGTTTGAATACTTCCCCACACAGATCTATAATGGGTTATCATGGAAGCTCTTCTCCCACCTCGCGCTAACATGTGTCTCTTAACTCTATTATTTGGGACGGGGAGCAAGGCCCCTCAGCCTCCACCTCCCTTCTCCACTGCATATATGTACTTCACCATTTATATATATACAATCTGCATGTATTCTGCCATAGCAGGGTAAACAAGATGCCTCTATGCTAACCGCTAACTTTGCAAAGAGACGCTATAAGAACAATTCTCCCGATTTGTATCACAATATTTGATTCCCGGTGACCCCAGGTAGTGAAACCCAAGTGGGCTTTTGCACAGCAAACAATGATACTGTTATCCTTTTGAAATTCTATGATGACGATCATCTTTTGGTGATTGTGTATTTTTCACTAAATTTCTCACCATCTTAGGGTATACTTTAATAACGATGGCTTTTAAAGATCGCACTATGCTATTTAATTTATATTTTCTTTTGAGGATATTGTCATAATTTTGCTGTGCAACCACCCACAAGCAGTGAAAGTGCACCACCACTATTAGCAACATGTGCATACATACAAGGCCCATCTCCAGAGACAAATAGACTGGCAGTAAAATCTCTGCGTAATCACAGAACATTGGAAGTAGCCCACAACGGATATATCTCCTAATTCATAAATAACAGAGGCTTAATAGCAATGTCTAGTGAGTTTGTAACTCATGACTCATCCAATGGAGATTCTCGTCCTCAGTGCGGGCCGCCTTAGCCTCAGTCACAGTCACACAATGGCCTGAAACTACACCGGAACAACTAGTCGCAAATGCTACTTTATCTCATGGAAAAATAATAAATAATTTTCAATCTGTGAATTGAAGAGGAATCTAGGCTCCTTCATGACTCCCTCCATGCAAACACCATGGGTATATTGCACCATGCGGTATAGCACAGGTTGGAGTTTCCTCTGCTACTACGTCACAGGGTTATGGTTGAGGGGCAAACAACAGCCTCAATGTGGTTAGGTAGCTGTACTATGATAAAACACATTTTACTGAATTGAATTGAGTTGAATGCAGATGAGATATAGACACCTGTAATTTTCAGTATAATGATAGCATATGTATATTGATCATCTCAGTAATATAAACCTATAATAATTTGCATTTTGTTTATATGACTACAACCTTGAGAGATATGCCTCATATACCCTATAAAGTATCAGCCACGTGGTATTTGTTTGCCCCCAGAGTTCTATTATTAGGTGAAACTCTAACCTGCCCTATACTGTAGGACAGGTTGTGCAGACGCTCCATCGGCAGAACACTAGGCCCTTATTCCAGTAACAACAACCTATTTTAATAGGTCTTACAGGCAAGTATAATAGTTCATGGGCCGTGGAGGTGTCGACGTAGTGATTCATTGTGCATCGTTTGAGTAAACGCTAGGCGTGTATCCCAGTCATAAGGACCCATTTTAATAGGTCCTGGTTATGGCAACTATAATAGTTGATGGCTTGTGGAATGTTGGAGGAACCAGCCTTACGTTGATACACTCCTGAAGGCTCGGCATGATGCATGGCATGATGCATGAATGCAGGCCTCGCAAGTTAATCACGAAAGCTGTATTCGAGCATTGTAACGATGAAGCACATAAAGCACGGAGTGTTAAATCAACACGGTTCATAGGAAGCATCTTGTGAGTCAAGTCTTTGCCTGAATGTGACACACAATGACTGCGTGTGACAAACAATGATGGAAGCAGGTTTCTGATGGAAGTAAGACTTGTACTGAAGGCCGCTCAGCAGTCAGAGACCTCCACGTTCATGAAGGAGAGACGCGTCTGAAACAAACACGAAACACTGAATACACAATCATCTTTAGTGCAGTAAGCAGTGGTTTAGGAAGAAGAAGAAACATTTTTCCTGGCTTTGCATGACTCTATGGGCTTTACTGTCGATAGATGAGGCAAAGCTCGTCATATTGTAGTGTAGGGAACTGTTGGGAAAGATTTAGGCTCTGGTAAGGTTAGGTTATGGTAGGGGGTAAAGGTTGGAGGCTATGTAATAACTATAGATTCAAAATGTGAAGCCCATTGTATTGTATAGAATAATCCCTGAAATGACAATGTTATTTTCATAAAAATAATTCAAAATTCGGTTATTGCACTCTATGGATTATATAGGGACCTTAGCTGTGGTATGGGTCTATCTTTTCCCCTGCCTAGTCTGTCCTTCCCCAGCTATCCTATGGGAGAACACATAAATGGACCCTTTTATTATTATTCGCTCTTTGCTTACCCCTGCCTGGTCTATCCTCCCGGGGAAGCTGTCCTCCTCATCCGTCTCCTCTAAGACGTCCTCAGACAGCAGGATGCGGCGCAGCTCCGTCGGCGCCAGCGGCACGGCGCCGGGAAGCTCCCCACTCGTCTCCTCCTCCGGCTCTGTCTGAATCTCCACCTGCTGCTTCACAAAGTTGATGAACACCTAGAGGACAAGTAGAACCAGTCAGTAATCATGACTATATAGTTGGTGAACACCTAGTCAAGTAGCACAAGTAGGACAAGTAGAGCCAGTCAGTAATCATGACTATATAGTTGGTGAACACCTAGTCAAGTAGCACAAGTAGGACAGGTAGAGCCAGTCAGTGATCATGACTATTGATTGCAGCTTGTAGGCATGAGGGCCAGGTCTCCCCAAATTGCCATTGAAAGACCACCAAGTATAGAATAAGTTGTATATCAGGGTAGAGCAAGGAGGCCAGTCATGAATGAGACATTTTTACACCAGGTGCCAACTTACTCCCAGCTAAAGTGTTTCCCAAGAAAATTACAAGGATACTGCTACTTACATTGTCCAGGTTGTTCTGGTTGACGGAGTAGTCGTCTATAGACAGGTCTCGCTGCGCCTCCTCCATCTTGGAGAAGAGGTAGGACAGGGAGAGGTTGTCTGAGCTCAGCTCGTACTGCACCACGTTGTAGTGGCACTCCTACAAACCCACACAATGACATGAGTATTGGTTTTTATTTTGTTCAACCATTCTCTATTTTATCTAGCTAATTAACGTTAACTTTTTATTTGTGCCTATAGTTATGGGAAGCTTTATTGGATATTCAACATGTTTAAAGATAAAATGATAATTTGCTGCGCTGCATATACCGTAAAACCTTGCATATAAGTCGCGGCTAGTACGCGAATCAGATCGCTGGTGCGGCTTTAGGAACAGCCCATATATGGGGTGCGGCTTATACGCGAGTTTTAACTACTATGGTTCAGTATTCAAGTTACAATAATCATATTGCCAGTGTGACTAATAGGATCGGCTTAAAGTCTAGGTACGGCTTATATATATATGTGAGTTAGGCTTATACGTGAGGTTAACCACTAGCGCTGTGCTGGTGCATGACAACAAATAAACATGAAAGTTAAGGCTGTCCTTCAAGAGTTACTGCTAGTGCCTCACCTTGAGAGTGGCCTGTGGGAAGTGCCTCATCATGAAGCGCTTGACGGCCTGTATCTCCTGGTCGTGGTTGGGCCCATTGACCCTGATGGAGATGGTGTAGCCGTCCCCAAACCGGTTCTTGATGTGTTGGATGCTGCCCAGGCACTTAAAGCGACCGTTCACCATGATGGCGAGCCGCGTACACAGAGCCTCACACTCCTCCATGCTGCAACCACAGTCAGAAAGGGTGTTAAAGGTGTGAATGACCAGTCAGGGTGTTAAGTACAGGTGTTAAGTATGAGGTATACAGTAAGGATGTTAAAGGTGTACAGTATTAATCAACTTATTGAAGATATTGTTTTGCTGCAGTTATTGAAAATATCAGTAAATTATTGGATATTCCAATCAATAGGCCTAAAGCAGCCTACCCAAGGCCTAAAGCAGCCTAACTGAGGCCTAAAGCAGCCTAACTGAGGCCTAAAGGAGCCTACCTGAGGCCTTAAGACACCTACCTGTGAGAGGTGAGTACGATGGAGCGTCCGTTGCTGACCAGGTCCAGGATGAGGTTCCACAGGAAGCGCCGGGAGTGCGGGTCCATCCCCGTCGTGGGCTCATCCTGAACACACACAGTACAATCAATGTGGTTATAATGGGAGAACTGTCATAGGCTGCAGTCTATGTAACACACCTCACACATAGGTAATACCTGGCAGAATCATTTATACACTCAAGACATACACTAAACCTGATATACAAGCTTGTACTTGTTGCCAAGTGTCCATTTTAAGGAAAACAAAATGGTGCTGTTCTAACTCAATGTCATCAAATTGGTGGTCCACACTGATCACCAATGAAAATAGAGTTGAATCATAGTGCGGATCGATGACAATTCGAGGGTAGTGCAATCAATTAAATAGTAGCAATGGAAGCCAGCACAATGAGAAAGATGGTGGTAAAATTGACTAAATCAGACAGAAAGTTAAACTGGGAAGGTGGCAGTGAGACATTTAACTGCCTTTTTGATATTTAGTTAAATTCATCGAGCAGGACGTACCAGGAATATGACGGGTGGGTGTCCTACCAGCACAATGGCCGTGGACAGTTTGCGCTTGTTGCCCCCGCTGTAGGTACCCGACGGTTTGTCTGCGTATTCAGTCAGCCCCATCTTTTGTAGGATCCAGTCCACCACCTGCAACAACAACACATCACCCTCATTAGTCAGTCATTCACAATGCATGGCTGTTGGCATTTAAGCATTATTATTTTCAGTAGGTCACCCTCTTAGTTAGCTGAATGCCCTGTGGATGTCAAGGGAGGGGCAAATTGACATTTAAGCCGGTTTTAGAATTTGAACTATAGTTAAAGGTTATGGAAAAAAATCATTTCTAAATATCTACTTTAAGATGCCAAATTGCCAAAGTGTAGTGCTACAGGGGAGGTGGGATAATCAGAGAGGTTTTAGGGTAGATTGAGTTTTCCTGAGTCAAGCAATTTCTAGCTTCAATTTAAAGGATAGCGATGATAGTCAGATGTAGTGTACCTGTTGCATTTCGCTGTAGGGCACCCCGCGGAGTCTGGAGTAGAGCTGGAGATGTTCCCGGGCTGTCAGCTCGTCGTATAGCGCGTCAAACTGGGGGCAGTACCCCAGGTTCTGCTGTACTCGACGCAGGTCTCGCAGTATGCTGCGATAGCAGGAAAGCTACATTATCTATCTGACAACTATTAGAGCATTATATATTTTTTAAATCTATACACACGTGTATAATAATCACTTGAAAAGACAGATTCCACTGGGATTAAAACCTGGGTCCTCGACTTGCCAAATGAGAATCAAATCTCTAGATCATGGAACCATCTGACTCTTTTTGACCTTCACCATGTCTGGTGTTGCCACATAGTGTGCCTCTTTGGGCTTCATCACTGTGGCAAGATCCCCAGTCTACGCATGTATCTGTGACTTAGCAGATGGCAGATTCTATTTCTGGCCTCTAGGCTCATCAGTACATAATATTTTGCTTTGAAATCATTATAAATTTAGGATAATGCAGAATGAAATAGTCACATTTATCTTGAAACAGTACTTGGTAGATTCTTTTCAGTGCACAGACAGGGCTTATGTAAACTAAACACCCCAGTCGGTATATGGAAACCTATAATTATCAAATCCAGAATAGCAGTACAAATAGAAGCAGTAAGTTCACCCACCTGTTGTCGTTGAGCATGGCGTCGCCCCCCGTGGGCTGCAGGTCTCCCGTTAACATGCGGAAGGTGGTCGTCTTACCGGCCCCGTTCACTCCCAGCAGCCCAAAGCACTCCCCGTGAGGCACCCCCAGACACAGCCGGTCCACCGCCAGGTGCCGCCCCAACTTACGGGTACGGTAAATCTGTAAGGGAGGAACAGTGTTAAAGTAGGTACCTGTAGCATTAACACTACCCCCACACACCGCCAGGTGCCGCCCCAACTTATGGGTATGGTAGGTGTGTAATAACAGGGGTAAAGTAGGTACATATAACACTAACACTAACCCCACACACCGCCAGGTGCCGCCCCAACTTACGGGTACGGTAAATCTGTAATAACAGGGGTAAGGTAGGTACATGTAGCACTAACACTAACCCCACACACCGCCAGGTGCCGCCCCAACTTACGGGTACGGTAAATCTGTAATAACAGGGGTAAGGTAGGTACATGTAGCACTAACACTAACCCCACACACCGCCAGGTGCCGCCCCAACTTACGGGTACGGTAAATCTGTAATAACAGGGGTAAGGTAGGTACATTAACATTAACAGTTACGGAGCATACTGCCCCACCTTACAGGTACGGTAAATCTGTAATAACAGGGATGAAGTAGGTACATGTAGCACTATCATTAACCCCACACACCGCCAGGTGCTTACCCAACTTACGGGTACGGTAAATCTGTAATGATAACAGGGATAAAGTAGGTACATATAACACTAACACTAACCCAGCATACTGCCCCAACTTACGGGTATGGTAAATCTGTAATGATAACAGGGATAAAGTAGGTACATATAACACTAACAACAACCCCACACACCGCCAGGTGCCGCCCCAACTTACAGGTCCGGTACATCTGTAGGAGGATGGGGGTAAAGAAGACACAGGCAACACTATCATTAACCCCACATACCACTAGGTAGCGCCCCAACTTACGGGTATGGTAGGTCTGTAGGTAAAGGTTTTACATTTACTCGCCATATATACCCTCCTCGCAGGGGTGGGGTAAACAACATTGACATGTCATGGTACAGTAGGTTGAACCAAGTCTCAACAAATCGATACAGGTAAAAATTAATATAATATGACCGAAAAAAAACTCTTTTAGACGAGAAACAAGAATCCTTCTCTACAGGGCCTTACATAACTTGCTAATGCTTGCCTATCATATATGTCAGCCGGTCATATAATTTGAACCTGTATCGATTTGGTGAGCGTTAGTCTTAGAATGTTACCTTGGTGAGGTTGTGTTAGTTACCATGGTGATGTAATGCTAGTTACCTTGGTGAGGTTGTGACAGTAACCATGGTGATGTAATGCTAGTTACCTTGGTGAGGTTGTGACAGTAACCATGGTGATGTAATGCTAGTTACCTTGGTGAGGTTGTGTAGTTACCATGGTGATGTAATGCTAGTAACATTGGTGAGGTTGTGTAGTTACCATGGTGATGTAATGCTAGTTACCTTGGTGAGGTTCTCCACACGCAGCACGTCATGTCTCCCACTGCCGCGCAGCACCCGGCGACGTTCTGCCGTCACGTCCGCATCCTCCTGGGCACGTGACTTGGACGTGGGTAAGGCAGGCTTTCCGCTGCAACAGGAATATGTCAGGTATAAGCAAGTAGTTAGAACCATATTGTTGCCCATATTGTTGCAGCCTAATGAGGTATTGGTGAGAAACTTTGCACTATTGCTTTATACAAGTCAATTATTCATGCATCTAGCGCCAGCCCATGAGTGAAAGAAGATTTTGGGCTCTACTCATATTTATAACTCCTTCTTAATTATACAGCGAAATCTTCTGTTTATTTGCTCATTAACTTTTCTTAGAATGTCATGTTACTTTACAAATCTGGACCCAATTTGGTAGAAGGTAATTTTGACTGGGTTATGATGTTGACTACTTTAGAACTGTAAATTTTGGAAAAACTCTGCATAACCCACATTTTACACAGGCATGTTTGATATCAAATTAAAGCTGATTCGGATTGTACATGGGAATTTCAGGTTTTTACAAAATAATAAAAAATAGCTACAGGGTATATTTAATAGAAACATTTTCTCACCTGTTGTTGCAGGGCCGCAGTACGTGCAGGAACTCACACATGAGGGTGATGAGGAAGAAGAGGAAGCCGATGACGGCCATGGCCACCAGGTTACGTAGTGTCAGGTTCCACTCAAACGGCGACCGCATCTTGTGGTACTGACCTGGGTGGGAATTAAGGTTCAATGAGAACATGTGCAATTAGAAATCTATATAATCAGGGCCCTACAGCTGAGGTATTCCTTGTTTTGGTCTTGTTAAGTGGGATATAAATAATGTGGAAACTCAGTATGAAGCAGGTAAGCAGGTCAAATAGCAGGCAGGCAATATGTCAATACAGGATCAGTAAGTTTTGTACCAGGACTATTTTGGTATATTAGTCTGACCCTTTAGAAGTGCATCAAACCCGTAAGGTCAGCATGATGCATGAATGTAACACAGCCGAGTTACTTGCCAGTGCCAAATGAATGCATCACACTCTGTCCAAAGTAAACAGACATAGCCTCCAAAACATGAGAGTTTAATGCTTCTCCGAGCCCCTTACCTGTCTTGAAGAAGTACTCGTTCTTGTACTCGTTGAACGCTATGTCCATGAGGCCTCGTCCCAGACAGTAGTTGGGGAACGCCAGAAAGATCATCTTCAACGTCTCGTGGTAGTGCACCAGGTTCTGTACGAGCGGACATGTACAGGGAATGAGCGGATGTAATATTTAAACAAAAGTATATTGAAAAGATTGAAAAGGTAGTCAACAGTGAAGTGGTTAGTGTTTCACAAAAACTGTTTATGCATTTGATTCCTCATAGATAGACTTTCCTAGCTACAAGCCTTTCATTACATAAGAATTATGAGTCATGATGAAAGGCCTGTAGTTATTAAAGCCTCTCTATGAGAGAACACATTAATCAATAATTGTTATGAAACACTATGCACCCTACTGTTGAAAAAGTAGTTTTCCTATTATGTGTCTATGTCTAGTATTATGAACCTATAATAATAAAATTGTACCTTGCACATTGCAATTCATGACAACCATAGGCTCCTTAATAAAACTTACTTATTCCCTGTAGAATTAGAGGACATAAATCTCTTTTCTTGCATAGAATCTCTCCTGTTTGTCCAATCTTAAGGAGCCAGGGTGCAAAATGACCGCATGTCAATTTGACTTGTATTGATGGGCAAAACCATCATTTGTAAGGAAATGACTTCATAGACGGAGCCCTCAGTACACATACCCCACCAATATTTTGGGGCCAGTGAGTGCCCTTATTAGGTGTTTGAGTAGTGGGGCCAGTACAGGCTGGGTGTAGGAAGTCCCTACTAAGAGCCTACCTTGTCGTTGAGCTGGAAGATCTCCAGCAGGTAGCTGGTGATGAGGCAGGTGATGCCGATGAACAGGTTGATGACGATGAGGAAGATGTAGGCTGTGCTGGGCTCCTCAAACACAAAGGAGGCCGGATACATCATCGGGGTGATGGACCAGCTGTCAAGAACACAGAGTGAACATCTAATTAACATATTATATTATATCAAACGTTTATTATACATCAAACACAAAGGAGGCCGGGTACATCATCGGGGTGATGGACCAGCTAAGGAGGACACATGAGGAACATCTAGTTAACACCTTTGTGTGGTCATATTTAAACTAGCAAAATGTGAATGATTGTTGAACAAATTAAGTTCAGACATATTTTCAGACCTGATAAATAGTTTCAAATACATTACATTAAAATCTAACTTTCTGTCTTTCCCTGAGGGCAGACCTTCCAAGCTGCATTTTCTTAAGAAGTTCCCTTCTTATTCCATGTATTTACGCTGCATGAACTTTGCCATCTACAAAAATATGTAAATCTCTGTAATGACTGTATTAAAAAAATTTAAATCATGAAACTGGTTACTTACCCGTATAACATGAAGAGGGAGACGACGGCAGGGAAGTTGGTCTGGGACACGTAGGCCGGGATGTCAAACACTTTAAGGATGATGATGCAGCACAGGGCAGGGATCAAGTAGTTACACTGCAACATAAATGGACAGTTTATTATATCCAGTGACACAATTTATTAAATTTGTTCAAAAAAAAAAATCTCTAGGTCCACAGGTTCTGCATCTATTTCATGTGTATATTGATAATCATTGAATTATGAACATATTTAGTGAAAGATAGAAATGTAAGATTGGAAGAGAATTACCAATAACCCGATGTAACCAGTAGATGACCAGGTACCAGGTGTAACTACTAGATGACCTAACATGTCCTGCTACTAGATGACTCACCAGGTCCCATGTGAAGTTGACTAACCAGTATATGACTACCAGGTCTGACTACTAGATGACTACCAGTAAATGACTTACCAGGTCCCACGTGAAGTTGATTAACCAGTATATGACTACCAGGTACCAGGTCCTACTACTAGATGACTCACCAGGTCCTACTACTAGATGACTCACCAGGTCATATTACTAGATGACCCCCACCAGGTCCCACGTGAAGTTGGCTAACCAGTAGATAACTACCAGGTACCAGGTCTGACTACTAGATGACTACCAGGTCCCACTACTAGATGACTTACCAGGTCCTTCTACTAGATGACTTACCAGGCCCCATGTAAAGTTGGCTCACCAGTAGATGACTACCAGGTACCGGGTCCTACTACTAGATGACTCACCAGGTCCCATGTGAAGTTGGCTAACCAGTAGATGACTACCAGGTACCAGGTCTGACTACTAGATGACTACCAGGTCCCACTACTAGATGACTTACCAGGTCCTTCTACTAGATGACTTACCAGGTCCCATGTGAAGTTGGCTAACCAGTAGATGCCTACCAGGTACCAGGTCTGACTACTAGATGACTACCAGGTCTGACTACTAGATGACTCACCAGGTCATACTACTAGATGACCCCCACCAGGTCCCACGTGAAGTTGGCTAACCAGTAGATGACTACCAAGTAACAGGTCCTACTACTAGATGACTTACTAGGTCCCACGTGAAGTTGGCTAACCAGTAGATGACTACCAGATACCAGGTCTGACTACTAGATGACTACCAGATGTAATCAGTAGATGACTCACCAGGTCCCATGTGAAGTTGGCTAACCATTAGATGACCACCAGGTACCAGGTCCTACTACTAGATGACTCACCAGGTCCTACTACTAGATGACTTACAAGATCCCACATGAAGTTGGCTAACCAGTAGATGACTACCAGGTACCAGGTCTGACTACTAGATGACTTACCAGGTCCCACATGAAGTTGGCTAACCAGTAGATGACTACCAGGTACCAGGTCTGACTACTAGATGACTTACCAGGTCCCATGTGAAGTTGGCTAACCAGGTCCTTCTACTAGATGACTTACCAGGTCCCACCTGAAGTTGGCTAACCAGTAGATGACTACCAGATACCAGGTCTGACTACTAGATGACTACCAGGTCTGACTACTAGATGACTTTCCAGGTCCCATGTGAAGTTGGCTAACCATTAGATGACTACCAGGTACCACGTGAAGTTGACTAACCAGTAGATGACTACTAGTTACCAGGTGTAACTACTAGATGACTCACCAGGTCCCGTGTGAAGTTGGCTAACCAGTAGATGACGCAGTTGATGCCGCACACAAGCTGCAGATGTAACTACTAGATGACTACCAGGTCCCACTACTAGATGACTACCAGCTCCTACTACTAGATGACTCACCAGGTCCCATGTGAAGTTGGCTAACCAGTAGATGACTACCAGGTCTGACTACTAGATGACTACCAGGTACCAGGTCTAACTACTAGATGACTTACCAGGTCCCATGTGAAGTTGACTAACCAGTAGATGACTACTAGTTACCAGGTGTAACTACTAGATGACTCACCAGGTCCCATGTGAAGTTGGCTAACCAGTAGATGACTACCAGGTCTGACTACTAGATGACTCACCAGGTCTAACTACTAGATGACTTACCAGGTCCCATGTGAAGTTGACTAACCAGTAGATGACTACTAGTTACCAGGTGTAACTACTAGATGACTCACCAGGTCCCATGTGAAGTTGGCTAACCAGTAGATGACTACCAGGTCTGACTACTAGATGACTCACCAGGTCCCACGTGAAGTTGACTAACCAGTAGATGACTACCAGGTACCAGGTGTAACTACTAGATGACTCACCAGGTCCCATGTGAAGTTGGCTAACCAGTAGATGACTCGGTTGATGCCGCACACAAACTGCAGGTGTTTGGCCTTAGTGAACCGCTCGTACACCAGGAACAGCACGAAGCTGGCAGGCACAAACGACATGGCCACGATCACAAAGATGGCGATCAGCACGTCCGATCCCGTCATACTGCGGGAAAATATGTGTAAAATGAGCACCTATCATATTAATACTTAGCCCCTAAAAATGCTGCATCATAACAAAGCACCTATCATGGTGTGTACTATTAGATATAAGGTCAGAAAATATAAGAGACACAGAATAACGGATGGTTAATAATAACAATTAGTCCAAACACGTAATAGGATGTTATGTATGACACTGTGTCAGTCATATCAATACAATAATTAGTGCCTGTATATTTTACTGTCACAATCATGATGTAGTTAGTGACAGGACATATGGGGCCCAGCAGCATACTTACATATTAGGTGCCAGCTGCCCGAGCGCCCATTTATTCTCCCACATTCTATGTATTAAAGAGGCATTCTCACTGAGCGTTTCCCACTCACAATTCTAGTACTGTTCTAGTCTGCTATGTGGTTAAGTGTGAGTGATGAGATCAGGCATTCTTTCTGTGACTACTAATTTGGCCAAATGGAGGAGCGTGTACTTATTACCCTATGTTTGCTTGTTATATGTGTTACTTTTCAGGTAAAATGGTGCTCCACAGGCGAATATTTATTATCCACCGAGGGTCCGTAGGTCCAAGGTGGACCGGAATAAATACCCACATCTTGTGAGTGTTTAAATTTTCCCTGAAAAAAGTTATACCTGTCACCTTTTAGACTAGCCCAACACAGGCAGTCACCAGACCATCTGAGTTGTCCCCACCCACTGACTATATTCAGTACTGGGTAACCCAGTCTTCTCTTGAAGACTAGGAGCAAGTCTACAAGCTCTGTTCCTATATAAATCAATTTTTTGGTTTTCAACCAAATAATACCTCCCACAAGGCTACTGATGAGACTAATGTCGAAACCATACTGTTGGGACACATGAGGCATTTTAAATACCTTAGCTAGACCCTTTTTAAAGGGTTTTTGACTCCAGTGTAAATTAAATTTACAACAAAGGGTCTGGTATTAGTCCACACCAGGACAGACTCCAAGTCTGGCCAGGTGAGCGGTCCCCACACTCTCCCAGGAAAGTAGGGGTCAATACTAAACCAATAGCTATGTGCCCCCTCTAGTCACCCTCCACCAAAACATCTGGTGGAGAGTGATTCACAACTCAGTTGGAAATCTGGCAGGTGAAGTAGGCAGGCAGGGTATAAAAGACCCACCTTCCTCAATACTTGTCTAGCAGTGGAACCCCCCTGAGCCTCGTTAACTGGTCTTACAACCAGTCACCTATGTTTGCTTGTTATGTTGAACAGGGTAATCTTACACATACTGCTAGACATGGAGTAGTATCTAATGCTATGTAGACATAGTCACATGTGTTTATCTTAAATCTTTAAGTGTGCATTTGGACTTAAATCATAGTAGTAAGTGCTAATCTTACATGTGGTGCTAGAGTTAAAACTATAGAAGCAGTGCAAATTTAACAGAGAGATTATAAATATAAATATAAGTAGTGTTAGTGCTACATGCATGCTACAGAGACTTGCTAGTCAGGTTAGTTTCACATATCATATACAGCAACTGCATGAATGTTGGCATTTAAGCATATTGGACCTCTTAACGTCACACTTGACCCATTTTTTTATTCCAGTAAATGCCACTTAAAGCTGCCTTATTTTTTTTAAATGCCAATGCTCATGCAGTGAGTTAGAGACTTAAAAGTAATGTTAGTCTTACATATAGTCGTAAGTGTGCAGGGGGTCAGTGTTGTCCATCGGGTGGTTGATGACCGTGATTCCTGCAACAACCAAGCCTTACACTGAACCTGTACTTATGGGGATGTGTGGGAAGTGGATACACAAGAGATATCCTCACTCTTATTCAGCTATAGGGGAAACTTATACCAAAACCCAGAAAGCAGGGGGAAGTTATCTGAATAGACCTTTATTGTTAAGATAACATTGAAGTATTTGTTTGTTTGTATTTCTTTTATTTATCCTGGAAAAGCATTAGGCTTATATTTGTAGCCTATTTTGAATCAGATCCAGCAGCTTTGATTTTATAGCTATTTTTTTTTATAGTTAACATTGTACAGCCCCATATTCCTATGAATATGGCACCATACAATGATGTAAGAGACCTCTCTCGGAGTAGCCCCTGAAGCTAGGGTTAGACTGTGAATACTTGAGCTTATACAAGGTTCTCTTAGAGGGTAGGCCTCTGAGCCCCTGATGTTAGCTTCACATTACCAGGACTTGGATTATGAGGGGGGGGGGGTTCTTAGAGAGCAGACGTCTGAGTAGCCCAACTTCTAGGGTCACACTTTCACTAACACAAATTTACTGCAAACAGTCGGGGCAAATACTAAAAGTGCCCTATGTGATGTCAACTTAACTAATAAGTATAATATGAATTTTGAGTTTTGAGATGTGTTGTTAGAAAAAAGAAAAAACATTGTTAGCATTCTTCATCAATAACATACAGAGACAACGTTCAAGTTATAACATGTAGGTTCTAGTTGATATATCACAGACTGGAGTTTGGCGACACCCTACGGGGCTGATACACTCCTGTATTGTAGGCATAAATGATGCATTAATACATTAGAGCGCTATAAGCCCCTTAATGGATGAATATCTGTAACAACAACTCTGTATGTCTCAGCTACAGTGGCCCAGGAGGGTCAAATCTTTTTGTAAATTTTGAAACTGCAAATTCACTTCAACTTGCAAATTCAACTTGAGTTGAAAGTGAAAACTCTAACTTCAACCATTTACTGTCACCTGTCAACTGTCAATTCAAAAATACCAACTTGTGACTGTTATCTTTCAAGTGAATGTGCAATTTCAAAATTTACAAAAAGATTTGACCCTCCTGGGCCACTGTACTCAGCCTATGCAGCACTATAATGCCCAAAGGGAATTGTGTACTTTGATTTCAGCCTCCATTAAATCTGTAACAACAAGTCTGCGTGTCTCACCGTATGCGGCGGGGTTTCCCTTCTCTGGCGGCAGGTTGGCCCGCAGGATGGCGTTGTTCAGGGTGTTGAGGTAGGCCGGGATGGAGTGGAAGCCTTTGTGGTTGTACCACACCTACAACACAAATATATACAGTGGTAAAATAAACAAAGGATAAAACATCACATGTATACACTGATAATCTAAATGCTCCGGCCCTTAGTCTGTAGTGGTTATATCAGGTGGGTCATAAGGACATTGGTCAGGCATGACCAAGCACTAATCAAGATTGACTGAGGCAAAAAAAACATATGACTAATGCCTTACTCCAAAAGACTTAGCCTAATATTCATATAAATGGAGAAGACTAAGGTGAGTTAGTTAGTACTGACCATCCTGACAGTATTAACTAACCTAGGTTGGTCGTATAGGGAGCCAGAAAATGACTAATTAGGTTATAGGTACTATCAACTGATTTGCTAGCCAGTACTGACTAAGTTCTGGAGCCTGGAGGTCATTAGTGTAAGTAACTATGTTAAAATTGTAAAGATTAAGCGTGTGAGTGGCCTCACAGATGACGCAGGGTAAGCTGGGTGTGTGAATGAGTAATGGATGTTTAACACCATTTCGACAAACCTGGGTCTGTAGCTTATCATGTGCAGTTAGATATAGTACTCCCTTATACTCATTTATCGGTCAATTCTGGCATCAGAAATGAATTCCTTGTTTAAAAGTACCCTCAAGTCCTGTGTCATACATGTATTTTATTCCATTTCAGGCCAGCAGGTGGGAGTGGGTGAGCAGGTGGGTGTGGGACAGCAGGTGGGTGTGGGTGTGCAGGTGGGTGTGGGCGACAGTCGCCGGCTGCGGGCATTTACCGCCTTCTGTCCCTGTCAAAAAGTGAGTTCAAAAATGCCAACTGTCACATACATAGCGCGGCAATAGGTAACGATACAGAGCCCCCTTGTGGAGTGCAGGTATACTAATCCTCTGTCCAACCAACACCCCCCTTGTGAGTAGCAGCGGTACCACAGGTGGAAATAAAATACTTGTGGCGCCACCATGTAGAAGACGGGTGGTACGAGAACTATACTGAATCCTTGTCTTTGGTATGTTCAGGGTATCATATAAAGTTCATTTAAGTAATTTAAATAATATGGAGGGCACTTTAGCTTGGTTGGATGGCATTTTAATATGTAAGATGGTAAATTCATGGCAGAAAGATAGAAATATGCTACTTCTTTGGTGAGAAGAGCATTTCTATCAGCTCCAATTTTTTTTTAACCTTGCAGCCTAGGAAAGTTCATTTAGAGGGTAGTCATTTAACAGTGCTTAAGTGTTTATAGAAAAGAGAGAAAAAATACCCAAAGATCGCAGTTGAATTGTGACTAGAAGGAAAGAGATATTGATTTACTTTTTGAAGGAAATATTTGTCCCCCGATGTTGCCCATCCTTTTGTTTTGTATTGTTTCTAAATAAAATAGAAACTGAGTTATAAGCATTCTAAAATAGCTAAAAAACGTCTTACAGAAAAAGCTGGGCGTCGTTTATGCCTCGGGGTATGAACCCTGAGTCAACTAGGTTGATAAAGTAGTTACTTACCTTGGCTACTCGTCGTACGGCAAGTTTACGGAACAACGAGGTTGAGTCCTTTCCAAAATCTTTGGGGACAAATTCTCGCTCATTACCGAAGGAGAAGGCTCCGTACCTTGAATACATAATTGAGCAATGCATTAGTTTTGACTATACACTGACTTATCTAAAACCACTTTCCTTTTAATTAATTATTGAAATATATATATTTCAAAATTGATTCTACATGCTTCCTGCTATGTTAGAATACTTGGATTAATTTCAAAGGGGATGTAGGTGACCACATTCATGCATCATGAAGACATAAGAGGGTATGTTCATCAAAACACAATTCTGCCTTTAATACTTGCTTTTACACCGTGATATACATTGTTTTATCTAATATACACAGTCAAACCCATTATTGTTGAGCAACTGGATGAAAATGTCTCCGAGCTTCACAAGCTGTTCAACCTAAATATACGAGAGTTTATTTTGATACACTTCCCAAATAAAATTCAAAATTTAAAAAAGGGCTAACTTACCGGTGCAGGCGGTACAGGTCGGTAGTATGGAGGTAGTACTTCTGCTCGTCGTCCCCGGAGATGTCCTGCACGATGTCGCTGGTGACCAGCTGGAAGTAGGGCGGGTGTTCGAACCCTGACTTGTCACACACGAAGCTACGCGAGTCTGACGTGCAGTAGCAGTGAGGGAAGTACTTCTGTTGTACCGGGCTCTTTGTCACTGTAAATAACAACATAAAGTAACAGGGGGGAAGTACTTCTGTTGTACAGGGCTCTTTGTCACTGTAAATAACAATATGCAGTAATAGGGGGGAAGTACTTCTGTTGTACCGGGCTCTTTGTCACTGTAAATAACAATATGCAGTAATAGGGGGGAAGTACTTCTGTTGGACCGGGCTCTTTGTCACTGTAAATAACAATATGCAGTTACAGGGGGGGAAGTACTTCTGTTGGACCGGGCTCTTTGTCACTGTAAATAACAATATGCAGTTACAGGGAGGGAAGTACTTCTGTTGTACTGGGCTCTTTGTCACTGTAAATAACAATATGCAGTTACAGGGGGGGAAGTACTTCTGTTGGACCGGGCTCTTTGTCACTGTAAATAACAATATGCAGTTACAGGGGGGGAAGTACTTCTGTTGTACAGGGCTCTTTGTCACTGTAAATAACAATATGCAGTAATAGGGGGGAAATACTTCTGTTGTACTGGGCTCTTTGTCACTGTAAATAACAATATACAGTAACAGGGGGGAAGTACTTCTGTTGTACTGGGCTCTTTGTCACTGTAAATAAATATACAGCAGTCCAACATTATAGCACTCCAATGCACTATATGGATATATATCTAAAACTGGACATCGACATCCATGTAACAGAATCCTTCCAACAGAAATCTATATTTAGTAGAAGTAGAAATCCATGAATATCTATATGAAGGAGAACACCATGTTCTCATGCCTATGAATATGTCTGTGTGTATGTTCATTTAAAGATTCAAGATTGCAACCATTCATTGAATGCCACCATGCTTTCAATGTAATCTCGAATTGCAGTTGCAGTAATTTGATACTAATAAAAAAAAAATCCATTCCATTTTTCTTTCATGAACAGTTGGCATCCCATAGATTCAAGATGGCTATCACTCATTGAATGTCCCGATGCTTGAAATGCAATCTTGACTTGTAGTTGCATTAATTTGATACTATCAAAAAAACAAATCCTATTTGATTTTTCCTTCATTCAACCCATTCAAGATGGCTACCATTTACTAAATGCCACAATGCTTTCAGTGCAATGAAGAATTATAGTTGCATTAATTTGTATAATTCATAAAAGAAAATTTCTATTTGATACCTTTTTCAAACACAGTTGGCACCCCATAGGTTTAGGATGGCCACCATTCATTGAATGCCACAATGCTTTAAATGCAATCTTGAAATGTAGTTGCATAAATTTTATACTGTTAAAAAATCCAATTTAGTTGTTCTTTTCATGAAGAGTTGGCACCCCATAGGTTCAAGATGGCCACCAGTCATTGAATGCCATAACGCTTAAATGCAATCTTGAATTGCAGTTGCATTAATTTGATTCTTAAAAAAAATACTTTCTTTTCTTTCTTTCATGAACAGTTGGCACCCCATACATTCAAGGTGGCTACCAGTCATTGCATGCCACAATGCTTTAAGTGCAATCACAAATTGTAGTTGCATTAATCTGATACTAATAAAAAAACTAATTCTATTCTTTTTTTTAAATTTGTGAACAGTTGGCACCCCATATATTTAAGATGACTACCATTGATTTAAGATGCTTAAAATGCAATCTCGAATTGTAGTTGCATCAATTTAATGCTAATAAAAAACAAATTCTTACAGATTTTTCTTTCATGAATAGTTGGCACCCCATAAGGTGGCTACTATTCATATTAATGCAAATACAATGCTTTAAGTGCTAAATTACGAATTGTAGTTGCATTAATCTGATACTAAAAAAAATAAAATTTTCTATTTGATTTTTCTTTCATGAACAGTTGGCACCCCATAAATAAAAAATGCACCCAGCACCCAGGTCAACAGCTATATACGGACACATGAACCTCCCCTGCCTGTTCTCCTTCAATGCAGAGTGAAGTGGGTGGGAGGGGGTGACCATCAACAGTGCATAAACACTTTGATTGGATGACAATGCAGTTTTTATATTACAACCCTAAATTTGTGCAACGAAAATCATCAAGAAATACTAAGTATTTTTTCCAAAGAATAGCTTTTCTAGAATGGCTCGATACTCAGAAATCCTACTGCCAATAAAAAAATGTCAAATTCTGATTCTAAACACCTGAAAAATGAGAAATGCTGGCGTTCACGGTTTATGTAGGAAATGTACTAAAAACACCAAAAATATGCAACAAAACCCTAATTTTCTCAAAAACTGTTCAGTAGGATTTTTTCTAACTGAGGTTCCAGTGTTTTCTACCCTCATATTACACATTGGCATAGAGAATATATTGGCACCTAGTCAGGATTTTGCCCTAGAAGCAATCTGTGAGGCAAAAAACAGCCAAAATGAGCCACTGGTCTGAAGTATAAAACTGGGCATCGATCACTATAGATAGGGGGGGTGGTTAGCGCAAAAGTTTTGCGGAATGCAGCCTAAAAGATGATACTCATTTGACCTTCATTTTTGATTTTGAAAACTCTAACCCCCCCGTACGCCCCCTCCGAAGATAAAAAGTTCGAAAATAATTAAATAAATCAATTAAAAAATTCCCCTAGGGTGTGCATCCCTTGAAACACTCATTAAATCACTTTGAGGTGAAATATAAAAATATAGTGCACCAAAATGAACTATTTTGAAGTTTCTGCAAAATTCAAGATGGCCGCCATTAGCGAAAACTACCATTTTTCACTGTAATTATAGCTATATTTGGTTTTGCACTCATGAAATTTATATGAAAGCACTTGGATATGTAATATAGTATAATACTGGATCAAATTCAGCTATTTTGAAGTTTTTGAAAAATTCAAAATGGCCGCCATGGGCAAAGAAAAATCACTTTGTTGATGCAATAATATCCATATTTGATCCACCACACATGAAACCCAAATAAGGACACTTCAACATGGATTGTAATATAATACATAATTTTGAGCTTTTCTAGCAACATCAATTGGTGCAGAAACCCTACTGTAAAACCTTATCTATAAGCCGTGGCTATTCCGTGAGTCAGATTACCAGTTTGGCTTATAGGCTTAACACAGAGTTTGGATGCGCCTTATATGCAAGTTTTTGCTCCGATAGTACAGTACAAAAGTCACCATAATCAGATGGCCGGTGCTTCTTATAGGATCGACACAAGGACATAGGTCTGCCTGCAGGATCCATTATGTGTAAGGCTATGGGACCCTGTGTACAACACTATGGGCAAGGCATAGTTTTTGGGAGTATTAAACAGCAACTCCTTGAAATGACCATGCCCGTGACCTTTCAGTCCGTAGTCATTTTTCACCCTGGCTTCCTTCACTGCATCCCACATAGAGGGCTGAGTTACGAAGCCATGGTGGAAAATGAACCTTCCCTTTAAATCATAGAGAATGCATTTTATAATGGTTATATGAGATATTTGCCTTTATTTTCTAACTGTGAAATCATCCTCGATGGAAGGGGAACCAGATATATAAGCAATTTAGTATTTCAAAATATCTCCTAATCACTTTTTTTAGGTATATACCAAGTACTTGCAGTAGACATGGGGGAGGATAGCTCTCTATTCTCACAAGAATGCAAGTGTGACTGTTATGCCAAATTTGTGACAGAATAAAGTACCCCACCATTAGTACCAAGTTGTAATCTAGTATAACGTGGAAAAGAAATGTTGGTTCCATAAGTATAGCAGTTGAGAAAACTGGATTTTAAACTGTATTTGTATGTGTATTCTTTACTTACATACCAGAAACCCATTATATGGCTGGTGAGACAAAGCTAAGTCAACTGATAAGGCATAGAGGGATGTGTAATGAATGGGATTACTTAACAGGCAGAGGAATAGGGCATCCCCAAGAATGAACCTGCACAATGGGAGCTGGGAGGAATGGGGAGAATATGCCATGAAGAGCATTAACCCAGGCTTCATAAGCTTTTCTAGGTTCATTTTTTGACCTCTTCTTCGACCTGTAAATCTTTGGTCCTTATAAAACATATACACCCCTTAACCAGATGCCGTCAATCATCTCATATGGTACACTTGCCCCTTAGATTCCTCTAAAATCCTAGTGCTATCCCTCCCAAATTCAATGCCAACCCCATGACCTATTTGATGCCTACCTTATTGTTTAGATGCCAAGCTGATATTCTATCTGGAGTTGAGATGTACAATACAATAAAATGAAGTAAGAAGGTAGGGGGTTGGGTAAGTTGTATGGATACTGTTTGGGTATCTGCAACATCATTTGTACACAATAAGCAGCCCAATTAAAACCCAATGCTTCCATCATGCAATTGATCTTCCCTGACAGCATTTGGGATAACTAGTACTATCATAATTTAACCCAGTCTGCAATGCCCGTCTAGGCCCCTATACTTGGGTAGTACAGCTGGTCTCTCCTTTATGATGCATTGCCTTCAGTCATTATGCTCTAAGCAATTTGTAGAGTAAACAGCATGTAGTACGGTCTGCTTCGATACATACACTTTCTGTATATTGCATCAGTTTTTCCTACTAGAAGAATTCTAGATTTTCAAATAATCTTCTGATTATAAATAAGACAGTATGATCCAGCGTTAAATCCCAGGAACCAATAACTCAAACAAATCCTATAACCCACACTTGGGATCTCAATTGGGGATATAATTAGTTGTGGGGATATAATTAGCATATAATCAGTGGATCCTGTGTGAGAATTCATGGTATTACAATTTTGCTCCAGTCCATTGCTATAAATCACTGACTTTCCTGGCAAGGTGCTTGGAGTATGCCTTTGTATACCCCTATACAGCTAATAGGGGTAGGGTAGTGGGTACTGATCCATGGCTGCCATCTTGAAATTTTCAGGCACTTCAAAGTACCTATTTTCTCTTTTAATTCTATGCCAAGTGTTTACAAATAGATTTCTTATACGGTATACCACTTAGGAGTATGAAATCAAGAACAAAGACAAATTGCATGTGTTTTTTCATCTATGGCAGCCATCTTGAAATGTTCAAATTCAAAATAGCTGACTTTGGGGGAGTATATCGTTATATTCCTCATCCAAAGGCATTTGTTTGGGTTTCGTGAAGACCAGCTATGGATAAAATTACAGCGAAAAACAATGTTGTTTTTTCAAATGGCAGCCATCTTGGATTTTTCAGAACTTCAAAATAGCTGACTTTGATGCAGTATTTTATCATATTACATATCCAAGTGCTTTCATATAAATTTTATGAGTGCAAAACCAAATATAGCTATAATTACAGTGAAAAACGGTAGTTTTCGCTAATGCGGCCATCTTGAATTTTGCAGAAACTTCAAAATAGTTCATTTTGGTGCACTATATTTTTATTTTACCTCAAAGTGATTTAATGAGTGTTTCAAGGGATGCACACCCTAGGGGAATTTTTTAATTGATTTATTTAATTATTTTCGAACTTTTTATCTTCGGAGGGGGCGTACGGGGGGGTTAGAGTTTTCAAAATCAAAAATGAAGGTCATATTCTTGTTTCTCATGATGAGTATCATCTTTTAGGCTGCATTCCGCATTCCTAACCTCATTTTGACAAAATAACCACCCCCCCTACTATAGAGCTACAAAGAGAGAGAATCGATGTCCAGTAACAACATACAGTAATAGGGGGATAGTACTTCTGTTGTACTGGGCTCTTTGTCACTGTAAAGAACAACATACAGTAATAGGGGGATAGTACTTCTGTTGTACTGGGCTCTTTGTCACTGTAAATAACAACATACAGTAATAGGGGGATAGTACTTCTGTTGTACTGGGCTCTTTGTCACTGTAAATAACAATATATAGTAACAGGGGGGAAGTACTTGTCTATCATTTATAAATGTTGATTCAATGTTCTGTGCCTACTGGGTTGTCATGGTAGTTGACAACATACAGTAGCAGTGAGGGGAGTACATCTGTTGTACTGGGCTCTTTGTTGCTGTGGATCGCATTAACACATGACAGTCTCAAAGTATATGGATTTATCACATTTGTAAAGATTTATTAACCTTTGTGATTGGTCATGAAAGATTTGTATTGAATACAAGTTAATTGACTGTTCCTTAAGGCCTAAGGAAATATACCAACGGTATCAGAAAAAAACTGTGATGGAATAGTTTTCCTGCGCCTTAGTACCAGATTGATAATTTTTTGTTTTACTGGTGGTAGTTACATGCAGGAATTGTGGGGAAAAATCAAATCTCCAATCTAAAGTTCAAACTATTAAATCTTTCTCATTTCATTTCCTCAAAATTGCATAATGCAGCGTGGTGAAAACATTGGTGAGGCCTTTTAGTTCTTACCGGGTATAGCCTTGCTGTGGTTCTTGCCCTTCTCAGGTTCTGTGTCGGGAGCGTCGGTCGGCAGTGGTGGCACAAAGTTCTCCAGTGGGAGACCTTTATGGAAGACGCTCTGACAACTCCGCTCAAAGTACTGGTCCAGGAGCTGAAAAGTGGGACCAAGTGGTTAGTAGGTTCCTTTACATAATTATGTCATTTTTCCATAATATTTCTCTCATGAGAATTGATTTGGTATATCTATTTCAAAGATCAAGCAGAAAAACGTAATATAACTTAATCAATGTGAAAAATATAAAGATATGGTATAAGTTGCATAGATATTGCACACTTTATAAAGTCGTAATAGGAGTGCATGAAATGGAATTTCATGGTTATCATCTGGTAATATTTGGCCATATCAGTGCTGGCAGCAATTACTATGAGTTGATTTTATTTCTGGATCACCCCTTTTTCCCAAAATAGATAAACTTAAAGGTACTCACTTTAAAGTTCCTATAGGTGAAGTTGAGCTGCCTGAGTATGGCCTCGTCAAAGGAGCTGTTATACGGTGTCCTGAGTACACAGGTGGCGGAGACCCCAGACGGGAGGCGGAAGGTCTGTATGATCTGACTGGGGGAGGCGTCCTGGGACCAGGCCGGCATCTCGGGTTGGCGTGCCACGTTGGCGTAGGGGATGTAGTTACCGCGGGGCTGGGTGTAGTTGAAGTACATGGCCGGGCTCAGCTTTAGAGGCGGCGGGTTCTCCACCTGTTGCAACATAGTGTTTTATAATAAAAGAAATAAGATGGTAACTTTTAAATCCCATGTATACAATGTATAGTCAGAAGATAGAAGCATACAATAGGTATCAAATGTTCACATGATTAGCATATTATTTTTTTTATCTGAATTTAATTATATTGATAAACTATTGGAACTATACAAAATTACTTGGTCCAGTAATAATTATTTGTCACCATACTAGAATTGTATGGTGCGCGGGGCATCTTGGGTAGACTGAGACCGTGAACTTTCCCCAGGTTCTAATGGTCCCTCGCTCCACGCCGACTAAGCAGAGGGCCCGCATTATTTGGTCTAACTCCCCCCCCCTGCCTCACACTATGGTAAATGTTGGATGTGCCATGTGGTATAAGTAACAGAAAAATGAAATGATAAATGATTGTAATACTATAAGATTAGGGCCAATCAAATAACGAGACTTACCTGAGGGGCAGTAAGTGCGACAGTCATGGCCACACAGACGAATAATGCAGGCAGTAGGATCTGTGAGAAGAGGCCCTTCCAGTTACGGCGGATGTAGACGGCACGTTTAATGAGGATAGCCATAAACTGCTGCATCAGCAGAACGTGGCCCTGCACCACGTAGGTACCCTGCCCCTCCAGCACCGGGGCCGTCCCACCTGCAACATGAGGCTCAGGTTAAACAAGCTGTAGGTCCCACCTGCAACATGAGGCTCAGGTTAAACAAATTGTAGGTCCCACCAGCAACATGAGGCTCAGGTTAAACAAATTGTAGGTCCCACCAGCAACATGAGGCTCAGGTTAAGCAAACTGTAGGTACCCTGCCCCTCAAGCACCGGGGCCGTCCCACCTGCAACATGAGGCTCAGGTTAAACCAACTGTAGGTCTCACCTGCAACATGAGGCTCAGGTTAAACAAATTGTAGGTACCCTGCCCCTCCAGCACCGGTGCTGTCCGTGCTGCAATATGAGGCTCAGGTTAAACAAACTGTAGGTACCCTGCCCTTGAAGCAGCGGCACTGACAATGTCCCACTTGGATAGGTACCCTGTCTGACAGAAACTGGCTGCTGATGACAATACATATTAATTGAGCTTGGACAGAGGCTATGATTTGGCTTAACTTACTGTTGGTACTGTGTGTGTCCGTGTGTCTGTCGGTGCGTGGACTGCCCTGAGGACTCTGTCCTAGTAGCGGCACGTCGCTGCTCCTGCTGGACGGCCGGTCCTCCCCCATGCTGCCCCCTAGTGGCAGGTCGTCCAACTCCACCTCCGCACCCGGCGTCAGGTCCAGAAGGAGGCTCGACGACGAGCGACTCGAGGTCTCTGATTGGTCGTCCCCAGCGGTGGCTGAGGGGGGCAGGTCGGCTGACTCTGGGTCTGCCTTCACACCTTCCCCCTCACTGTCCTCATCTGGGGGAGCAGAACAAACAAGGTTAATAGGTGTGCACCAGCAATCAGGTATCAAAGTAGGCAGCTGATGGCTGTTCTAAGCACCTAATTCTAGAAATGGTCTACTTTCCAAACTATTTGGTATATCATTTACGAAGTATACCAGTGAAAGTACCGCTTCCGATACTTTAAAGTGAGGTAACAATAATTATCATTGGAAAGCGGGACCTTCTGTCAGGGTGTAGCCATGCAGCCCTGGAGGACACACTGTCTATAATTATTTTGATCACCCGCCCAACTAGCTAGGGACAGGATATTTCTTCACTGTTAGAGGGACATTCTGGGTTTCATTTTGAGATGTAGCAAGTGGGAAAATGCTTTTTTGGAAGTAGTTCTTAATTGAAAAATAAGAATCTTTGGGAAATTTTCGACAAGGGCCAACTCTTGCTACGCTTACAAAATAAGAGGCGGAGCTGGGGTTTAATCATTGCATTGTCTTACCATTAGTCAGGGCTTTCTCTGTGACCTTCAGGAAGTCTTACCGTTAGTCAGGGCTTTCCTGGTGACCTTCAGGAAGACTTACCATTAGTCAGGGCTTTCTCTGTGACCTTCAGGAAGACTTACCGTTAGTCAGGGCTTTCTCTGTGACCTTCAGGAAGACTTACCATTAGTCAGGGCTTTCCTGGTGACCTTCAGGAAGACTTACCATTAGTCAGGGCTTTCTCTGTGACCTTCAGGAAGACTTACCATTAGTCAGGGCTTTCCTGGTGACCTTCAGGAAGACTTACCATTAGTCAGGGCTTTCTCTGTGACCTTCAGGAAGACTTACCATTAGTCAGGGCTTTCTCTGTGACCTTCAGGAAGACTTACCGTTAGTCAGGGCTTTCCCGGTGACCTTTAGGAACACTTACCATTAGTCAGGGCTTTCTCTGTGACCTTCAGGAAGTCTTACCGTTAGTCAGGGCTTTCTCTGTGACCTTCAGGAAGACTTACCATTAGTCAGGGCTTTCTCTGTGACCTTCAGGAAGACTTACCGTTTGTCAGGGCTTTCTCTGTGACCTTCAGGAAGACTTACCATTAGTCAGGGCTTTCTCTGTGACCTTCAGGAAGACTTCCTCCAGGGTTGTGTCGACGACGCCGTAACTGCTCACACCCAGGGTCGGCAGGCTGCGGTCCAACGCTGCAAACAACTTCTCAAACCCACCTACAACATGGGAAATGATGTACCATTAACATTAAAGAGAAGTCTTCTAAAACACGGATGAAAAAATACATAATCGATAAAAACTGGATTCAGTGAGACCTGTCTAAATTTCCGTTACATTTGGATGGTATTTAAAGCCATAAAGTTGGTTCTGAATACTGTTTAGAAATTTTTTAATTAGAAGGTACTCTGTTAAGGATATCCCTGGTCCCAATGCAATTCAATAACACACTTTAAAAACAGTTTTATTTATCCTGTTATACAATAAGGCTTTGCCTAATGGACCAGCTTCGGTTTCACATTGACATAATTATAAGATATGTTACTTAAAGACTAATGCTTCAATTCTGGAATGGATTGGTTGCGTTTTGCAAAGAAACTCTTCAATTCTTGAGTATATCAGTTTATGTAGATAGATTGTTGACATAACATGTGAACAGACAAAATGAGGAAACAACAGTCTACCAAGATAAATACAATTAAGTTGAAATCAGTAGATGCTAAGGGGTTACATGATGGGATTTGTGGCGGTTTAAGTTACTATATAAAGCTTCCCCTACTGACCCTTTTTGGCCTCCTCAAAAGGCAGTATGTAGTGTAGCTCCTGAGAGGTCTCAGACTTGATGTAGGCCGTGCTGACGTGGCGCAGGATGAAGGCCGTCACCGCCGCCTCGGTACACGGCACCACGCAGGGGGTAGGGTCCAGTTCCTGTAGTAGGGTGTCTGTAGGTGTAAGTGTACATAGTTATAAACAACCCCAGTACACCACGCTGGGGGTAGGGTCCAGTTCCTGTAGTAGGGTGTCTGTAGGTGTAAGTGTACATAGTTATAAACAACCCCAGTACACCACGCTGGGGGTAGGGTCCAGTTCCTGTAGTAGGGTGTCTGTGAGTGTAAGGTACATAGTTATAAACAACCCCAGTACACCACGCTGGGGGTAGGGTCCAGTTCCTGTAGTAGGGTGTCTGTAGGTGTAAGGTACATAGTTATAAACAACCCCAGTACACCACGCAGGGGGTAGGGTCCAGTTCCTGTAGTAGGGTGTCTGTAGGTGTAAGGTACATAGTTATAAACAACCCCAGTACACCACGCTGGGGGTAGGGTCCAGTTTCTGTAGTAAGGTGTCTGTAACAATAACATGTTTACATATATACAAGAAATACACATAATTCAGTTCAACTTTGAATCAACATTGAATAAACATTAAAAAGCAGTCATTTGTCAATGTTGATTTAATGTTCTGGGTTCGGACTGTCTAGTTGACATAAAAGACTTATGGTAATAGAATACACATTGTATCAGGTATCACATGTTTACAATTAACAATTGTTGTACCTCTCCCTTAAAACACAAGAAATCAGAAAGATTCTAAATAAAATGTCATTCAAATCGCTTTAGTTAACAAATTATTTGGACTATTTTGTTTCATAAATTTAACTACAAGAGACTGTAATAATATATTGCATGAATCATAAAAAAATGCTCCTACCGATGCTGGCGTTGTCGTCTACAATAGGTGCCTTAACGAGGCGCAGGTGGTAGCCCTCCCCGTACATGTTCTTCAAGAAGAGCGACCCCCCGCAGCACTTAAGCTGACCGTGGGAGATAATGGCGATCCGGTCACCCAGAATGTCTGCCTCGTCCATGTGGTGGGTGGACAGCAGGATCGTACGGTCTGTAACCACAAAATACATACGCTATTGTGAATATAAAACATATTATTCAAGGGAGTATTCCACAGACAGAATCGGCCTTGATTCCGTCTGTCGGACGATATTCCTCCATAACATTGTAGACTTTCATCAGATGATGGAATTTCATTCGGCCGACACTTTAAACAGAAATCAAGTAAGGAAACAGGTTATTAATAAAGTTGGCAGAGTAAGGGCTAACTTTGCTTTGCTGCACAGGTACATTATTGCACTTTCTATCAGCTGTTTTAAATCTGATATTGCACTATACAGCTATGAGCGGCTGTCTTATATAAGTGGTAAGAGTAAGTAGGCATTCACATGTATAACCACTTAGGACGTTATACACAATAACTGGGGAATCCCTGCTCATAATTTTCTCATTTAGATTAAGCTAAGATGTGTCTAGCATAACTAATAACCCATATAAATGACTTGATAAAATTACACTCCTGCACAAGAAACCGTCTAGCCGACTATACCTTGTTTTGTACTTAAGTAGGTCCCAGATCTACCTACCCTAAAACCTTGCATATAGGCCAAGGCTAGTACACAAATCAGGTCGCCAGTGCAGCTTATAGAATCAGGATAAGCTCAAGGTGCGGCTTATATATGAGTTTTTATATGTATACTACAGTACTCAGTAATGAGACCCCTGTACAGCTTATAGGAATCCCACAAGTTAAAGGCGGCTTATACGCGAGTTGATCGAGGTTTTACGGTACCCCCTCCCCCTCCCTTATACGCGAGTTGATCGAGGTTTTACGGTACCTTGTTTATACTTGATGAGGAGGTCCCAGATCTGGCGGCGTGCGTAGGGGTCGACGCCGGCCGTGGGTTCGTCCAGGATCACTGTCCGGGAACCAGCCACGAAGGCAATGGCCACCGAGAGTTTGCGCTTCATGCCGCCGGACAAACAGTCCACCGTGCTGTTCTTCTTGTCCACCATGGCTATGTCCTGTATCATGCTGCAATAAGGACGCACGGGTCAAAGAAAAGCAAACCCTGCCACCATGGTATCATAACATCAGCTACGCTGAAGATACTTCCTGGTTTGATGGCTCAGTAAAATTGTGATAATATAAGCTTCTATTTACAGCCTTAATCTATGTACATGAAACAGAACCAATCAATAAATGTACAATTTATAACTTTATTCGTGTGTAAAACATGTGTGGTATATTATTTTTCATAACAGGATACCCGATTGTACAAGCGAAGGACTTATGTAACTGTTAAATTTATAAAAAAAGGCCCAATAATGCCCAATTGTTACAAAAAAAATACACCACCCATCCAAACCCTGCTACTGATACACCACCCAACCCAACCTAGTCCTTTCAGGCTTTAAGTGGGGTCTTCACAGCAATTCAGGTGAATGTATTTTCATTTATTCTTTTGGAATATAAGATTTACTATGCTTTAGTACTGGAAGGCCATATTCAATGCCCCCCAAGAAAAAGTTGTCTTTCGTCATTAAATGCCATTAAATAAAAAAATACTTTCAGCATATAAGGGAGGTCTTCACAGCAATTCAAATGAATGATTGGACCCTGATCTAGGTGTAATTTCCTGAAGCTGTTTTTTATCCTCAGGTTCCACAGCTTTCAAAAAGTTATAAAATGGAACAAGGAGAAGTCAAACTGAACTTACGTCTGCATCTCGTTAGCGATCTGAGCAGAGGGCATCCCTTTTAGTCGGGCGTAAAACCACAGGTGCTCCTCCACCGTGAGCCTGAAATATATCACATAGCTTTAGTTTTTTAAACAATTCACGGAAATGAGGTTCATTTATAATGTGTATCAAGCTGCTAACAGGGATTTAGTAACACTTCTCTGTCAGATATTGACCTTGAGATATAAAGTTTGCCTGATCCAAATCATAGCTTAACACAAGACCAACCAAAGCTGTCAGTTGCTCTGATCACTATATGAGTTCCTTATCAATGCAGTATTAATACATCGGGATGACAAAAGGGCACGTTGCATTTAAGCCCTAAGCTGGCAAATTATTCAGGGGAGTTACTTATCAAAGGCACCATAGCTTATTTATCGAAAAGCTATTTATGTTGGGGACACACGACTTACTTGTCAAAGAGCACGTTGTGTTAGGGACACATAACTTACTTGTCAAACAGCACGTTGTGTTGGGGACACATGACTAACTTGTCAAACAGCACGTTGTGTTGGGGACACACGACTAACTTATCAAACAGCACGTTGTGTTGGGGACACACGACTAACTTATCAAACAGCACGTTGTGTTGGGGACACACGACTTACTTGTCAAACAGCACGTTGTGTTGGGGACACATGACTAACTTGTCAAACAGCACGTTGTGTTGGGGACACACGACTAACTTATCAAACAGCACGTTGTGTTGGGGACACACGACTTACTTGTCAAACAGCACGTTGTGTTGGGGACACATGCCCAGACTTTTCCGTATTTCCTCCATCTCAGTCCGGATGTCGTGACCCAGCACGGTGGCATACCCGCTGGTCGGGGGGAAGAGGCCTGTCAGGATAGACCTACAACACAAGTACACAGCAATTCTCAGGAAAGGCCTAGGACATAGCATATGAGTGTTAAACCACACATTGCAAGCATTTATTGTTTAAAATAAGTACATAATTACTTATTAAAACCTGTGAAGTTATCTTGATTAAGATGAATACATTCAAATCATATACTACAGTAATTGGATACATACATGGATCTAATTACTATTTTTAATTAAAGTTTTCTTAATGAAATTTGATTCCCTGGTAATAGATAACTGTCCAAATCTCCAAGTACACTTTGTGTTAACTAGATTGGTATGATTGATATCCAGCATTATACCCAAGTTGGCTGTGAGAACATAAGAAACTGGCTGTCTGTAAAGCACATACAAAACCAATCACAAAGCAATCAGTGGGTATAAGGCAGATATGGATAGGCATGAGTAGTTGCATGAGTGTTATAAGCTTTGGATAAGGGTAATATAATGGCTTATAACACTTATAGGGCAACTCACTTGTACCATATCTATTACATAGAGTATGAAGTGTGTGACTTACATGGTTGTAGTTTTCCCAGCACCGTTATGTCCGAGGAAGGAGGTAATCTGTCCCTCAAACAGGTTTAACGACAGTCGGTTCACGGCCAGCTTACCGCTCTTATATCTCTGAAACACACAGTGGGGTAAGTGAAAGCGAATTCCTGAGGGCAAAATGGTGAGGCCTACACTTGGTGGGTCCTCAGCTTTTAACAGAAGTTGAAATTCAACTAAAGCTGTGGGGATGTTATTTCTCCAAAACACTGGTTGAGAAATGTATAAGTGCCGTAATAGGACAACACCCCCCCCCCCCCTTAAAAGCAGTACCCCCAATTAACTATTAAATATTGTTTTAATATGAATGAAATGTTTGAACAGGTTCTCACTATAATACTTTAATAAAACCTTGGCCATTAGCCTAACCCCAAAAATCGGAAGAAAAGTGGCGTATATGGCAAATGAGACACTGGATAAAAATTGACTGATCAAAAGTTGAATCATCTGATAGGTTTATGGTAGAGAATAGCAAAATACATTTTTGTCACCAGGATGCATGAAAGCAGTCCTGGTAGGTCTACTCGCATTGTCTCAACCCCATAGGATTGAGATAATGTTTGAATGTACTACTGACGAGTTACCATGACAGCTTTCATGCATCATGATGACAAAATGTATAATGATAATTTAAAACTGCACGGGAAAGCATCCAGACCCTGTACGCCCATGAGCGTATGACTATGTGTACGGGCTCGAGTGCGTAGCACGAGAGTCCCGTACACATAGTCATCCGCGAAATCTATAAACCAGGACGTCTCCGGGTGGATTCCCTGACCCCTTCCCACATACACGCACAGCTAGTCCCAGCAGTGGGCATATAGCCATACGCCCACATGTGGGCACATGACATTTTTACGCCACACCTTGAGCATACATCCTCCTATAGTTAAAGAACATGATTGTCATATGCTAGGTATAATAACACACAATACCTTAGTGAGGTTGTCGATGCAGACGCCCAGCGGCATGTGGGACGGTTCTGACTCAAAGTTCTGACGGTACTCTGCTTACATGAAACACAACAATGGAGCTTTGAACTATTTGCAACATCGGATCGTGGAGTCCAAATCAAATTTTTCTGAATTCTTTTGATAAGGTTATTAGGCTTCTCTGCTAAAAAAAGAAGATACAAGCAAGGAACAAAGCCTGCACTGATGTCAAAGGTATTCACTTGCAAATATCTTTTCATGAAACCCCTTCTTCCCACAGGAGTTGCCAGATGGTTCAAATTCAAAAGTTTAGATTGTGCTCATTTACAACAGGTTTCCTAATATTTTCCAGTCACAGCTTTTACTAACATTTAACTGACTTTTAGCTGAGAAAAAATGTTTTTAACTGGAATGTTCAGTGCTATAAATGCCCGTCGATATCCCTCAGTCCGTGTACAATTGTACCCAAAATATTTAGGAAAATCTAGAAGTCATGGTACATTCTGTAAATCTTGCTGAAAACATTTTTCTCATTTTTTACTGTCATTTGCTCAAATTAAAAAAAGTAAGTGACAAAATATGACAATTATTATCAACTTTCACTCTTAAAATAAATTTTAGATTTTTTAACCAACTTTTAAAAACAAAAAAGTAGCTTACCGTCGGGGTGCACCATGGCGCACGCCTGGTCCTCCTCTGTGACAGAGACGCCCGGTCGGTTACCAAGACAACAGCAGCCATCCCCCTCCGGCCGCAGGGGGGCGCCACACCAGTAGGACCGGGTCAGGGGGAAGTACCAGGGTTTGGGCAGCCCATACGAACCTGGGGGTACGAGACAGTAACAGTGAGTTTATGTACCAGGCCATGTATTGTTATACAGGTTATGTAGCAGGGTTTGGGCAGCCCATAGAAACGGGGTACAGGACACTTTATACAGTCAGTTCATGTTATACACAGTGTTCTACCCTTGTATAGGACATCTTCTACTGTTATCATGGACAATTCAAAGAGACTAAACAGTCTTTGGTAGGAATTATAGCGGTCATCATCTATGAAGATACTTTTAAACTGTTGTTTGATTATTACGATACACAGCAACATATCATGTTCCTACTCTAGCATGCCTTCACCCATACTTCAACATGTTACCAAAGTTTTAAATCAAAAGACTTTTCAGATTCAAATAACAGTGCTAAAGACTGTTTGGAGAAACCCATGCATAGCATCATTCCCAGACTCTGGTTTCTGGCAAGCCAGGATAGATTTCAACCACCTTAACTTACCTCTCTTGCTCCATTCCCCATATTCTTTAACAATTGATAAACCAGGTTCCACCCCATGATTCAGGATGTTTACCAATGCAACTCTAGTGCCTCGATTGTTGCATGGCTGACGTACAGAAAATTATTTTAAGGTATACAGATCACCCAAATCAAATTGGGTGATCTAATTTCCATGGAGTCGTCATGGAAGGGAGTAGGTATCATGTCTTGGGGTACCCTCAGGGGCGGAAAGAGACAATCAGGGGGATTCACAACGTATGATTGTGATATTCTGACCACAGGCCAGTCAGTTTTGACCAATCATAACAAACATAACATTAAACCTGGGATACACCCGATAGCTTTCGTCAGGCCTCCCCAGTGGGCACAGAATGCAGTCCAACGTTTAATCAACATTGAATCAACATTGAATCAACATTGACAACCATTTATCAATGTTGATTCAATGTTCTGTGCCCACTGGGTCATACCATTGTATGTCCGTGCACCCAAAGATGGCCGTCAGTGTAAACCTCCAATTAAGAACACCGTCTATAGAGCTGACGCTTCTAGACCAATCATAATGCTCATAGTATTCAGCCCACAAAAGGCAGGTACCCGCTGGCACTGTAGTTACCCACTGCACCCAGCACCATCAAGATGTCAGCCCCCAGTGGGGTTCCAGCAAACACCCTATAGGGCTGAGACATGTTGTCGTATTATTGGGCAAACGACCCCAAACAGGATATCACTTCATTACCGGTATAGAAGTAAGCATACTGTTCAAAACTATGATGATCGTTGATATTTGTTCCATTGTATTATATTACTGGATTACACACAAGAGAACCTTGTAACTGAGGCCGCTTAATTAATACCAGCGTATACGCTGAAGAGCAGCCTTTTTATTTCTGAAGATAAGTGAGATTACGTGAAAAGTAATAACAACATGTACGATATCAGATGCACAAAGGAAATGTAACTGTCTATGATATGTGACTCAGAAATAAAACAAGTAAAACTCAAGCTTAACTTCCATTGAGGATTCTGGGCATTCCCTTGATATCAGGATAAATCAGGCTAACCTGCTAGCTTTACACCAAGGGCAATGGGGAGGTAGTCAAGATACGGGGTGGGTTGTAGGTATCACCCTTATCAGTCTTATCAGTGGCAATCGGGTGTGGAGGGGGCTGATAAGAGATTCCCCATAGTTCCATGCCAAATCCAATATGTCCGTCAGGGGTGTGCTGCCCCACTATGGTAGCCCCCATGCCTCCATGGGTCTAAGCAGTGTAGCGTGCACCCATATTTGGCCCCTAGTAGTTGCGGAGCTACCTACTAGGTGGCGCATGGTGGTGCGCGGTGCTGCAGTGGCGCCCCCAGTAGCGCGGTGAGAGGGGGAAGTACCAGGGTAACGGTAGACCCTGCACTCCTGTAACACGGTGACATCACAAGGTCAAACTGTGACATCATGAGGTCAAACTGTGACATCACCAGGTCAAACTGTGACATCACCAGGTCGAACTGTGACATCACCAGGTCAAACTGTGACATCACCAGGTAAAACTGTGACATCACAAGGTCAAACTGTGACATCACAAGGTCAAACTGTGACATCACCAGGTCAAACTGTGACATCACCAGGTCAAACTATGACATCACCAGGTCAAACTGTGTCATCACCAGGTCAAACTGTGACATCATGAGGTCAAACTGTGACATCACAAGGTCAAACTGTGACATCACAAGGTCAAACTGTGACATCACAAGGTCAAACTGTGACATCACCAGGTCAAACGGTGACATCACCAGGTCAAACTGTGTCATCACCCAGTCAAACTGTGACATCACCAGGTCAAACGGTGACATCACAAGGTCAAACTGTGACATCAACAGGTCAAACTGTGACATCACAAGGTCAAACTGTGACATCACCAGGTCAAACTGTGATATCACAAGGTCAAACTGTGTCATCACAAGGTCAAACTGTGATATCACAAGGTCAAACTGTGACATCACAAGGTCAAACTGTGACATCACAAGGACATTATGGCCCAGAAGAATACTCCTCTTAATTTGGTGAAGGCTTGAGTAACGTTGCAGCATTGCTGAATCTGGCTCATATATAAGTGCTTGACAGTTTTAGCATGTATTCCACTTATGTAAATCGGCCGATATTACATCGCTGACCATCCATAAGTTTAACATTATCAACTTTCATCACATGATGAAAGGTTGACAGACCGCCATTGGGGGAATACAAGCTTTAATGAAACCTTAAAATAGTAAGTGCAAGTTTAATCTTCATGAACAAGTGTATAATTATGTGATATATTTTTCGAACATTGAACATCATTGTTCATAAGGAATGGGGCTGGGGTGTGGAGTGGAAAGAGGCTAGCATAGTGGGAAGGAGGAACAAGCTGGGAACTTAAAAGCAGAGAAGAGTTATATTAGGAGAAGGGGGATATCTTTCTCATGAGTTTGAGAGTTTTATATTTCTGAAATAAAAGTTTTGATCATCCACCAAAGAATCTAAGTCATAAAAAATGTTGCAATACTTATTTCTTAATTAGATCAAGTAGAATGTGTCTTGCCATGGATGAGCACATGACAGCTTTTTAATGTCTTTTGTGAACTGCTTTTGTATCCAGTCAAATCAATATGAGGTACATGTGCCAAAACGAGTACGGGGGAAAGGGGGGAGGGGGAAAGGGATGGCTGTCATAAAAATGCCTGCCTACACTTTGATTGACAACTGAGTAATGGTCCCCGCTGTTGAAATTGTTGACATGTTGCTACGGTAAACACAGCTTAGCAACTGCCGCCATTAATGCATAATGTCGCTACCCCACACACAGCGGTTAAATATGTATCACATTGTGGCACATGGGTCATGCTCCGTAGATGCTAGACCAGGCTTCCTAGGAAATATAGCAGCACATCGTCATAGAAACACGCCATGTTGTGGGTGGGATATTGTGTGCCGTATTGTATGTAAGTGTGTGCATCCATTAAATATAGAGAACAGTCTTCGCCAATGTGATGATTGCGATCTATATGTTTAAACATTTTAAAGCGAATTTTAAAATAGGTGAAATGGGTGAAATGCAGTAGCTCTGTGTCTTGGGGATTATGAACATCCTTCTAATTTCTAAATTTCATACCTAGGTCTTAATTTCGGGCCACAGCTACATTTGAGAGGCCACAAGGCATTCTCAAAGCTTTAATCAAAACATTCATAGTCTATCCTCTCTGCCTCTCTGTTTGCCTGTCTGCCTTCTCCCGCCCTCTCTGCCTTCCTCTCTGCCTGTCTGCCTGTCTGCCTGCGCCCTCCCTCTCTGCCTTCCTGCCTTCCTGCTTGCACCCCCCCTCTGCCTGTCTGTCTCTCTGCCTGCTTCTCTCCTATATAGTTCATGTGAGGAGAGCATCAACCCCTAGGCTATCACCTGTGATGAGAACTCCAATAGGCAGAAAAAAAAGTAACCACCGTTTACATCCCTCACCTCTGCACAATGTGGCTGTGATCCCTGGACATTATTTACTCCACGCGCCTCACGCACGCTAACAGCGGTTAGCTCTGTGGTGTCGTGCACAGTGTGGAAACATGATGAGTCATTTAGTGTGTCCTAGATTGGGGACGGATGTGGCCCCAAAAACAAGGTGTTTTTAGGTTACAAGACCCTACCTAGCAAAACAGGGCCGACCCTAGAAATCTTTATCCAATTTTGAAAAAAAGAAGAGTTATATTTCAAGTAATTTTTGGACTATTTCAGAGTCAATTGTCCAATTGTCAATAGTACATGAGTCAACGCTGTTGTCGGTGAGTTGGTGATGAAGTTTGCGGGTCAATTTTTTACCCCCACCTAGCAAAAAAGGGCCGACCCAAGAAATTGTTATCCGATTTTGAATTTCTTTTTATATTTCAAGTAATTTCTGGCCTATTTGAGAGTCATTTTGATAGTCAACAAGTCCATGCTGTTGACGGGGAGTGGATGCTGAAGTTTGCAAGTAAACATTGGCCTACTTTTATGGCTAAAGTTTAAAAAATCTAATTGATAAAAAAATTGTAATTTCTTAAATTGTATAGGCCTACATCATGCCAAACCTACAGGTTGATAGACTCGTACATGAATAGCACGATGCACTGGTGCAGTTTAATTGAATCACTCATCAGCACAAGTGAACAACTCGACAGTAGGGTGAAACGTTGCATGACACATGGTAACAAAATGGAACACCCCCCTCTTTCTAAGATTATGTTTAATAATCATTTCACACACTCCCCGTATGGGTTTGAGATTGTGCCCTTCCACCTGCCCTAAATCCCCTCGCCGTTATTTGGCAGCAAAGTAGCGATCTTTAAAGCCGTTGGTAAAGGAGTAGGGGGCTGCGGGTGGGGGAGGGCAGGGACCAGACACATTATGAATATGAAGGCTGTTTGTGTGTGGAGGAGGCTGCAGCCTCAGTCACCATAGCAACAGGTGCCACATGCCGCACTACAACTACCATAACACATTACTAGGTGGTCGACTCCTCAGGGGGAGGGGGGCAGGGAGCAGGGGAGGCAGAGGGCAGGGGGGGGGCACGGACGAAGGGAGGCAGGAAGGCAGGGGAGGCAGGGGGCAGGAGAGGCAGGAGAGGCAGGAGAGGCAGGGGGCAGGGGACAGGAGAGGCAGGAGAGGCAGGGGACAGGAGAGGCAGGGGAGGCAGGAGAGGCAGGAGAGGCAGGGGGCAGGAGAGGCAGGGGAGGCAGGAGAGGCAGGGGGCAGGAGAGGCAGGAGAGGCAGGAGAGGCAGGGGAGGCAGGAGAGGCAGGGTAGGCAGGAGGAGCAGGAGAGGCAGGGGAGGCAGGGTAGGCAGGGTAGGCAGGGTAGGCAGGAGAGGCAGGAGAGGGAGGGTAGGCAGGGTAGGTAGGAGAGGCAGGAGAGGCAGGAGAGGCAGGAGAGGCAGGGGGACAGGGTAGGCAGGGGGAGCAGGAGAGGCAGGGGAGGCAGGGGAGGCAGGAGAGGCAGGAGAGGCAGGGGGACAGAGTAGGCAGGGGGAGCAGGAGAGGCAGGGGAGGCAGGGGAGGCAGGAGAGGCAGGGGAGGCAGGAGAGGCAGGGTAGGCAGGGGGAGCAGGAGAGGCAGGGTAGGCAGGGGGAGCAGGAGAGGCAGGGGAGGGAGGAGAGGCAGGGGAGGCAGGAGAGGTAGGGCAGGCAGGGCAGGACGGTTAAGCAGGACAGGGAGGGCAGGGGAGGGGCAGGGAAACTTAATATAGGAGGTAGAAGGGGGTATGCAGGGAAGTCTACGGTGGGGCGGGGGGGGGGGGGGGCGATAGGGCAGATTTGGAGATCCTGGGGGAGTAGGGAACGCGGCACATCTTGTAATCTGGGAGGGGAGGGAAGTAGATATTGATGTATTGAACTGCAATCAATACTTGTCTATACCCCGATGTGCAGGGTATGTGGGAGTGGGAGGGTGTCACATAGACCTGGTATAGTGTAGTATACAGCCTGATTGTAGACATTAACCATGAGGTAACCTCACCCATACACCTATACACCTACAGGGGGAGGGCAGGGGGAGGTCACCTACTGTACTAACCAGATAAACACCTACATAATGTATCCTATAGAAGCTCCTCTCACAGCTTAGATGTAGCAGGATCAACGCCTCATACTCTATAGTAATATATGTATGAACCTATTACACATAACGAACAATGGATATCTCAGAACATTTACTAGTACAAAAATGAGGTTTTCACTTCTATACAAAATCAGATTCATTCTACTACCAGGTATAAAATGCCTCTACATGGGTAGTCAGATTTTTGAGCATGTCATTGCATCACTTTCTAAGCATAGACTAGGGCCTGATGAAAATGTATGTGTTTTTAAAAGGCCAGTGTCGCATGTGTCAATTTTTAGAGGGCCTATGTTGCCGTGTCGCCCGTGTCGATTTTTACCCATGTAGATGCACTATAAACAAGCCAGGAGAAGGATTTATGTTTAATTGGTGGAGACTAATGGTACGTTTTTATGTGATTCTCCTACAAACCATGTGATTTACACCTATTGGTAAACTATTATATGTCGTTGCATTAAGACAGTTATGATACATATAAAATATGAGGGTACTGGTGGCAGAAGGGCAAGGTGCCTTAGCTAGGTCTGGAGCAAAAACTTCAGTTGCCATCAAATTAACACCTTTTCATTAACGGACAGGAGCTGGTTTCAGTGGGTTTTTTTCGTCAAGAATTAAACAGCGGATAACTGTGTGCTGTAAAAAATAGTTTACAATATGCAGCACGGCTTGCCGCGTGTTGCCACAACTGGTCACAGCTCACTGAGCACACTGCTCAATGAGCACAGAGCCTCTCACCTACACCAATCACTGCCTGTAGGGTGTAGGGGGGAGGGGGGAGGAGGGGAGGGGGAGAGGGAGCACGGGAGGAGGAAGGAGGGAAGGAGGAGGGGGGAGGAAGGAGGGGAGGAGGAGGGGGGAGGAAGGAGGGGAGGAGGAGGGGGAGGAGGAACCTACACCAATCACTGCCTGTAGGGTGTAGAGGGGAGGGGGTAGGACAAGGGGGAGGGAGGCAGGGGAAGACAGGGGGAGAGAGAAGGAAGGGAGGAGGGAAGGGGAGAGTGGAGGGGGGAGGAAGGAGGGGAGGAGGTAGGAGAGGCCAGGAGAGGGGAGGGGGAGGGGGAGTGGAAAGGGGGGAAGGCAAGGGGATGAGGGAGGACAGGGAAGAGGAAGGCAGGAGAGGGGGAGAGGAGGAGAATGGAGGGGGAGGGAGGGAGGGGGGAAGAAGGAGGGGAGGAGGGGACGGGAACAGAGGGAGGGGGGAGGAAGGAGGAAGGAGGTAGAGGGGAAGAAAGGAGGAGGGAAGGGGAGAGGGGAGGAGGAAGGAGGAGGAGGAGGAGGAGGAGGAGGAGGAGGAGGGAGGTGTAGGGGGCAGTGGAAGGGGGAGTGGATATGGGAGTATAGGGAAGAGGAAGACAGGGTAGGTAAGGGGAGGAGGAGAGGGGAGCGAAGGGAAAGCAAGGCGATGGATGGAGGGCAAAGTGGTGTGAGGGCAAGGGATGGAGAGAGGGGAAAGAGGGGGACAGGAAGGGAGAGTGGTGAGCTGAAGGGGAAGGGGGCAGGGGAAGGGAGAAGTAAAGAGGGAAAGGGAGGGGACAAGAGGGAGAGGGGAGGCGAGGAAAAGTGAGGGGAAGACAGGGCAGGGCAGGGCAGGAGAGAACGATGGACATTAAAACAGTAAGATAGGAGGAGAAGAAGTGGAAGGAAGAGGAAGAGGAGCAAAGGTGTGAGGATAAGAGGTGATGGGAAAAAGATGGAGGGGTTGGTGGGATAAGGGATAGGTGGGCGAATACAAACTAGGTTAGTAGTGGTGGAGAAGAAAACACAGATGAGGAAAGAGGGGCAGATATATTAATGTGTATAGGATATCAATAAAACTTGTAAAGGCATGCAACTGGTGTGGCGAGGCAATGGACCGAGGCGATTGGCACATGTGTAGGGAGGGAGCGGTGTGCGGTGGGGGAGGGGGAGGAGGGAGCGGTCTGTGGGAGGGAGGCTGAGGGAGGTGGATGTGGAGTCAGGGGAGAGTGATTAATTATTGAGGACCTTAGAGTCGGGCAGCGCCTGGGGAGTGGTCGGTAGGAGGCAGTCACTGTGAGGAGAGGGTAGGGTAAGCTGCCTGGTGGGACTTACTGCTAACCTACTGTCACACACACCAGGGTAGAACCTGCTACAGACTGTGCTACATGAGGCTGCACTGACACATCTGCCTTAGCATACTACAGGACATTAAGACTCTGTCCCATCATACATACAGGAGTACACCAGGAACTAGCTACAGGCCATAGCAACAGGCTGGGGGAGGTGTTTACCTTAGTTACCAGGTGACACACAGGCTACCTGGGGATCACTGTCAGACAGTGCTACAAGGTACCCTACTGTACTCACACAGACAGGGGAGCCCCAGGGTCTGCTTCAGCTGAGCTGAATGGATACACTCAATGTACAGGACATGATCCTACATTCCTCCTGACTGTTTAGTGGACTTTAGTTATCTAAATGCTATATCTATGACCTGTCCTATATTGATATCATAAAGACAGTGTTATTTGTAAACATTACACAGACAATGACACTCTCTCTGCCTTCAAAGCTACCTACAATGCATCTCCCAGTACACATCCTGTTGGTCGCATCACTGATGTTGAGCGGCCATCTTGTCGTCGGTCAGGGCACCACCGTGCCCCCAGACATGACCACGGAACCCGTCACCGAGGGTGCCACCGCCGACCCGCCACCAGAGGGCACCTGTGAGCCGCCCGGCACCCCTAAAGCCTCGCCCATCACCATTAACACC